>JBBDGP010003008.1:0-321758 GCA_037952835.1 Lithobates septentrionalis
AACATTTCCCTCTCCCCCGGAAAGCGGAGCGCGTTCTGTCCGGTTATTATCGGCAAACTTCGATGGCCTGATAAGAAGCGAGATTTAGCAGAGAGGCAGATCTGGACAAATTGGACAGCCGTCTGCGCAGAGCCGAGATAAGAGCGCCAGGCAGGCAGAATCCCCTCACAGCCCTCGCAGGATTATGTTCCCCGCAGAGAGCAAAATCGCTAAAGCGTCCCCAGAGCCCCGCCGAGGTTGACAGGAGCTAAATCTGAGAGGGCTGGCTGCGGCGGCAGAGGCTTAGACAGGCTAATATACGTAATTGGTCTCCTGGACGCCACTGTCCTTCCTACCTGATGCCAGGTCCCTAGCAACAAGACAGCCAGGCTTAATGATCAAGAACTAGGGACCAATCACACAATTCCATTATTATCGGGAAAAAAATATAATTTTTATTTACCCCTCCAGGATGGTATGACACGTGCACATAAATTAGAATTTTTAGTTGGTGTGTGACCATTGCTTGTTCATAGCATATGACAGCCAGAATAAAAAGCTACAATGATGCAAAAAAATAACAATTAAAATAACCTTCAAGTAGTGAGTAACAATGAATCAAGTCAGAGAGTGGAAAGGAAGAAGCCGATTGGCTGCATAGACTGGTCTTTATACAGGCGCCGCCAATCAGCCAACTGTTGTGTAAAAGCGCTCTGCTGTAGGGATTCCTCCAGAGCTTCGTCCATTTACTTCGTTTAGAGTTATTAAAACATCACTCTGATCCCATTAGATCATTACTCCATTTAGAGGCCGAGGGAGCGGATGAGCGAAGCAGGACGGGAGGCCGAGGTGACAAATCAATAACCGGAATCACTTCTTTGTGTAAATGACCTGAAATGTCTTTATAGGGAAAGAAACGGCTAGACGGAACCTCAGCCTCCACATACCTCTTATACCAGGGGTAGGCAACCTTCCAGAGATAGAGATCTACTTGAACAACACTGATGAAGTAAAAGATCACCGGGCACAGTGTCCTGTTGTTACGGCCGATTCACACCAGAACACGGCGTTTCAATGCGAGTTTCCTGCACCGTGTTCAAAACGCACTGCCTTTGTGATCTACTGCAGGTGATGATACGTTGTTAACCTCATCGCAAACGCAGTGGACACAAAAACAAAAGTATTAGAAGAAAGTGCAGGGTTTGGGAGTGCGTTATGTTCAAAATGAAGGGATCAGGAGAGCGTTACGCTCAGAATGCAGGGATCAGGAGAGCGTTACCCTCAGAATGCAGGGATCAGGAGAGCGTTACCCTCAGAATGCAGCGATCAGGAGAGCGTTACCCTCAGAATGCAGCGATCAGGAGAGCGTTACCCTCAGAATGCAGCGATCAGGAGAGCGTTACCCTCAGAATGCAGCGATCAGGAGAGCGTTACGCTCAGAATGCAGGGATCAGGAGTGCGTTACGCTCAGAATGCAGGGATCAGGAGTGCGTTACGCTCAGAATGCAGGGATCAGGAGTGCGTTACGCTCAGAATGCAGCGTTCAGGAGAGCGTTACGCTCAGAATGCAGCGATCAGGAGTGCGTTACGCTCAGAATGCAGCGATCAGGAGTGCGTTACGCTCAGAATGCAGCGATCAGGAGTGCGTTACGCTCAGAATGCAGCGATCAGGAGTGCGTTACGCTCAGAATGCAGCGATCAGGAGTGCGTTACGCTCAGAATGCAGCGATCAGGAGTGCGTTACGCTCAGAAAGCAGGGATCAGGAGTGCGTTACGCTCAGAATGCAGGAATCAGGAGAGCGTTACGTTCAGAATGCAGGGATCAGGAGAGAGTTACGCTCAGAATGCAGGGATCAGGAGAGAGTTATGCTCAGAATGCAGGGATCAGGAGAGAGTTATGCTCAGAATGCAGGGATCAGGAGAGAGTTATGCTCAGAATGCAGGGATCAGGAGAGAGTTGTGCTCGGAATGCAGGGATCAGGAGAGCGTTCCGTTCAGAATGCAGGGATCAGGAGAGAGTTATGCTCAGAATGCAGGGATCAGGAGAGCGTTACGCTCAGAATGCAGCGATCAGGAGAGCGTTACGCTCAGAATGCAGGGATCAGGAGTGCGTTACGCTCAGAATGCAGGGATCAGGACAGCGTTACGTTCAGAATGCAGGGATTGGGGGGGGGGGGGTGACGTGAGGACACTGCTATAGGGGTGAGTACTGCTATAGGGGTGGCCCTGCCCATAACAGTGTCCACTGCCCCCTTCACATCAAACACACACACATACACTCAATAGTGTCCCCCCCCTCCCTCCCATAGCACTGTTCCATTGCATTGCATCCTACCTGTGCAAAGGAAAGCGAGAGGCAGCAAAGTTCTGGTCAGGGGGCTGGCAGAGTGACTATGCTCAGAATGCAGGGATCAGGAGAGAGTTATGCTCAGAATGCAGGGATCAGGAGAGAGTAATGCCACGTACACACGAGCGGACTTTACGGCAGACTTTGCCCGGCGGACAGGATTTCGTCGGACAATTCGATGTGTGTGGGCTCCAGCGGACTTTGTTTTCTCAAAAGTTGGACAGACTTATGCCGCGTACACACGGTCGGACTTTTCGTCTACAAAAGTCAGACAGCCTGTCCGACAGACTTCCGGCAGACTTTCGGCGGACTTGCGGCGGACTTGCGGCATACTTTCTAACGAACGGACTTGCCTACACACGACCACACAAAAGTCCGATGGATTCGTACGTGATGACGTACACCGGACTAAAATAAGGAAGTTCATAGCCAGTAGCCAATAGGTGCCCTAGCGTGGCTTTTTGTCCGTCGGACTAGCACACAGACGAGCGGATTTCGGGGTCCGTCGTAGTTACGAAGTAAAGATTTGAAGCATGTTTCAAATCTAAAGTACGTCGGATTTGAGGCTAAAAAAGTACGTTGAAAGTCCGGAGAAGCCCACACACGATCGGATTACCAGCCAGCTTTAGTCCGTCAGCGTCCGTTGGACTTTTGTAGACGAAAAGTCCGACCGTGTGTACGCGGCATTAGATTTGAAACATGTTTTAAAAACAATCCGTCGAAATCGAGTCCGGTCGAAAAGTCCGCTCGTCTGTATGCTTGTTCGACGGACAAAAAGCCATGCTAGGGCAGCTATTGGCTACCGGCTATGAACTTCCTTGTTTTAGTCCGGTCGTACGTCATCACGTACGAATTCGACTGACTTTGGTGGATTGTGTGTAGGCAAGTCCGTTCAATCAGAAAGTCCGTCATAAAGTCCGTCGAAAAGTCCGCCGGGCAAAGTCTGCCGTAAAGTCCGACCGTGTGTACGCGGCATTATGCTCAGAATGCAGGGATCAGGAGTGCGTTACGCTCAGAATGCAGGGATCAGGAGAGAGTCATGCTCAGAATGCAGGGATCAGGAGTGCGTTACGCTCAGAATGCAGGGATCAGGAGAGAGTCATGCTCAGAATGCAGGGATCAGGAGTGCGTTACGCTCAGAATGCAGGGATCAGGAGAGAGTTACGCTCAGAATGCAGGGATCAGGAGAGCGTTACGCTCAGAATGCAGGGATCAGGAGTGCGTTACGCTCAGAATGCAGGGATCAGGAGTGCGTTATGCTCAGAATGCAGGGATCAGGAGTGCATTACACTCAGAATGCAGCGATCAGGAGAGCGTTACGCTCAGAATGCAGCGATCAGGAGTGCGTTATGCTCAGAATGCAGCGATCAGGAGAGCGTTACGCTCAGAATACAGGGATCAGGAGTGCGTTACGCTCAGAATGCAGGGATCAGGACAGCGTTACGTTCAGAATGCAGGGATTGGGGGGGGTGACGTGAGGACACTGCTATAGGGGTGAGTACTGCTATAGGGGTGGCCCTGCCCATAACAGTGTCCACTGCCCCCTTCACATCAAAAACACACACATACACACAATAGTGTCCCCCCCCTCCCTCCCATAGCACTGTTCCATTGCATTGCATCCTACCTGTGCAAAGGAAAGCGAGAGGCAGCAAAGTTCTGGTCAGGGGACTGGCAGAGTGACTTTTCATATTAACAACCTGGTGATTGGTTGCTCAGGACCTAGCAACCAATCACCTGCGGGTTAACTTGAAAAGTTAATTTGACCAGCTCCTCCTCTCGCCCTCCATCCTGAGCTGTGCTGCCTCTCCCTCTCCGCTGTTCACTGATGAAAGCAGCGGAGGAGGCGGGGGTGGGGGAGAGAAGGACCGGCAGCTAGCAGTAGAAGGCGGGGGGTTGGCGGCACAGACCTGGGCCCTGTCTACTTGTTACCTACCCACGACCGACGGGTTGCCGACCCCCGCCATATTCTCTCCTCTCCTGAAATACTCTGCACTGCTGAAGGACTCTGCTCCTTCCTCTATAACTCTCCTCTCCTGAAATACTCTGCTCTGCTGGAGGACTCTGCTCCTTCTTCTATAACTCTCCTCTCCTGAAATACTCTGCTCTGCTGGAGGACTCTGCTCCTTCCTCTATAACTCTCCTCTCCTGAAATACTCTGCACTGCTGGGGGACTCTGCTCCTTCCTCTTTAACTCTCCTCTCCTGAAATACTCTGCACTGCTGGAAGACTCTGCTCCTTCCTCTATAACTCTCCTCTCCTGAAATACTCTGCACTGCTGGAGGACTCTGCTCCTTCCTCTATAACTCTCCTCTCCTGAAATACTCTGCTCTGCTGGAGGACTCTGCTCCTTCCTCTATAACTCTCCTCTCCTGAAATACTCTGCTCTGCTGGAGGACTCTGCTCCTTCCTCTATAACTCTCCTCTCCTGAAATACTCTGCTCTGCTGGAGGACTCTGCTCCTTCCTCTATAACTCTCCTCTCCTGAAATACTCTGCACTACTGGAGGACTCTGCTCCTTCCTCCATAACTCTCCTCTCCTGAAACACTCTGCACTGCTGGAGGACTCTGCTCCTTCCTCCATAACTCTCCTCTCCTGAAATACTCTGCACTACTGGAGGACTCTGCTCCTTCCTCCATAACTCTCCTCTCCTGAAATACTCTGCACTACTGGAGGACTCTGCTCCTTCCTCTATAACTCTCCTCTCCTGAAATTCTCTGCTCTGCTGGAGGACTCTGCTCCTTCCTCTATAACTCTCCTCTCCTGAAATACTCTGCTCTGCTGGAGGACTCTGCTCCTTCCTCTATAACTCTCCTCTCCTGAAATACTCTGCACTGCTGGAGGACTCTGCTCCTTCCTCTATAACTCTCCTCTCCTGAAATACTCTGCACTGCTGGAGGACTCTGCTCCTTCCTCTATAACTCTCCTCTCCTGAAATACTCTGCTCTGCTGGAGGACTCTGCTCCTTCCTCCATAACTCTCCTCTCCTGAAATACTCTGCACTGCTGGAGGACTGTGCTCCTTCCTCCATAACTCTCCTCTCCTGAAATACTCTGTACTGCTGGAGGGCTCTGATTGGCCACAGATATAAAGGAATAATTATTACAAAAGCTAAAATTAACTTGTCTGCTTTCTGTAAATGGAGCAGAAATTTAGAAAAACAACAACATGAAATGAGTATTAATATTAGCATGTTCCGAATATTTGTGTTTTCTCCTCTCTCCTGCCATCTGAACTTCGATTTTGTTAACTCCGTATCACGCCGCACACTGAGAAGCCAGCGCCTGCAGCAATTAGGAGTTTGCTTTTTAGCCCGTTGTTACATAATCGCTATTCAATTATAATGAGGAAAAGGCTGTACTCTCAGCAGAGGGAAGTGATTGCTCGGCGCTCAGCCACCGAATGAAACTTTATGTTCCTTCTGCACCCAACAATTAATGAAAATAAATATATATAGGACTGGGATGCCATTAAAGTTCATGTGCGTGTAAAGGCAGCTGTCCCAATACTTTTGGTGTGTGTACACACACACTATATTACCAAAAGTATTGGGACGCCTGCCTTTACACACACATGAACTTTAATGGCATCCCAGTCTTAGTCCGTAGGGTTCAATATTGAGTTGGCTCCGCCCTTTGCAGCTATAACAGCTTCAACTCTTCTGGGAAGGCCGTCCACAAGGTTTAGAAGGGTGTCTATGGGAATGTTTGACCATTCTTCCAGAAGAGCATTTGTGAGGTCAGGCACTGATGTTGGATGAGAAGGCCTGGCTCGCAGTCTCCACACTAATTCATCCCAAAGGTGTTCTATTAGGTTGAGGTCAGGACTCTGTGCAGTCCAGCCAAGTTCTTCCACCCCAAACTCGCTCATCCATGTCTTTATGGACCTTGCTTTGTGCACTGGTGCGCAGTCATGTTGGAACAGGAAGGGGCCGTCCCCAAACTGTTCCCACAATGTTGGGAGAATGAAATTGTCCAAAATGTCTTGGTATGCTGATGCCTTAAGAGTTCCCTTCACTGGAACTAAGGGGCCAAGCCCAACCCCTGAAAAACAACCCCCCACCATAATCCCCCCTCCACCAAATGATTTGGACCAGTGCAGTAAAGCGCCCCCACCCCTTCGTGAACCATACCATGGCACATGCCGTCAACGTGGGGGGTGCTTTGGAGTGGGGGGCTCTGCCCCCTACCCCAAAGCACCTTGTCCTCATGTTGATGAGGACAAGGGCCTCTTCCCAACAGACTTGGGCTGTGGTTGTGGGGGTCTGCAGGCGGGTGGCCCCCAGAACCCCTCCCCCCTAAGTGAATGAGTATGGGGTACATTGTACCCCTACCCATTCACCAAAAAAGTGTCAAAAAGAAATAAATGCACACAGTTCCTTTAATTAAAAAAAAAAAAAAATGTTCCCCAATGTAGATCCATCATCAATCACGATGCATGCCACCACCGCTGGATCGGATAAATGAAAAAAAAAAATGCTCCACCCGTGATGAAGGTTAACTGCCGACTACCTGCTCCACCTTTTGAGAGTTCTTATATAGGTAAGGGGCGGGTCCACCTGGCAACGTCACCTGGTGGCACTGCCCCCATGTGACATCACTGACCAATGTACCCCATACTCATTCACATGGGGGGGCAGAATCTGGGGGCCCACTTGTTATAGAGGGCTTCCAGATTATGATAAGCCCCCTACCCGCAAAGCCCCACAACCACAGCCCAGGGTTGTCGGGAAGAGGTCCTTGTCCCCCATCAACATGGCACCCAAAGCACTGCCCCATGTTGAGGGCCTGGTATGATTTGGGGGGCTCGCTCCCCCCCCTACCTTTCCTGGCCTGCCAGGCTGCGTGCTCGGATATCGGTCTTGTATGGATTTTGGCATGAGGGTCCATATTTTGAGGGGGCCCCCATGCCTCTTTTTAATTTTGTGATGGTATGGGTTGGGGGCTGAGCGCCCCGCAAACTCGGTTGTTCGTTGAACAGGCTAACAGGCAATGTTCAGCCCAAACTTTTGCTTGGCTCGAACTGTTCGCCCGACTCTATGTGCTTAATGTATCACAGGAGCAGGGCTTATTAGAGACAAGAAGAGATAGAGAAGATGCAATACAGATGTCTAACGTGGAGTGGAGCTATTCGGAGGAGGCTATATTGCTGTTATCAATGACTTCAGTACTAGTGTCAAGTACATAATCAGCCAGCCAGTCGGGAAGCGGTGTGACTTGGCAGAGATGATGGAGGGCCCTGGTAGTGAAGGACCTTGTGTGCTAAGGCTCCTTCCTTAGGAATCAGAACCTGAATACTTGGACCGACTCGCAGCACAGGGCATCCTAGGGACTCAACCTGGGAGTCACAGAAGATGGCGTGAGGCCTCGGGAGAAGAATAAGCATGGGATATGTACAAAGAGTTCAGCTTCCTAGCATTCCATTCCATCCCAGTATGTACTGTAGACATCACATTGGGATCACATGACTGCCCTCGTCCCTAACGCCATAACAACGAAAGCGCATGAGCTCCCCATCCCAGACCGGACAGCACCCACCGTAGACATCATATTCAGGCCACACGATCACCCTCATCCTTACTGCCATGATAACAAAGCGCATGCGCACCCCGTCCCAGGCTGGACAGCACGCACTGTAGAAGTCGCATTGGAGTCACATGATTGCCCCCATCCCTAGTGCGACGGCGTGTTACGCCCTCTGTGTGCATTGGGCCCGAAGGGGTGGCCAGGATATTTGGGAGTTAGTTACCCCTTTTTATTTTTCCTTAAAAGGTGAACTTACCCTTTAGGACGGCCCATGCAATTAGAATTTGCTGCCAATGCACCACAATGGAAGAAAAAACATGCATGACCCTTTTCAACAATACATATGCATTGTGGGGCGCTGCATTATGCGTTGAGCTCTACCCAGGGGCGTAACTACCACCATAGCTACCCATGTGGGCGCTAGGGGGCCCGCAGCCGAGTGGGGCCCAGTGAGGATAAGAGCACCGCCGGCACAGTCTCCCAGCCAGGGGAAGAGAGAGGAAAGGAAGAGGCGAGCTGTTCGTATCAGCAGAGAGCTGAATTGCCCGATGTAAGAGCTTTCATTAGAACTTCCAGTGTTCCCGGGGCTCATGTCACATAGCTCCACCTTTTGGCCCGGTGCCTTTGATAAACAGAACGCCGATCCAATGCGGGACCTGTGGCGTCATCAAAGGCGTCGGGCCAAGAGGTGGGGCTATGTGACGATGAGCCCTGGGAAGACAGGAAATTTAAATGAAAGCTCTTACATCGGGCAATCCCATTCTCTGCTGATACGGGTGGCTTGCCTCTTCCTCTGCATAGGTGGGGCTGTATGGGGCACAGGCAGACCAGGCTGTATTGGGCACAGGTCACGCTGTAAGGGGCACAGGTCACCCTGTATTGGGCACAGGTCACGCTGCATTGGGCACAGGTCACGCTGTATGTGGCACAGGTCACACTGCATTGACACTAGGGCAGCTGTGGGGGGGGGGGTTGTTTGCAGGGGGGCCCCATACAACATTTTGCTATGGGGCCCTGCTATTTCTAGTTACGCCCCTGGCCCTACCATACAATGCATGGGGATGTCGTACAATGCATAGGGATGTCATACAATGCATCGAGATGTAGTACAATGCATGGGGATGTCGTACAATGCATAGGGATGTCGTACAATGCATAGGGATGTCGTACAATGCATAGGGATGTCGTAAAATGCATCGGGATTTCGTACAATGCATGGGGATCTTGTACAGTGCATCGGGATGTCGTACAATGCATCGAGATGTTGTACAATGCATTGGGATGTCATACAATGCATCGAGATGTCGTGCAATGCATGGGGATGTCATACAATGCATGGGAATGTCATACAATGCATGGGGGATGTCATACAATGCATCGGGATGTCGT
This sequence comes from Lithobates septentrionalis, assembly GCA_037952835.1. Classification (NCBI taxonomy): domain Eukaryota; kingdom Metazoa; phylum Chordata; class Amphibia; order Anura; family Ranidae; genus Lithobates; species Lithobates septentrionalis. The sequence goes on from JBBDGP010003008.1 coordinate 9,242, forward strand.
ACAATGCATAGGGATGTCGTACAATGCATAGGGATGTCATGCAATGCATCGAGATGTCGTAAAATGCATCGGGATGTCATACAATGCATGGGGATCTTTTACAGTGCATCGGGATGTTGTACAATGCATGGGGATGTCGTACAATGCATGGGGATGTCATACAATGCATGGGGGATGTCATACAATGCATGGGGGATGTCATACAATGCATGGGGGATGTCATACAATGCATAGGGATGTCATACAATGCATGGGGATGTCGTACAATGCATGGGGATGTCGTACAATGCATGGGGATGTCGTACAATGCATCGGGATGTCATACAATCCATTGAGATGTCGTACAATGCATCGGGATGTCGTACAATGCATCGAGATGTCGTACAATGCATCAGGATGTCGTACAATGCATCGAGATGTCGTACAATGCATCGGGATGTTGTACAATGCATGGAGATGTCGTATAATGCAACACCCATAGAGCAATTCTAGCGTGCTTTACCACAACGCACACGTGTGAATGATATCCCCCCCCCCCAGTCTCGGGCTCCTAGAAAATAAATCTTCTTCGCTTCGATTTCATAGCCGGGAGAAAATGAAAAGCGGAGTGTATTTGTTGAGTTGAATGTGGATGCTGGATAGGGGAGACGGGGGGTGGGGGGAACATCATGTATTGTGAAGACGGCAGGATGACCCTGAATCTTCATTTAAGCCATCAGTGAGGTGACAGTATCTATCGAGCCGCGGCGCGGCGGATTCTGCAGCTAATTTGTGTGTTTTCTGCCTGTCTAGACATTGTTTGGGTCAGAAAGCGGCGGCTCTCTCCTGCCGCGGGCCCTGCTGCTCACTTGCGGAGACCCCGGGCGGCGAGGAAAGTTCAGCGCGTTTTCGCCTGGTGTCTGTCTGAGTCTCGTTATTAAGCAGCTAAATTATTCCGTTTTCTCCAGACGGGGAGTCACGCAGAATAGGCCGCCGGGGGGGGGGGGGGGGGGGTACAGCCGAGGTAAACAGGTCAAGCTCTCTCTTTTTTTTTTTGGTCGATTGCAGAATGCGTGCTGGGCTGACCGGCAAAATAATAAAGAACGCCAGTCGGGAAGAGAAAAAAAAGTCGGGAAATTTTGATATTGTGTACATCACGGCATATTTTTAATATATATATTTTTTGGGGGTTAAAGTATTTGCAAGGAATGTTACAAACCCGCCAACGGCAGGTGAAACCAAATTCTTCACCGGGCACTTTTACCCCCTTCCTGCCCAGGCCAATTTTCAGCTTTCAGCGCTCTCACACTTTAAATGACAATTGTGCGGTCATACAACACTGTACCCAAATGAAATTGTTATCATTTTTTCACACAAATAGAACTTTCTTTTGGTGGTATTTATTCACCTCTGGGTATTTATTTTTTGCTAAATAAATGACTTTGAAAAACAAAACAAAAAAAAGGAAGCTTTTTCATAGTTTGTAATAAAATTTTTACTGACGGGCACTGATGGGCACTGATGAGGAGGCATTAATGGGCACTGATAAGGGTGCACTGATGGGGAGGCATTAATGGGCACTGATGAGGCGGCACTGATGGGCACTGATGAGGCGGCACTGATGAGAAGGCACTGATGAGGCATTAATGGGCACTGATGAGGCGGCACTGATGAGAAGGCACTGATGAGGAGCCATTAATGGGCACTGATGAGAAGGCACTGATGGGCACTGATGAGGAGGCATTAATGGGCACTGATGAGGCGGGACTGATGGGCACTGATGAGGCGGCACTAATGAGAAGGCACTGACAGGCACTAATGAGGCTGCACTGATAGGCAGCACTGATGGGCACTGTTGGGGCAGCATCGATGGGCACTGATAGGCTGCACTTATGGGCACTGATGGGCACTGGTAAGCGGCACTGATGGGTGATAGCAGTAGTGGGCACTGATTGGCAGCAGCCGATTATTGTCTCTTTTCTCCTTTCCTCCACACGCTGACAGCATGAGAAGGAGCGGTGAAGAGAGCCTTCTGTTGACATTGTGATCAGCTGTGATTGGGCATAGCTGATCACGTGGTAAAAAGACCAGCTTATTGGCTCTTTACCTCAATCTGTGTGCACGCCGCCGCCTGGCGTCATTAGGCTGTAGCGCGGTCGGTAAGTAGTTAAAGCAAGCGCTGGGGTAGGGTTGCCACCCATCCAGGATTCACCCGGACAGTGTCAGTTTTAATTGTGTGTCCGGGTTTCAGACAACCTGAAACCCGGACACAATATTTGGAATGGACTGTGGCTCCCCAAGTACCACAACCGCTGAATGCATAGCTGTGTACACGGACCCCACCCCCATACATAGGCAGGAGAGGAGAGAGGGCCCGATCTGCTCCTCCTCCCTCCCCTACCCCTCTGTCTGTTCACCCGCACACCAATCCCCGGCATTCTCTGCCTCAGGAAAGGGATGTGTGGGCTGGAAGATTGAAGCTCAGCAACCGGCAGATACTTTGTGGATGAAAGGTGTTGATGCCTGAGCCTCCATCCTCGGGCGAGTGAGCTTCCCATCCACTGTGAATGAAGTCGCCCCACTCCCTTCTCTCTCCTGCCTCCAAGTAAGGTAAGGGGGACTCAAATGTAAGGGGTGCCCTGCAGACTGGGGGTTTTTGGAACCCTGATTTAAGGGGCAATGCTGGGATTTCTGATGCAATTGTGAGGTTTGAGCAGAAATTCCCTTACATTAGAGTTCACATTTACACGGTGTTCCCCCTTAAAAAAAAAAGTGCTGTGCGCCGCTAAAGTGTTCGGGGTTGGCTTGAAGAAAAGGTGGCAACCCTACACTGGGGTCAAACTGCACTGTGTGAAATGGCTACTAAGTTGTGCAGAATTAGGACATTATCAGGATTCCCATACAGGAACAAAGTGCAATTTTTTTTTCCAATATCAAATCGCCTGCGCTACTCTCGCTACTCTTGCTACTTGTTGCATTTTTTTTTTCAGAAGACAGAGGAGTGAGACTCTCCCTATTGTGACAACAGAGGCTTAGTTAGAGGACAGGTCCACATAGCACTAAAATGACATATTGGGCGGTGATGTCATGATCACCACCCCTCTTCCTTTCATATAAACTTATTACGCATTTTAACCACTTCAGATCCAGAAGATTTTACCCCTTTCATGACAAGAACACTATAACCAGCTCTCTCTGCCTGTCTGCCATCAGGACTGTGTTTGGGCCTTGTCCTTGGGCTGGGACTGGGCTGGGCCTTGTCCTTGGGCTGGGACTGGGCTGGGCCTTGCCTTTGGGCTGGGACTGGGCTGGGCCTTGCCTTTGGGCTGGGACTGGGCTGGGCCTTGCCTTTGGGCTGGGACTGGGCTGGGCCTTGCCTTTGGGCTGGGACTGGGCTGGGCCTTGCCTTTGGGCTGGGACTGGGCTGGGCCTTGCCTTTGGGCTGGGACTGGGCTGGGCCTTGCCTTTGGGCTGGGACTGGGCTGGGCCTTGCCTTTGGGCTGGGACTGGGCTGGGCCTTGCCTTTGGGCTGGGACTGGGCTGGGCCTTGCCTTTGGGCTGGGACTGGGCTGGGCCTTGCCTTTGGGCTGGGACTGGGCTGGGCCTTGTTTTTGGGTTGGGACTGGGCTGGGCCTTGCCTTTGGGCTGGGACTGGGCTGGGCCTTGTTTTTGGGCTGGGACTGGGCTGGGCCTTGCCTTTGGGCTGGGACTGGGCTGGGCCTTGCCTTTGGGCTGGGACTGTGCTGGTCCTTGTTTTTGAGTTGGGACTGTGCTGGGCCCTGTCCTTGGGGTTGGGACTGTGTCGGCCTCGTCCTTGGGGTTGGGACTGCGTTGGGCATCGTCCTTGGGCCGGGACTGCGCCAGGCCTTGTCCTTTGGCTGGGACTGTGTTGGGTCTTGTCCTTGGGCTGGAACTATGGTTGCCACCTCATCACAAACCCGAACACATATGGATTACACGGGTTCTGAGGCTAATTTAATGCAGCTAAGGCACCGACTGAGTTTAATTACCACCTTAATCAGCCACAGAACCCGTGTAATTAATGTTTGTTTGTGTTTAAAAGGAATAAGGGGCTGGGACTGTGTTGGACCTTGTCCTTGGGCCGGGACAGTGCTCGGCCTCGTCTTTGGGCTGGGACTGGGTTGGGCCTTGCCCTTGGGTTATGACTTGTCCTTGGGCTGGGCAACCCAGACCAATCCTTATGGTGTAAATGAGCTCTAATGGACCAAGAAAGTTCAAAGAAGGGTTTCAGTAGGCAACAACAAGGTCACCATGACTCTGCCTGCCTTGTGCCACCAAGGGCTCTTTCTGGAACCTCTGGTGATACCTTGGCAGCAGAAAAACACACATTCAATAATATTTCTAATGGAAATTACACTGCCAATGTGGTTATCGCTCACCGGTGGGGTAGTGACAACATCAGTAAGGCTCACCGTCTTCCACAAAACCGCCCAATAGGTAGAATGTAAGCTCTTGTGGTGCCAGAAACTTATGTGAATGGTTTGGTGTTCTCGGTAGACAAACCAGTAAAATAAAGTCGCATTCACAACCGGATAATGGCGGTGTAATATCAATGATATGGATTCTGAGAACTCTGATATCACCATGCTGATAGAGTCATTGTTCAATAATCAGTAGACAAAACCAATCATATGATGACGCAGGAGGATTATCAGAACCAGTGATGACAGCTGTGTCCGATCGATCATTTGTGCAGTTACTGGAAAACATCTCTGCTACATGGCTGATCGCCGCTCAGGATTCTGCATAATTAAGCTGATGTCATCATGCAGCCAAGAGGCGCAAATAGAAATGAGCAAAGTGGAACTCCAAGTCAAATTCTCTCTAATTGCGCCGCCATGATTAGTGTTCTGTTGGCAGTTCAAGTTATGCCGTCTATTCCCAGGAAGGACGCACCCGGAGGTGGAGATGCAGACACATTGGAGAGTCGCTAGCCTCTTAGTGCCCGTTCCATAATAAAATATGCAAACTACAGAGCCCTGCCTGTTATTACTAGGCCAGATGTTAGAGTAGATCTGTCCACTGGGGTCACAGTCCTTTCCCACTTTAACCAAAAAAAAAAAAAAAGAAAAAGGAAAAAAAAAAAATAACTTTGGGTGGCGTTCCACTTAAAGTCTCGCTACACAGGCACTTTAAAACTAGAACAAAGAGAATCGGCTACTCTGTGCATGCTCTTTAAAAATCCTCAAAAGTATTGATTCTTCACATAAAACACAATGTCGGTACAGCAGTTGTTTCACACGTTTCAGCCTTGTCGGCCTTTTTCATAAGGAATTCCTTATGAATAAGGCTGAAACACTTTAACAACTGCTGTACTGACATTGTGTCTTATGTGGAGAATCAATACATTTGAAGATTTTTAAAGAGCATGCACAGAGTAGCCGATTCTCTTTTTTAACCACCCCCACCATCATTTAAGTATACTATTTAACTATACCACCCACCCCGCCCGCCGTATACTAAAATGACATGGGGGTGGTTACAAATCTTCAAATGTATTGATTCTCCACAGAAGATACAATGTCGGTACAGCAGTTGTTAAAGTGTTTCAGCCTTATTCATAAGGAATTCATTATGAATAAGGCCGACAAGGCTGAAACGCGTTAACAACTGCTGTACTGACATTGTGTCTTATGTGGAGAATCAATGCATTTGAAGATTTTTAACCACCCCCACCGTCATTTAAGTATACTAAAATGACGTGGGGGTGGTTAAAAACTTCAAAATGTATTGATTCTCCACATAAGACACAATGTCAGTACAGCAGTTGTTAAAGTGTTTCAGCCCTATTCATAAGGAATTATGAATAAGGCCGAGAAGGCTGAAACTCATTAACATATACTAAAATGACGGAGGGCGGGATCCCCTCTCATTCTAAACCTTATATGATGTCGCCCAAGTGTCACCGTTCTTGTGCGCCATATGACGTCCACCCAGATCGATGAGAGGTTGGTGCCGGCATCATCCGACCATATAGGCGGGGCACGAACCGGTTAAGCAAAAAAGAAAAAAAGTGTGTGTACACCATACGGGGTGCAGTGGCACCGCCCCCCCTAATTCATGCGCCTGGCCTCTAATTTACACGCAGGGCGCCGAACGCATGGATTCATGCGTTTTTTGTTTTTCTATAGAAGCATGTGATTAGGGCCTGAGAATAATTGGCTTCAAAAAAGGGTGGGCTCGGGGTGCAGAGCACTGCGCCCTGAGCCCACCCGCTTGTGTGACCATAGCGAATTAATGTTAGCTATTGTCTTCCTGATTCTCCCCACAGCCAATCAGGAAGTGATCCTATTGGCCGCCGAGGAGGAGGAGGGAGGAGACACATGGTGGAAGCTGCTGTGATGCCGAGGAGGAGCAGAAGCAGGGGAAGCTGCCGCCCACAGGAAGCGCTGCCCGCAACCTAAATCGGGTAAGTGCCGTGCTGGTGACTGAGCGGGTGGGGTGGGGGGGGGGGGGGCTGTGGGTGCATGGTTTGCCGCCTCCCCCCGAAAAATATATACCACCAGCAGCCACTGGTGCACACATGGCCCCAGAATGACGTTGTGTCATGCATTTTGAAAATGTGTGACTGTCATCGAGAATGTAAACCAACTCTGTGCATGAGGGGTCCTCCCAACCTGAAGTGCCCTAAAATACTGCAATGCACCACGGACTGCGTCTTACTGTGGTTTGAGAAAATGCGCATTTCCTCGGTGCAGAGATGGGAAGCCGGCCTAGAATGAAATTAGTAGACTGGCAGATCCCATTTTCCAGATCACAGGTGGAATGATTATTAATGAGGAGCGCACACCTGTGTGTGTGGACAGTGCTGCTGATTTATGGAAGCCATAGGAATTTTATCATGTTCTGTGCTGAAGGATCTAGAGGAACATATCAACTGACCAATGATTTGTCCAGTGTAGGGCAAGAGTGAAGGGATGGGAGACCATACGGGGTCTTTACATGTAGTGCCTTGCAAAAGTATTCACCCCCCCCCCCCTTGGCTTTTTACCTGTTTTGTTACATTACAGAGTTTAGTTCAATGTTTTTTTTATTCTGAATTATATGTGATGGATCAGAGCACAATAGTCTAAGTTGGTGAAGTAAAATTAGAAAAATATATACATAAAACTATTTTTCAGAAATAAAAAACTGATAATTGTCATGTGTGTATGTATTCACCCCATGAAAAGCTCTGGTGCAACCAATGACCTTCAGAAGTCATATAATTAGTGAAATGATGTCCACCTGTGTGCAATCTAAGTGTCACATGATCTGTCATTACATAGACACACCTTTTTTGAAAGGCCCCAGAGGCTGCAACACCTAAGCAAGAGGCACCACTAACCAAACACCGCCATGAAGACCAAGGAAATCTCCAAACAAGTAAGGGACAATGTTGTTGAGAAGTACAAGTCAGGGTTAGGTTATAAAAAAAAAATATCCAAATCTTTGATGATCCCTAGGAGCACCATCAAATCTATCATAACCAAATGGAAAGAACATGGCACAACAGCAAACCTGCCAAGAGATGGCCGCACACCAAAACTCACGGAGCGGGCAAGGAGGGCATTAATCAGAGAGGAGCACAGAGACCTAAGGTAACCCTGGAGGAGCTGCAGAGTTCCACAGCAGAGACTGGAGTATCTGTACATAGGACGACAATAAGCCGTACGCTCCATAGAGTTGGGCTTTATGGCAGAGTGTCCAGAAGAAAGACATTACTTTCAGCAAAAAACAAAATGGCACGTTTTGAGTTTGCGAAAAGGCATGTGGGAGACTCCCAAAATGTATGGAGGAAGGTGCTCTGGTCTGATGAGACTAAAATTTAACTTTTTGGCCATCAAAGAAAACGCTATGTCTGGCGCAAACCCAACACCATCCCCACCGTGAAACATGGCGGTGCGGTGGCAGCATCATGCTGTGGGGATGTTTTTCAGCAGTCGGAACTGGGAAACTGGTCAGAGTTGAGGGAAAGATGGATGGTGCTGAATACAGGGATATTCTTGAGCAAAAACCTGTAGCACTTTGTGTGTGATTTGAGGCTAGGACGGAGGCTCACCTTCCAGCAGGACAATGACCCCAAACACACTGCTAAAGCAACACTTGAGTGGTTTAAGGGAAAACATGGAAATGTGTTGGAATGGCCTAGTCAAAGCCCAGACCTCAATCCAATAGAAAATCTGTGGTCAGACTTAAAGATTGCTGTTCACAAGCGCAAAACCATCCAACTTGAAGGAGCTGAAGCAGTTTTGCCAGGAGGAATGGGCAAAACTCCTAGTGGTAAAATGTGGCAAGCTCATAAAGACTTATCCAAAGCGACTTGGAGCTGTGATAGCCACAAAAGGTGGCTCTACAAAATATTACAGGTAAAATATACAGGTTGTGAGGGGGGGGGGGGGGGGGGGGATGTGAACACTTTTGCAAGGCACTGTACACTATATTACCAAAAGTATTGGGACACCTGCCTTTACACGCACATGAACTTTAATGGCATCCCAGGCTTAGTCCGTAGGGTTCAATATTGAGTTGGCTCCGCCCTTTGCAGCTATAACAGCTTCAACTCTTCTGGGAAGGCCGTCCACAAGGTTTAGGGGTGTGTCTATGGGAATTAGAGATGGGCTCGGGCGTGTTCGAGTTCCCATGTGTCCGATCACGCCAGGAAGCCAACGCTGCACACCACTAATCGCAGGCACTGAGGCGTTTCCCGGTCTGTGCAGTGTCGGCTTCCTGGTGGGAACTCGAACACGCCCGAGCCCATCTCCAATGGGAATGTTTGACCAACCTTCCAGAAGCACATACCGTATATACTTGAGTATAAGCCGACCCGAATATAATCCGAGGCACCTAATTTTACCACAAAAAACTGTGAAAAAACTTATTGACTCGAGTATAAGCCTAGGGTGGGAAATGCAGCAGCTACTGGGTAAACAATGCCCATCTGCAGCCTCACTGTGCCCATCTGCAACCTCACTGTGCCCATCTGCAGCCTCACCTTTGATTACACACAGCGGGTCTCTCCCACTGTGTCATGCAACTGCAGTCTGTTCGGCGGCATTCCACTGTAACAAAGCCCCGCCGCCTCCTCGTCTGTGATAGACGGAACACTGTTTCCCAGCATTGTGTCAGTGTTCCGTTTATCACGGATGAGGAAGAGGCGGGGCTTTGTTACAGTGGACGGCCGCCAAACAGTTCAGACTGCATGGCACAGCGGGAGACCCTCACTCGAGTATAAGCCGAGGGGGGATTTTTCAGCATAAAAAACGTGCTGAAAAGGTCGGCTTATACTTGAGTGAGGGTCTCCCGCACTCAAAAGCGCATCAAGTTGGCTTCAAACGCATTTTAAATGGATGCAAACATGCAGTCGAAAAATGCACAGTTATGTGCGACTTCTGGTGTGAATGGGCCCTTAAAGCGGAGTTCCACCCACTTTTACAAGGTAAACTAAAGACCACCCCTCCACCCCTCGTTTTTGGATATCTATTTTTTTTTTTCTTTCTTACTTTTTTAGAACTACATAGTGTACTTCCGTACTAGCCCAGCCGCGGCACGTTCTCTTCTGCGGCGAGCCCTCCTCCTCCCCCCCCCCCCGCTGCCTTCTGCGACCTGTGTGTGTCCCAGAAGACGAGGTGGCCATTCACAAAGCGCCGCGTGACTCGCCCATTGTGCAGTAGGAAGCCTGCTGTGAAGCCTGAAGGCTCCCCTGCCGGTTTCCTCTGGTTGGAATGGCGGAGGCAGCACCTGAGACGGGGGGACGGATCGGCCTCGGGGGTGCCAACATCGCGGGCTCCCTGGACATGTAAAACAACCAAGTTTTTTGGCAGTGCACATGTCTAATTTCCATAGCATTGACACCCGCAGGGCTCAGGGGAAACATTTTTCTTGCATTTTTCTTGCAAGGTAAAAACGCAGGAAAAACGTATCAGTGTGAAAGGGGCCCAAGACTCCTTTTTTTGTGTCTATTATCAGTTGGGGCTCATTCACACCACACCACTTTTGCGTTTTCCAGTTTCCAACCTTCGCAGACGTTAGGATAAAATGCATCCTGTTCTGTTTTTCTTTTTTACCCAGCAGGAGATGTTGGGAGTGAGCCGGCCTCATTGAATAGGCGGCTATCCGCCGCGTCCTCGCGCTGGGACAGAGTTCAACAACGCAGGTGGTGTGAGCGCATCCCTAGCAGACGCACGAGGAGCTTCTCGCCCCATTAGAAGGATAATGGTTATTGATTGGAGGTTTTATCATGCCAAGATCAGTTTTTATCCAGACAGAAAAAAAAAGAAAAAAAGAAATAATAATCATAAAATAGTGTATATATATATATATATATAAAAAATAAAACATGACATTCTATATAAACATCCTGTATAGGTTCTCATTAACACCACTTGTTGACCGCGCCTTTTTCTGACACTTGATGCTTACAAGTTAAAATCTGTATTTTTTGCTAGACAATTATTTAGAACACATATACATATATATATATATATATAATCTTTTTTTTTAGCAGAGACCCTAGAGAATAAAATGGTGGTCCTTGAAATGTTTTATGTCGCACGTTTTTTGCGCAGCGGTTTTTTAAACGCATTTTAATGAATAAAAAAACAAAAAATAAAACACTAAAGTTATCCCAATTTTTTATTTTTTTTTGTATAATGTGAAATTTGATGTTGCACCGAGTAAATAGATACCTAACATGTCACGCTTTAAAATTGCGTGCACGCTCGTGGAATGGCGCCGCTTTAAAAATTCCTACAGGTTACCCCATTTAGAGGTACAGAGGAGGTCTGGTGCTAGAATTATTGCTCTCGCTCCGACGTATGCGGCGATACCTCACATGTGTGGTGCGAACGCGTTTATATATGTGGGCGTGACCTACGTATAAGTTCACTACTGCGCGCAAACACGCGGGGACGGACGCGCTTTAAAACTTTTTTTTTTTTTTTTTACTTATTATAACCTACTTTCCATGCTTTTTTGATGCAGAGAAAAAAAAAAACCGCACTGGACTACATGTGGTGTGAACTGGCCCCTAAAAAAAGTTTTTTTGATCACTTTGAGGGCCAGTTCACACCACATGCAGTCCAGTGCATTTTTTTCTGCATCAAAAGCGCATGTATAGTAGGTTTCCAATGGCATAGTTCCCACCCTAGCGCGGTCAGTTTCAGGGCGTTCCAGTTCAAGAAAAAAAAAAAAGTAGAACATGCTGCATTTTTCCTGCACTGGAACGCTGTAATACGTATCAAAAACACACCGGAACGCACACTTTCCACATGAGACTACCACAAAAATCGGATGTTCGGTCGTCCTAAAATTTTAGTGTGTGTACGAGGATTAAGTGCCCGCTACTGAAGTGATTAAGGGGGCAATTAAACTCACTTGGTGCCTCATCTGCATTAAATTAGCCTCAGAACTCGTGTAATTCTTATGTGTGTTTGGGTTTAAAGGGGAGGAGGTGACAACCCTAGTTCTGTTTTTCGATGCTTTTTTTTTTTTTTTTCACTGTACTGGGGTCCAGGGGGTTTTTTAAAACAGTTCTGTGCAGGAAAAACGCAGGATGTTCTACTTTTTTTTTTTTTTTCCCTGCAACCGTAACACACTGGAAATGCAAGCACTGGGGTGAACTTTCCCATTGAAGACCATATAATCTACTTTCTATGCGTTTTAGATGCAGAAAAAAAAAAAAAAAAAAAAAAAAAGCATCGGAACCCACATGGTGTGAACCGGCCCTTATCGCGATCACAAGGAATGTAAACATCTCTTGTGTGTGATAACAATACAGCATGACAGGTCCTCTTTATGGAGAGATCTGGGGGTCTTAAAAAAAAAAAAAAAAAAAAAAAAGACCTCAAATCTCTTTTCTACCCTTAAAAGCTAAAGATCGAAAAAATATTTTTTTTTTTCTTGATCTTTTGCTTTAAGAAAAAACTTTTTTTTTTTTTTTTTTTTTACATGGCCTAAGAGACCCGAAAGTGATGTCACAACGTCGCTCGAGTCCTCCAAGGGCATAGAGATGAGCGGTGGCCATCACTCATCTCTATAGGAAAGCACAGCCGACGCAGGATGGTTCCACCGATCGGTAATGTTGACCTGGGAACCACTGAGAAGCGGGGGGGGGGGGGGGGGGGGGGAGAGTTACCTCTCTCGCCGCTTCTAAAAGTGGTCTTGTGGCAAATTCACCGCTGGGATCACTTTTAGTAGAAAGACGACCACCAGAGGAAAAAAAAAAAAAAAAATACCGGGGGGTTACGACATCTAGCTGCAGCCATATTGCCGGCATTTAACTTTTTCTAAGTCATGACGTAGAGTTAGGTGGTCGGCAAGTGGTTTTAAATGAAGGCCTCAGGGACAAGCAGCATCTCAGTCGGCTTCTTTGCATCTTCTGCATACATTGTATCTAATTGTATCCAACAAAGACCTTCAATCCTCCATCTAATCCCAGGAATACAATCCATCCCATAATACGTCTCATGGAAGATCTCACACACAATGTATACACAGGATACAATCCACCCCATAATACGTCTCATGGAAGATCTCACACACAATGTATACAAACACAGAATACAATCCACCCCATAATACGTCTCATGGAAGATCTCACACACAATGTATACACAGAATACAATCCACCCCATAATACGTCTCATGGAAGATCTCACACACAATGTATACACAGGATACAATCCACCCCATAATACGTCTCATGGAAGATCTCACACACAATGTATACACAGGATACAATCCATCCCATAATACGTCTCATGGAAGATCTCACACACAATGTATACACAGGATACAATCCATCCCATAATACGTCTCATGGAAGATCTCACACACAATGTATACACAGGATACAATCCACCCCATAATACGTCTCATGGAAGATCTCACACACAATGTATACACAGGATACAATCCATCCCATAATACGTCTCATGGAAGATCTCACACACAATGTATACACAGGATACAATCCACCCCATAATACGTCTCATGGAAGATCTCACACACAATGTATACACAGGATACAATCCACCCCATAATACGTCTCATGGAAGATCTCACACACAATGTATACACAGGATACAATCCACCCCATAATACGTCTCATGGAAGATCTCACCACACAATGTATACACAGGATACAATCCACCCCATAATACGTCTCATGGAAGATCTCACACACAATGTATACACAGGATACAATCCACCCCATAATACGTCTCATGGAAGATCTCACACACAATGTATACACAGGATACAATCCACCCCATAATACGTCTCATGGAAGATCTCACACACAATGTATACACAGGATACAATCCATCCCATAATACGTCTCATGGAAGATCTCACACACAATGTATACACAGAATACAATCCACCCCATAATACGTCTCATGGAAGATCTCACACACAATGTATACACAGGATACAATCCACCCCATAATACGTCTCATGGAAGATCTCACACACAATGTATACACAGAATACAATCCACCCCATAATACGTCTCATGGAAGATCTCACACACAATGTATACACAGAATACAATCCACCCCATAATACGTCTCATGGAAGATCTCACACACAATGTATACAAACACAGAATACAATCCATCCCATAATACGTCTCATGGAAGATCTCACACACAATGTATACACAGAATACAATCCACCCCATAATACGTCTCATGGAAGATCTCACACACAATGTATACACAGGATACAATCCACCCCATAATACGTCTCATGGAAGATCTCACACACAATGTATACACAGGATACAATCCACCCCATAATACGTCTCATGGAAGATCTCACACACAATGTATACACAGAATACAATCCACCCCATAATACGTCTCATGGAAGATCTCACACACAATGTATACACAGAATACAATCCACCCCATAATACGTCTCATGGAAGATCTCACACACAATGTATACAAACACAGAATACAATCCATCCCATAATACGTCTCATGGAAGATCTCACACACAATGTATACACAGAATACAATCCACCCCATAATACGTCTCATGGAAGATCTCACACACAATGTATACACAGGATACAATCCACCCCATAATACGTCTCATGGAAGATCTCACACACAATGTATACACAGAATACAATCCACCCCATAATATGTCTCATGGAAGATCTCACACACAACGTATACACAGGATACAATCCACCCCATAATATGTCTCATGGAAGATCTCACACACAACGTATACACAGGATACAATCCACCCCATAATATGTCTCATGGAAGATCTCACACACAACGTATACAGACACATCTTACCAGGACGGCCTCCCAGGTGCATTTAAAGTGAGGAGATCTGCCCGGGTGGGCGGGGTCTGCAATCACTGACAGGTGACCACCCTGCTAATTATTCCTCAACCACTTCCCATCCCGACCAATTCTGACACTTCTCCCCTACATGGAAAAATCTAACTTTTTTGGCTAAAAAAAAATTACTTAGAACCTCCAAACATTATAGATTTTTTTTTTTAGCAGAGACCCTAGAGAATGAAATGGTGAGTGTTGCAATGTTTTTTTTATGTCACACGGTATTTGCGCAGCAGTTTTTCAAACTAAATTGCGCAGCGGGTTTGAAATCGTGCAAGTCCAGCTGAAATAGAAGGATGGGCACTGATTGGCAGCACTGGTGGTCATTGATAGGTGGCACTGGTGGGCACTAATTGACAGCACTGGTGGGCACTGATTGGCAGCACTGATGGGCACTGATTGGCAGCACTGGAAGCACTGGTGGTCACTGATAGGTGGCACTGGTGGGCACTGATTAGCAGCACTAGTGAGCACTGATAGGTGTCACTGGTGGGCACTGTTTGGCAGCCCTGGTGGTCACTGATTGGCAGCACTGGTGGGCACTGATACGTGGCACTGGTGGGTACTGATTGGCAGCACTGGTGGGCACTGATTGGCAGCACTGGTGGGCACTGATAGGTGGCACTAGTGGGCATTGATTAGCAGCACTAGTGGGCACTGATTGGCAGCACTGACAAGCACTGATAGGTGTCACTGGTGGGCACTGATTGGCAGCACTGGTGGGCACTGATTGGTGGCACTGGTGGGCACCGATAGGTGGTATTGATTGGCAGCGCTAGTGGTCACTGATTGGCAGCAACGATGGGCACTAATTGGCAGCAGTGGTGGGCACTGATAGGTGGCACTGGTGGGCACTGATTAGCAGCACAGGTGGGCATTGATTGGCAGCACTGATAGGTGTCACTGGTGGGCTCTGATTGGCAGCACTGGTGGGCACTGATAGGTGGCACTGGTGGGCACTGATTGGCAGCACTTGTGGGCACTGATAGGTGGCAATGGTGGGCACTGATTAGCAGCACTAGTGGTCACTGATTGGCAGCACTGGTGGCCACTGATAGGTGGCACTGGTGAGCACTGATTGGCAGCACTGGTGGGCATTGATTGGTGACACTGGTGGGCATTGATTGGTGACACTGGTGGGCATTGATTGGCAGCACTGGCTAGCACTGATAGGTGTCACTGGTGGTCACCGATTGGCAGCACTGGTGGGCACCGATTGGTGGCACTGATTGGCAGCACTGGTGGCACTACCCTAATCCCAACTCCTAATCCTAACCCCCAATCCTAACCCCAACCCCAACTCCTAATCCTAACCTTAACCCTAACCCCTTACCCTAAATAAAATAAAAATAATAATAATAATAAATAATAATAAATAAATAATGAAAAAAAAAGCTATTGGCAAAGCTAAAAAAAAGCTGCAAAACCTAGCAACAAATGATGTAACAGATGATAGATTTTTCCAATTGGCTAATAAAAAAACGCCAAAGCTCAAAAATGTTGTACACATGCACAATTCGCACATAAAAACACACCAAAAAAAAAGAAGCACCGGGAATAACAATAAAGATGCTACGCTCGGGTGTGAATTGGGGGGCAAACATGCAACTTTTTATTTTTACCCGCCCAAAAACAAACAAAAAAAAAAAATTCGAATGTTTCCTTCTCTTAGTCCTCCTGACCGTAATAAATCTGCCAGAAAGAACCTTCCCTCCCGCATTTACGGGAGATGTCAATATTTGCAACTTTTTCCCTGAAATTGTTTCTTTTTTTTCCTTTTGATACGAGGAGAAAAGAATAACGATTTCAGAAATCTCTCCCGCGGTTTTGGCTGCAGAGAAATAAAAAGGAGAAAAGCGGAGGGATTGCTGCGAGCGGGGTTAACGATCGTCGGCGCGGTCGCGGCGTATTCCTGGCGGCTGGATGAATCACGCACCTGAATCACAGGTGTTACGTCTGGATGAGACGCGCTCCTGTCCCGAGGCCCCGGGGGGGGGGGGGGGTTCTCGTCTCTTTATTTGCTCAGGAAGTCGTTTTATGGCGGTTATTGTTTAACCGCTGAGTTATTAATAGAGGATCTCTGTGTGGTCTGGTGGGACGGGGCAGCCGAGTCACCGCTGCCGAGACATTCTGTACGTAGCTGCCGGGCGATCGATGAGACGTCACCTCCGATCCCAATGCTGAGTCACGCTCCACCTTTCTTCTGGTTTCCTTTCTGTGAACTTTACTCTACTTCTGGAAATTGGCTCACCAGGCTCGGCAAAATTAAAGTTGGAACGCCCCCGGTGTCCTGCCTCCCCCCCCACCCGCACCCCACCGCAAGAGTTAAATATTCGTTTTGCCTAGCTGGATAGGTGTATGGAGTCCTTGAACTGGACTTGTTCTGGAATGATCAAGATGTTTGGTAGCCTATCCAAGGCGGTTCCTCATTTCAGGAACATCTCTACTGCGGAGATTTGTTGGCACCTCCAGCCATGTGACTCTGAGGATTGACACCAATGCAGACTTCAGGCATGAACAAGGCGGCCCCAACCTCCACACCTCCCATCCTGTTCTTGGACAATCAACATCTGGCTTGACATATTCCATAGTACCCGGATCAAAGGCAGTGCTGGGACAAGGTCACCTAGAGCCCAGGGCCAACATGAGATGTATGAGCATTATGTGTCAGTAAACCCCCCCCCCCCCCCCAAAAAAAAAACAATCAAACACTGCTCGCCCCTAAGCAAAAATTCCTCCTCCTCCCAGTACAGATGCAACCCCCCCCCACACTGAAATCACCACTCCTAGCACAAATCCTCTTCCCCCATCCCCCTCCCAACACAAATCCCCCCTCCTAGCACGAATCCTCTTCCCCATCCCCCCTCCCAACACAAATCCCCCCTCCTAGCATGAATCCTCTTCCCCTATTCCCCCTCCCAACAGAAATCCCCCCAAATCACCACTCCTAGCACAAATCCTCTTCCCCATCCTCCCTCCCAACACAAATCACCCCAATCACCCCTCCTAGCACGAATCATCTTCCCCCATTCCCCCTCCCAACACAAATCCCCCCAAATCACCACCCCTAACATGAATCCTCTTCCCTCATCCACCCTTCCAACACAAATTCCCCCTCCTAGCACAAATACCCTTCCACCCATCCCTCCTCCCAACACAAACCCTCCCAAATCACACCTCCTAGCACAAATCCCCTTCCCCCATCCCCCCTCCCTACACAAATACCCCAAATCACCCCTCCTTGCACAAATCCCCTTCCCCCATCCCCCATCCCCCCTCCAAACACAAATACCCCCTCCTAGCACAAATCCTCTTCCCCATCCCCAACACAAATCCCCCCAAATCACCCATTCTAGCAGGAATCCTATTCCCCCATCCACCTCCCAACACAAATCGCCCCAAATCACCACTCCTAGCACAAATCCTCTTCCTCATTCCCCCCCTCCCAACACAAATCACCCCAATCACCCCTCCTAGAACAAATCCTCTTCCCCCATCCCCCCTCCCAACAGAAATCCCCCCAAATTACCACCCCTAGCATGAATCCTCTTCCCTCATCCCCCTCCCAACACAAATCCCCCCTCCTAGCATGAATCCTCTTCCCTCATCCCCCTCCCAACACAAATCCCCCCTCCTAGCACAAATCCCCTTCCCCCATCCCTCTTCCCAACACAAATCCCCCCAAATCACCCCTCCTAGCACAAATCCCCTTCCCCCTCCCAACACAAATACCCCAAATCACCCCTCCTTGCACAAATCCCCTTCCCCCATCCCCCTTCCCAACACAAATACCCCCTCCTAGCACAAATCCTTTTACCCATCCCCCCTCCCAACACAAATCCCCCCAAATCATCACTCCTAGCACAAATCATCTTCCCCCATCCCCCTCCCAAAACAAATCCCCCCCTAGCACGAATCCCCTTCCCCCACCCCCCCTCCCAACACAAATCCCCCCAAATCACCACTCCTAGCATGAATCCTCTCCACCGATCCCCCCTTCCAACACAAATCACCACTCCTAGCACAAATCCGCTTCCCCCATCCCCCTCTGAACACAAATCCCCCCAAATCACCACTCCTTCCACACCTCCCCAAATTTTCCCTCCCAGAACAATTGTTACCTATTGCTGCCCCCCAAATTTCCCTTCTCAACACAAATCTTGTTGTGGTGCCCCCCCCACCTCACATGATACCTTAGTGCCCCTCATGCCTACCCCTTGTCCCGTCCCTGATTAAAGGATTCATTTACCTTTAGGCCCCATGCACACTGGGCGTTTCTTCTTCTAAATGCCAGGAGAAGGGAAGCAGCAAGAATGCAACTAGAGACGTGTTCTGCAAACGCATTTCTCCTTTTCTCCTCACAGGAAAAATGTGCCTCAAGCCGCGTCTAGGCACGATTCCACGCATTTCGGGGCGTCGGGCATTTTTTCTGCCCAAACGTTCCTCTCCTGAACCTGATTTTGGGGCGTTCAGATTTCTGCCCCTAAATGTAGAGATGTGCACAATGGAAAATTGTATTTTTGGATTTGTTCGTTAAGTCAATCATATTCCTTACGTTGGGGAGATCCGTTTTCCGAATTAGTTTTGTATATTCGGATTTGTTTAGTTGTTTTGGATTCGTTTTGTATATTCAGATTTGTTTAGTTGATTCGGATTTATTGCGTATATTTGGATTAGTTTGGTATATTCGGATTTGTTTTGTATATTCGGATTTGTTTTGTATATTCGGATTTGTTTTGTATATACGGGTTTGTTTAGCTTACATAGGTTACATAGTAGGTGAGGTTGAAAAAAGACACAAGTCCATCAAGTCCAATCTATGTGTGTGATTATATGTTTTGTATATTCGGATTTGTTTCGTATATTTGGATTTGTATAGCTTATTTGGATTTGTTTTGTATATTTGCATTTGTATAGCTTATTTGCATTTGTTTTGTATATTTGGATTTGTTTTGTATATTTGGATTTGTTTTGTATATTTGGATTTGTTTCGTAAATTTGGATTTGTTTTGTATATATGGATTAGTTTGGTATATTCAGATTAGTTTGGTATATTTGGATTTGTTTCGTATATTTGGTACATTCGGATTCATTGCGTATATTCAGATTAGTTTCATATACAGTGGAACCTCGGATTGCGAGTAAGGCGGTTAACGAGCGTTTCGCAAACCGAGCACTGTATTTCTAAAATTCCTAACTCGGTTTGCGAGCTTGCTTTGATATGCGAGTACTTTGGATTACGAGCATACTCCTGGAACTGAATATGCTCGTAATCTGAGGTTCCACTGTATTCAGATTAGTTTTGTTTATTCGGATTTGTTTTGTATATTTGGATTTGTTTTGTATATTCAGATTTTGTTTCGTATATTCGGATTTGTTTTGTTTATTTGGATTTGTTTTGTATACTTGGGTATATTCAGATCTGTTTGGTATATTTGGATTAGTTTGGTATATTCAGATTTGTTTCATATATTCGGATTTGTTTGTACATTCGGATTTGTTTCGTATATTTAGATTAGTTGACGCCTTTCTGTATGGATCGGCTCCCAATCATGTGACCACTGTGACAGCCAATCACTGTGGTCACTGACCCTTCCTTCCCCCCGGGGCGATCCGGACACTGAAGCAGGGGAAGGCTTTCCCAGAGCTTGGCTGAGAAAAGAATTCTTCTGAGTGTTCTGCGTCGTCCTGCGCAAAAGCTAGGATGGATGGTCTGCTGAGAGTGCACAGTACTACTTCTCTTGTCCTGTATCCCGGGTGTAATTCTCAGTATCTGTTCTTATGGCCCAGTCCAACTTCCTCATAGCCGATGATTTAGAACGATGTGATTGGGTGTCATTCATTTTTATGCTCTCACCACTAAATATAAGGTCCTCGGGGGGGGGGAGGGTTCATTAGTAACATTAAACAAACAGCGGTGATGTACATCAACCAATAAAAAAAAACAAACTCAGAACTTTCAAGTGCCTGCGCATCCGAGACCGCATCATCCTATTGTCTAGTAAGAGCCACGCCCCCTCTGCCCCCTACACGCCGTCTTTAACGGACGCAACGCCGCCCGCCAACGACTTGGTACAAGTCTGTCTCTATTCGCCGGAAACTTTTTTTTTATTTTTATTATTTCATTGTCTTAATGGAAACGCTTCAAACGCAGCCGAGAAGAAAGAAAAAAAAATCAGCAATAAGCCATTTATTTATTTATTTTTTTACATTTTTATTTTTCGGAAAAAAAAAAAAGAAAAAAAATTGAAGATCCTTGCGTCTGACTTTGAAATCACTTTAGTCTGGCTCTGAGGAAGGTGTAGTGCCTCCGAATGATCTGAATGCTGAAGAGAATGAGTCTTTAATTTGTATTCACAGGGTATGAATTTCATCCACTCGCAGGAGACGCCGCTCTTTAATTAGGTCTGGTAGTTAACTCTACTTCTAGGCAATATTTTTTTTTTTTTGGAAGAGTATTCTGGCCTCTCGGGAGACCGCGGACTTCAGACAAAAAAAAAAAAATCAAAGGAAACGGGAAAAAAAAAAAAAAAAATTAGGCTCCCAGCTATAGGTTAGAGCGCGGAACGAATCGGCCCGCTCCGATTTCTCTGCTGCTTGTTAGTTTTAATGAAGACGGTAAACATCCCTTTTGTCATGTAAAAAAAAAAGAAACGCAGCAATTTTATTGGACGTACCGGTGGGCTTTGAAATGGTTTAGTCGGCGGGTTTTCCGAACTTTCTATATAGGATGTCGAAGCCCCCCCCTCCCCGAAGAGTGTTGGGGCCCATTTACACAGGCAGAAAAAAAGACGCGTTTCGACACGTTTTCTGCATTAACCACTTCAGCTTCTGGAAGGTTTACCCCCCCTCCATTTTTTTTGCGATACGGCACTGCGGCGCTTTAACTGACAATTGCGCAGTCACGCGCCGCTGTACCCAAATAAAATTGATGTCTGTTTTTTTTTCCCCCACAAATAGAGCTTTCTTTTGGTGGTATTTGATAACCTCTGCGGTTTTTTATTTTTTGCGTTATAAACAACAAAAGACCGACAATCTTGAAAAAAAACTAAAAAAAAACTATATTTTTTACTTTCTGCTATAAAACATATCCAATAAAAACAAATGTAAAAAATCAAATTTCTTCATCAATTTAGGCCAATATGTATTCTGCTACATATTTTTGGTAAAAACAAAATCCTAATAAGCGTATGTTGGTTTGCTTAAACGTTATCACCTCTACAAACTATGGGATATTTCTATGGAGTTTTTATTTATTTATTTTTACTAGTAATGGCGGCCATCAGCGACTTATAGTTGGACTGCGATATTGCGGCGGACAGATCAGACACTAACTGACACTTTTGAAATTTTTTTGGGGACCAGTGACATTATTACAGTGATCAGTGCTAAAAAATACGCACTGTCACTGTACTAATGACACTGGCAGGGAAGGGATTAATATCAGGGGCGATCAGAGGGTTAAATTTGTTCCTAAGGAGTGCTTGCTAACTGGGGGAAGGCAGAGATCCTGTCAGAAACCATGAAATCAGACCAAGACAGAAGTACAGTCTAATCACACTAGTTTAATAATAAAAGTAAATAGAGCAAACGTAGTCAAAACATAGCCAATAGTTTGGTAACCGGAACGGATAGTCAGCCAAGCCAGAAAGTCAGGGATCAATGTAGTGGAACAGCAAGCAGGATCTGGAACCAGCTGGGATGTCAGCCAAGCAAGTCTTTAAACAGGAATGCAGGAGATAGTCTCTGTGATGTTGACCAAGGCGAAGGCAGAGATCCTCTGGGCTGGACGGCTTAAGTAGGCAGGACTGACGAGCAGGATATCATCAACAACTGTGGAGAGAGATGGGAGCTGGCAATTAACGGACAGCTGAGCGGCCAGCTCAGAGAAGGAAGGGCTGAGCCCAGCCCTGACAGATCCGTGTTCCTGCTTAGCAGAAACACAGGATCACAACCTTCCCTTCACACAGAACAGCGATCGGCCTCTCTCGGGAATGATCGGCGAGTCCCAGCGGACTGAAGGTGAATGCTCAGACGCAGAATGATCTCATTCAGGAGGGGGTATAAACAAAAACAGAGTGTAGGCGGCAGCGGAGACGTAGAATGAGCTCATTCAGGAGGAGATATAAACATAAACAGAGTCTAGCTTCCTACTGAAGAAGCCATCCTTTTGGCGACACGCGTATAGAGGGGAGGAACCCAGCCCTGAATCATTACGTGATCACTGAGAGCTTGAGTGGTGTGGTGAGCTCACGAGGGAAATATTAGGAAATGCAGTTTTTTTATTTAACTTCTTGTAAGTGCAATTTTATGGGGGGGGGGGATTTAATAAATGATTTATACAGAGAGCACTATGCAGTTGCCTTTCTATTTCAGAAGGAGATATAAACATAAACAAAGTGCAGAAGGCAGCGCAGACGCAGAATGAACTCATTCAGGAGGAGATATAAACATAAAGAAAGTGCAGGAGGCAGCGCAGACGCAGAATGAACTCATTCAGGAGGAGCTATAAACAATGACAAAGTGTAGCTTCCTACTGAAGAAGCCATCCTATTGGCGACACGCGTATAGGGGGGAGGAGCCCAGCCCTGAATCGTTATGTGATCACTGAGAGCCTGAGTGGTGTGGTGAGCTCACAAGTGAGATATTAAGAAATTCAGTTTTTTTTATTTAACTTCTTGTAAGTGCAATTTTATGGGGGGCGTTTTAATAAATGATTGATACAGAGAGCACTATGCAGTTGCCTTTCTATTTCATTTGGTCCATGTGAAAAGCTTTTGAGAGAGGAGAACCATATCCAAGGATAAGAGAGGAGATCTCAATCCCTGAGGGATTGGCTGGAGTTGTAAGAATGATAAGCCTGTGATTAATAGGAGTGAGGTGAGAGCACAATTCAGCAGATAAGTATACTGCTGCGCTTGGTCTCTACTCGTGCGGCAGGGGTGGGGGTGTATAAGCCACACCCCCCTGGCCGATCCAAGGCTGAGCCTGGCAGTCCTCTAATCACCTGCTTACGGGACTGTGCATGCGAAGTTCAAAGCCGCTGACCAGGACACCCATGGTGGTGGAATGCCAGGGCCCAGAACTCTGCATTTAGCCACAAACAAAAAACAATTCTATTTTTTACGCATATACATGCATTAAGCACCTATTTTATACATTTCTTGTAGCTCTACCAGCAAGAACCTTTCCTTAAAGGAGTTGTAAACCCTCAAGGTTTTTCACCTTAATACATTCTATGTATTAAGGTGAAAAACCTTCTGTGATGCAGCTGCCCCCCCGATTCACTTACCTGAACCTGGTCTTTCCGACGGGGATGAGCACACCAGCTCCAGCCGGTGTGTCGGGTCCTGATTGGATAGATTGATAGCAGCGCAGCTCATAGGGTACTATAGTGCTGCGTTTAGATGTAGAAACTATACGCTGCACATCTATGCGTTTCACACGGGCCCAGCAGTCCAAATCATTTGGTGGAGGGGGGATTATGGTGGGGGGTTTGTCTTTCAGGGGTTGGGCTTGGCCCCTTAGTTCCAGTGAAGGGAACTCTTAAGGCGTCAGCATACCTTCTGGACAATTTCATGCTCCCAACTTTGTGGAAACAGTTTGGGGACGGCCCCTTCCTGTTCCAACACGACTGCGCACCAGTGCACAAAGCAAGGTCCATAAAGACACGGATAAGTGAGTTTGGGGTGGAGCAACATTACTGGCCTGCACAGAGTCCTGACCTCAAGACGATAAAACACCTTTGGGATGAATTAGAGCGGATACTGCGAGCCAGGCCTTCTCATCCAGCATCAGTGTCTGACCTCACAAAGACGCTTCTGGAAGAATGGTCAAACATTTCCATAGACACACTCCTAAACCTTGTGGACGGCCTTCCCAGAAGAGTTGAAGCTGTTATAGCTGCAAAGGGTGGACCAACTCAATATTGAATCCAACAGACTAAGACTGGGATGTCATTAAAGTTCATGTGCGTGTAAAGGCAGGCGTTCCAATACTTTTGACAGTATAGTGTATCTGAAGGCAGCAGTATTGTAGACTATGGGCCTGATGCACAAAGCTACATTGTAGCCAGTGTTCTGCTGTAGCGTTGTGCTGTGTAAATCTCACAAAGAATTTTTTGCGTTCTCAATCTGAATTGTACAGATTTTATGTGGTACGTTGGTAAATGTTTGTGCAAGCATTTACATATGTCATGAAGAACTGAAAGAAGGAGATGTAAACTCGCTCTATCACTGTGCTGCCACTGCCTACACTTTGTTTATGTTTACATCTCCCCCTGAATGAGTGATGCCCCAGGCAGCAGCGTCGGCGCAGAATGACCCCGGACTGTGTTGTGACCAGGATTCTCCTGTAGCATTGAGATACAGTGGGGACGGAAAGTATTCAGACCCCCTTAAAGTTTTCACTTTGTTATATTGTAGCCATTTGCTAAAAACATTTAAGTTCATTTTTTTCCTCATTAATGTACACACAGCACCTCATATTGACAGAAAAACACAGAATTGTTGACATTTTTGTAGATTTATTAAAAAAGAAAAACTGAAATATCACATGGTCCTAAGTATTCAGACCCTTTGCTGTGACACTCATATTTAACTCAGGTGCTGTCCATTTCTTCTGATCATCCTTGAGATGGTTCTACACCTTCATTTGAGTCCAGCTGTGTTTGATTATACTGATTGGACTTGATTAGGAAAGCCACACACCTGTCTATATAAGACCTTACAGCTCACAGTGCATGTCAGAGCAAATGAGAATCGTGAGGTCAAAGGAACTGCCTGAAGAGCTCAGAGACAGAATTGTGGCAAGGCAAAAATTCTGCTGCACTTAAGGTTCCTAAGAGCACAGTGGCCTCCATAATCCTTAAATAGAAGACGTTTGGGACGACCAGAACCCTTCCTAGAGCTGGCCGTCTGGCCAAACTGAACTATCAGGGGAGAAGAGCCTTGGTGAAAGAGGTAAAGAAGAACCCAAAGATCACTGTGGCTGAGCTCCAGAGATGCAGTTGGAAGATGGGAGAAAGTTGTAGAAAGTCAACCATCACTGCAGCCCTCCACCAGTCAGGGCTTTATGGCAGAGTGGCCGACGGAAGCCTCTCCTCAGTGCAAGACACATGAAAGCCCGCATGGAGTTTGCTAAAAAACACCTGAAGGACTTCAAGATGGTGAGAAATAAGATTCTCTGGTCTGATGAGACCAAGATAGAACTTTTTGGCCTTAATTCTAAGCGGTATGTGTGGAGAAAACCAGGCACTGCTCATCACCTGTCCAATACAGTCCCAACAGTGAAGCATGGTGGTGGCAGCATCATGCTGTGGGGGTGTTTTTCAGCTGCAGGGACAGGACGACTGGTTGCAATCAAGGGAAAGATGAATGCGGCCAAGTACAGGGATATCCTGGATGAAAACCTTCCCCAGAGTGCTCAGGACCTCAGACTGGGCCGAAGGTTTACCTTCCAACAAGACAATGACCCTAAGCACACAGCTAAAATAACGAAGGAGTGGCTTCACAACAACTCCGTGACTGTTCTTGAATGGCCCAGCCAGAGCCCTGACTTAAACCCAACTGAGCATCTCTGGAGAGATCTAAAAATGGCCGTCCACCAACGTTTACCATCCAACCTGACAGAACTGGAGAGGATCTGCAAGGAGGAATGGCAGAGGATCCCCAAATTCAGGTGTGAAAATTTGTATCTTTCCCAAAAAGACTCATGGCTGTATTAGATCAAAAGGGGCTTCTACTAAATACTGAGCAAAGGGTCTGAATACTTAGGACCATGTGATATTTCAGTTTTTCTTTTTTTAATAAATCTGCAAAAATGTCAACAATTCTGTGTTTTTCTGTCAATATGGGGGGCTGTGTGTACAATATGGGGTGCTGTGTGTACAATATGGGGTGCTGTGTGTACAATATGGGGTGCTGTGTGTACAATATGGGGTGCTGTATGTACAATATGGGGTGCTGTGTGTACATTAATGAGGAAAAAAAATGAACTTAAATGATTTTAGCAAATGGCTGCAATATAACAAAGAGTGAAAAATTTAAGGGGGGTCTCAATACTTTCCGTCCCCACTGTACATAAAGCAGAAAATTCTATTTCCATAATCTGATTTTGAACAGATTTTGAGTGGTATGCCTGTAAATGTTTGTGCAAATGTTTACATTCGTAAACGCCGCCGCTGTTAGTCATTCTGAAGGTCGGGTTCATTCTGTGTCAATGACACCAGCCACACTTTGTTTATGTTTACATCGCCCCCTGAATGAGTGATGCACCAGACAGCAGCGTCGGCGCAGGATGACCTCGGGCTGTGTTGTGATCAGGATTCTCCTGTAGCATTGAGATACATAAAGCAGAAAATTCTATTTCCACAATCTGATTTTGAACAGATTTTAAGTAACATGCCTGTAAATGTTTGTGCAAGTGTTTATACGCGTCAGCGCAGCCGCTGCTAGTCATTCTGAAGGTCGAGTTCGTCCTGGGTCTGCGCCAATGCCACCGCCTACACTCTTGTTTATTTGCATATATAAATGGTGCAGCGCTATCCTCATACAATCCGCTCCACTGTACATACAATGTATCACACTTAAAGAATCTGTGATTTAATAAAACAAAAATTGAAAAGTGCAATAAAATAAACACATAAAGTCTTTTGTAATGTGTATTAATCCACCGCTGTGCTCCTCCACAATCTTCTCATGGAAAGCAAGCAAGTGTGTCCACCACCAGGTGAATTGTGCCCTCACCTCACTCCTTTTAATCACAGGCTTATCGTTCTTCTTACAACTCCAGCCAATCCCTCCAGCATGGAGATCTCCTCTCTTATCCTTCGATACGGCTCTCCTCTCTCAAAAGCTTTTCACATGGACCACATGAAATAGAAAGGCAACTGCTCTCTGTATCAATCATTTATTAAAATGCCCCCATAAAAATGCACTTACAAAAAGTTTAATACAAAAACTGCATTTCTTATACTCTCGCTCGTGAGCTCACCACACCACTCAAGCTCTCGGTGATCACGTAACGATTCAGGGCTGGGCTCCTCCCTCCTATACGTGTGCCGCCAATAGGATGGCTTCTTCAGTAGGAAGCTACACTTTGTTTATGTTTATATCTCCTCCTGAATGAGCTCATTCTGTGTCTGCTCTGCCTCCTGCACTTTGTTTATGTTTATCTCCTCCTGTATGAGTTCATTCTGTGTCTGCTTTGCCTCCTGCACTTTGTTTATGTTTATATCTCCTCCTGAATGAGCTCATTCTGTGTCTGCTCTGCCTCCTGCACTTTGTTTATGTTTATATCTCCTCCTGTATGAGCTCATTCTGTGTCTGCTCTGCCTCCTGCACTTTGTTTATGTTTATATCTCCTGAATGAGCTCATTCTGTGCCTGCGCTGCCTCCTGCACTTTGTTTATGTTTATATCTCCTCCTGAATGAGCTCATTCTGTGTCTGCTCTGCCTCCTGCACTTTGTTTATGTTTATATCTCCTCCTGAATGAGCTCATTCTGTGTCAACGCTGCCTCCTGCACTTTGTTTATATCTCCTCCTGAATGAGCTCATTCTGTGTCTGCTCTGCCTCCTGCACTTTGTTTATGTTTATATCTCCTCCTGTATGAGTTCATTCTGTGTCTGCTCTGCCTCCCGCACTTTGTTTATGTTTATATCTCCTCCTGTATGAGTTCATTCTGTGCCTGCGCTGCCTCCCGCACTATGTTTATATCTCCTCCTGAATGAGCTCATTCTGTGTCTGCTCTGCCTCCTGCACTTTGTTTATGTTTATATCTCCTCCTGAATAGGCTCATTCTGTGTCTGCGCTGCCTTCTGCACTTTGTTTATGTTTATATCTCCTCCTGAATGAGCTCATTCTGTGTCTGCGCTGCCTCCTGCACTTTGTTTATGTTTATATCTCCTCCTGAATGAGCTCATTCTGTGTCTGCGCTGCCTCCTGCACTTTGTTTATGTTTATATCTCCTCCTGAATGAGTTCATTCTGTGTCTGCTCTGCCTCCTGCACTTTGTTTATGTTTATATCTCCTCCTGTATGAGTTCCTTCTGTGCCTGCGCTGCCTCCTGCACTTTGTTTATGTTTATATCTCCTCCTGTATGAGTTCATTCTGTGTCTGCTCTGCCTCCCGCACTTTGTTTATGTTTATATCTCCTCCTGTATGAGTTCATTCTGTGCCTGCGCTGCCTCCCGCACTATGTTTATATCTCCTCCTGAATGAGCTCATTCTGTGTCTGCTCTGCCTCCTGCACTTTGTTTATGTTTATATCTCCTCCTGAATAGGCTCATTCTGTGTCTGCGCTGCCTTCTGCACTTTGTTTATGTTTATATCTCCTCCTGAATGAGCTCATTCTGTGTCTGCGCTGCCTCCTGCACTTTGTTTATGTTTATATCTCCTCCTGAATGAGCTCATTCTGTGTCTGCGCTGCCTCCTGCACTTTGTTTATGTTTATATCTCCTCCTGAATGAGTTCATTCTGTGTCTGCTCTGCCTCCTGCACTTTGTTTATATCTCCTCCTGAATGAGCTCATTCTGTGTCTGCTCTGCCTCCTGCACTTTGTTTATGTTTATATCTCCTCCTGAATGAGCTCATTCTGTGTCTGCTCTTCCTCCTGCACTTTGTTTATGTTTATATCTCCTCCTGAATGAGCTCATTCTGTGTCTCCGCTGCCTCCTGCACTTTGTTTATGTTTATATCTCCTCCTGAATGAGCTCATTCTGTGTTTGCTCTGCCTCCTGCACTTTGTTTATGTTTATATCTCCTCCTGAATGAGCTCATTATGTGTCTGCGCTGCCTCCTGCACTTTGTTTATGTTTATATCTCCTCCTGAATGAGCTCATTCTGTGTCTGCTCTGCCTCCTGCACTTTGTTTATGTTTATCTCCTCCTGAATGAGCTCATTCTGTGTCTGCGCTGCCTCCTGCACTTTGTTTATGTTTATATCTCCTCCTGAATGAGCTCATTCTGTGTCTGCTCTGCCTCCTGCACTTTGTTTATGTTTATATCTCCTCCTGAATGAGCTCATTCTGTGTCTGCTCTGCCTCCTGCACTTTGTTTATGTTTATATCTCCTCCTGAATGAGCTCATTCTGTGTCTGCGCTGCCTCCTGCATTTGTTTATGTTTATATCTCCTCCTGAATGAGCTCATTCTGTGTCTGCGCTGCCTCCTGCACTTTGTTTATGTTTATATCTCCTCCTGAATGAGCTCATTCTGTGTCTGCGCTGCCTCCTGCACTTTGTTTATGTTTATATCTCCTCCTGAATGAGCTCATTCTGTGTCTGCTCTGCCTCCTGCACTTTGTTTATGTTTATATCTCCTCCTGAATAGGCTCATTCTGTGTCTGCGCTGCCTCCTGCACTTTGTTTATGTTTATATCTCCTCCTGAATGAGCTCATTCTGTGTCTGCGCTGCCTCCTGCACTTTGTTTATGTTTATATCTCCTCCTGAATGAGCTCATTCTGTGTCTGCTCTGCCTCCTGCACTTTGTTTATGTTTATATCTCATCCTGCATGAGCTCATTCTGTGTCTGCGCTGCCTCCTGCACTTTGTTTATGTTTATATCTCCTCCTGCATGAGCTCATTCTGTGTCTGCGCTGCCTCCTGCACTTTGTTTATGTTTATATCTCCTCCTGAATAGGCTCATTCTGTGTCTGTGCTGCCTCCTGCAGTTTGTTTATGTTTATATCTACTCCTGTATGAGTTCATTCTGTGTCTGTGCTGCCTCCTGCACTTTGTTGATGTTCATATCTCCTCCTGAATGAGCTCATTCTGTGTCTGCGCTGCCTCCTGCACTTTGTTTATGTTTATATCTCCTCCTGAATGAGCTCATTCTGTGTCTGCGCTGCCTCCCGCACTTTGTTTATGTTTATATCTCCTCCTGAATGAGCTCAATCTGTGTCTGCTCTTCCTCCTGCACTTTGTTTATGTTTATATCTCCTACTGAATAGGCTCATTCTGTGTCTGCGCTGCCTCCTGCACTTTGTTTATGTTTATATCTCCTCCTGAATAAGATCATTCTGTGTCTGCGCTGCCTCCTGCACTTTGTTTATGTTTATATCTCCTCCTGAATGAGCTCATTCTGCGTCTGCGCTGCCTCCTGCACTTTGTTTATGTTTATATCTCATCCTGCATGAGCTCATTCTGTGTCTGTGCTACCTCCTACACTTTTTTTATGTTTATATCTCCTCCTGAATAGGCTCATTCTGTGTCTGCGCTGCCTCCTGCACTTTGTTTATGTTTATATCTCCTCCTGAATGAGCTCACTCTGTGTCTGTGCTGCCTCCTACACTTTGTTTATGTTTATATCTCCTCCTGAATGGGCGCATTCTGTATCTACGCTGCCTCCCGCACTTTGTTTATATCTCCTCCTGAATGAGCTCATTCTGTGTCTGCGCTGCCTCCTGCACTTTGTTTATGTTTATATCCCCTCCTGAATGAGCTCATTCCGTGTCTGCACTGCCTCCTGCACTTTGCTTATGTTTATATCTTCTGAATGAGTCATTCATTTGACAGGTGCACCTGTAAACGTCTATGTTTAGGTGCATATGTGCCACCACCTCTAGCTATTTTGAAGAACAGAAAGCCGAGCTCATTCTGTGCCTGCACAGTTGCTGTTGACCTTTGTTTATGTTTACATCTCCTCATGGATGAGTTATTCACCCCAGACAGAGGCAGCGCTGGCATCTGTCTTATGTCTTTCAGAATGACTGAAGGCTGGGGTCATTCTGTGCCACCACAACCACCTACCCTAGTGAATGACTTATTCAGGGAGATATGTAAACATAAACGTGTAGGCAGCGGCAGCTCATAAGGACAAATGCGTGTAAGCATTTTGCAGTACAGTACAAACTAAAATATTCCGCGCTTTGGACAAAATTTAAAAGAGAACTGCAGCCCCCCCAGGAAATGGAAAAAGCACCGTAGTGAAATCCAAAAATTAATAAAAAACTCTAGTGGGGAATGTGGCGCCACATTCCCCACTAGAGTTTTTTATTTTGCAGTACAGACTATTTTGGACCATTTTCTATGTAGGATTTTGCCTGCCAGCATAGTTTTCTATGCCCACCTGCATGAGTCCTTAGGCATTCGACACTTCGAAAAGGACAATGTGTGGCTGCCGAAACACGTTGGACATTGCATCTGTAGCACCCTCTACAATAAGTTAGGTGCTAGCATAGGATTTTTCTGGGTTTAAGATACCAGTATAGACAAATTTAGACAGGCCTGTGCTGTAGGTTTAGGCCTGTTTGTTTTGATTTGAGATTGGGAGTGTTTAGTGTAGTGGTGGGTGTGACCACCTGTGCTCTGACTCAGAAGCACCTCCCCTGCTTTCAGGGAGATTGTTCTCGAACAGAGGTTGGACCTGAGGTTTGAGTGGCAGGCAGCTCATGTGAGGAGCTCTGACCAATTACCATTCGGTATTGGCAGGGGGCAGGCCTCCCATATAAGCTGGGGTCACATGCTGCCGGGGGGTTCTGACGGGGCAGGAGAAAAGGAGAATGGAGTATTAGGTAGCTTCCGCAGGGCATCCCCACGTGGGGGGCGCGCCGAGCGTGGAGGAGGGATGGAGGAGCTGCCAGGATGTATTCCTGGATAAAGATCTTCATCACGGAGTTGGTGTCAAGCTGCTGTGTGATAGGGGAACACAGGACTTGTACACAGGAGAAGATCGGTGAAGGAGAAGCAACAGTAGGATGGAGGAGAATAGACCAAGGTTCTGTGACCGGGGAACACAGAACTTGTCTTTTGGAGAAGGTCAGTGTGAAAGAAGAAAAAAAGGAGAATTGTTGACAGTAGTGCAGAATGCTGTGGCCGGGGAACGCAGCGTTTGCAGTTATGGACTGGCTGGGAACAGTAGTCCGCCTATTACCGTGTGCTAGGCCGTCTGGGAGTGGTACCGAGTATCTCTGGCCTGGTAAAGCACTCCGGTAATACCTTCCAAGAGACTGTGTAGCTACCAATTCACTGAGCCAGCGGGGAGAGGTATTGCATGCCTCTGGCTTACTGATTTGCTAAAGCAACACCATTTAAGTACAGCCAGCAAACTGGGGTTATTCAGAGTGATCCCTTTTTGTATTACTGGAAGTGAAGCAACAGGAATCTAACAGTTTTGCAGTAGAGGATTTGTACAAGAAGAGAAGATTCTAGAGGAGTGATAATCTGCAGGAGTGAGTGCAGAGGAATAGTCTGAAGTGGACATGTTTGCAATAAAATTACATTTCGGACACCAACCTGTGATTGGAGTGCAGAGTATTTAAGGGGAGGAGAGTTATAGAGGAAGGAGCAGAGTCCTCCAGCAGTGCAGAGTATTTCAGGAGAGGAGAGTTATAGAGGAAGGAGCAGAGTCCTCCAGCAGAGCAGAGTATTTCAGGAGAGGAGAGTTATAGAGGAAGGAGCAGAGTATTTCAGGAGAGGAGAGTTATAGAGTAAGGAGCAGAGTCCTCCAACAGTGCAGAGTATTTCAGGAGAGGAGAGTTATAGAGGAAGGAGCAATTCCTCCAGCAGTGCAGAGTATTTCAGGAGAGGAGAGTTATAGAGGAAGGAGCAGAGTCCCCCAGCAGTGCAGAGTATTTCAGGAGAGGAGAGTTATAGAGGAAGAAGCAGTGTCCTCCAGCAGAGTATTTCAGGATAGGAGAGTTATAGAGGAAGGAGCAGAGTCCTCCAGCAGTGCAGAGTATTTCAGGAGAGGAGGGTTATAGAGGAAGGAGCAGAGTCCTCCAGCAGAGCAGAGTATTTCAGGAGAGGAGAGTTATAGAGGAAGGAGCAGAGTCCTCCAGCAGAGCAGAGTATTTCAAGAGAGGAAAGTTATAGAGGAAGGAGCACAGTCCTCCAGCAGTGCAGAGTATTTCAGGAGAGGAGAGTTATAGAGGAAGGAGCACAGTCCTCCAGTAGTGCAGAGTATTTCAGGAGAGGAGAGTTATAGAGGAAGGAGCAGAGTCTTCCAGCAGTGCAGAGTATTTCAGGAGAGGGGAGTTATAGAGGAAGGAGCAGAGTCCTCCAGCAGAGTATTTCAGGAGAGGAGAGTTATAAAGGAAGGAGCAGAGTCCTCTAGCAGTGCAGAGTATTTCAGGAGAGGAGAGTTATAGAGGAAGGAGCAGAGTCCTCCAGCAGAGTATTTCAGGAGAGGAGAGTTATAGAGGAAGGAGCAGAGTCCTCTAGTAGAGTATTTCAGGAGAGGAGAGTTATAGAGGAAAGAGCAGAGTCCTCCAGCAGAGTATTTCAGTAGAGGAGAGTTATAGAGGAAGGAGCAGAGTCATCCAGCAGTGCAGAGTATTTCAGGAGAGGAGAGTTATAGAGGAAGGAGCAGAGTCCTCCAGCAGTGCAGAGTATTTCAGGAGAGGAGAGTTATAGAGGAAGAAGCAGTGTCCTCCAGCAGAGTATTTCAGGAGAGGAGAGTTATAGAGGAAGGAGCAGAGTCCTCCAGCAGAGCAGAGTATTTCAAGAGAGGAAAGTTATAGAGGAAGGAGCACAGTCCTCCAGCAGTGCAGAGTATTTCAGGAGAGGAGAGTTATAGAGGAAGGAGCACAGTCCTCCAGCAGTGCAGAGTATTTCAGGAGAGGGGAGTTATAGAGGAAGGAGCAGAGTCCTCCAGTAGTGCAGAGTATTTCAGGAGAGGAGAGTTATAGAGGAAGGAGCAGAGTCTTCCAGCAGTGCAGAGTATTTCAGGAGAGGAGAGTTATAGAGGAAGGAGCAGAGTCCTCCAGCAGTGCAGAGTATTTCAGAAGAGGAGAGTTATAGAGGAAAGGGCAGAGTCCTCCAGCAGTGCAGAGTATTTCAGGAGAGGAGAGTTATAGAGGAAGAAGCAGTGTCCTCCAGCAGAGTATTTCAGGAGAGGAGAGTTATAGAGGAAGGAGCAGAGTCCTCCAGCAGTGCAGAGTATTTTAGGAGAGGAGAGTTATAGAGGAAGGAGTAGAGTCCTCCAGCAGAGTATTTCAGGAGAGGAGAGTTATAAAGGAAGGAGCAGAGTCCTCTAGCAGTGCAGAGTATTTCAGGAGAGGAGAGTTATAGAGGAAGGAGCAGAGTCCTCCAGCAGAGTATTTCAGGAGAGGAGAGTTATAGAGGAAGGAGCAGAGTCCTCTAGTAGAGTATTTCAGGAGAGGAGAGTTATAGAGGAAGGAGCAGAGTCCTCCAGCAGAGTATATCAGTAGAGGAGAGTTATAGAGGAAGGAGCAGAGTCCTCCAGCAGTGCAGAGTATTTCAGGAGAGGAGAGTTAGAGGAAGGAGCAGAGTCTCACAGGAACCTAGCTAGAAGCAGCAGATGGGAGTTAGGTATCTACCATCCAGCTGGCTCCATCTCCTTGTCTATTTCCAGCACTCCCTGTCCGCTATAAGCCATTTCAGAACGTTTCCTCTGCCAGGACCATTCAGTTTATAAAGCTGAATCTGCTAATTGCAGCAAAAAATGAGCATGGCTAAGCGAAGGTGTAACTAATTGGATGTGGCCGCGACATTAACCCGTTTACCAGCCCGCGCCCGATGCTAATTTTTCTTTGGAAAATTTCCAGACTAAAGTCATTTCCCTCTAGAAAGAAACATCACTGAAACGGAACTTCCAGCTCCATCCCAAGCACAGCATCGCCCGGTCATATTCACCAAAAGCAATCATTGAAATGGTGGAGTATTTTTAATGTGGCCCCCCTCTGATGGCTCCCTCTCAAATGGAGGACATCGTCTGTTTTCCGGGTATCACAAGGCAGTCTGATCCAAACTCAACCGCGCAAGAAGAGGAGCACCAGACAAGTTGAAGTCCCGATATAGTCTAATATTTCTGTGTGTAAGGCCTGGGTCACACCAATGCGTTTTTAGCGCCTTTTCAGTTTTGCAGAAACACACTACAATACATTTAACACGGTTTCCTATGGATGTAGTCCACATCTGTGCATTTTAAGGAAAGGGCCAGGGGACCTTTTTCTGGTTTTTGGTTCCATAGACTTCAATGGATCAAAAGCCTGTATTGGAAAAATGCAAAATGCACGTGGAATATGCAAACTGCAACCTGCACAGGTGTGAACCAGACCTTAAATAGCCAATGTGTGTAGCGGATATAACCTGGGTAGTGGAAGTGTAAAAGGTAAGAACCCAACCACAATGGTTTGTTTTCACAGCTTTTTATCCCAGCAGTCAGCTTCCCCAAGCTCTAAAAGTTAATGGTTTTCTTACCAAAGTAACCTCTACAACAGTGGTCTCCTATGGCCTGGGGGCCGGATGTGGCCCTTTACTTGCCTTTATCAGACCCCCCGGGACACGATTCCTCGAGTCCTACTAATACAAGGCACTATTCCTTCTACACCAAAAATGGGGCATAATTCCTGTCACTGATACCAACAATAGGGCACTATTACTGCCACTCTCCCCAACAATGGGGCACTATTCCTACGACTCTCCCCAACAATGGGGCACTATCCTTCCCACTGACACCAATGATGGTACACTATTCCTTCCCCTGATACCAACAATGGGACACTATTCCTCCCAATGACGGGGCTCTATTCTTCCCTGTGATACCAACAATGGGACACTATTTCTCCCAATAACGGGGTACTATTCTTCTCCCTGATACCAACAAGGGGGCACAATTCCTCCCAATGACACCAATGATGGGGCACTATTCCTCCCACTGACACCAATAATGGGGCAATATTCTTCCTACTAATACCAATGATGGAGCAATATTCCTTCCACTAATAACAATGATGGGGCATTCTTTACTCTCATTGATGCAAGGGCATTTTCTACTCACACTGGTCACAGTCCAGCCCCCTCAAAGTGTGAAGGACAGCAAACTGTTCATAAAGTTTAAAGACCCCTGCTCTACAATACTTGGCAGTTCTTCTGGTGAACACCCTTCAGAGAGAACTTCCTATAGGATATCTGGCACCTAGGTTTACAGAACCTCTTGGAAATCAATTTGCAGCGCTATTCCATTCCAAGTCTGCCTGTCCCTTTAAAACAGGTTCCTCTCCCGAACTACAGTACCTACCTGAACCCTACTTGGGTCCTTTCCCAGTCTATACTTTCCACTCTGGGGCTCCTTGGTGATGAGCACATCTATGCTCCAAAATTGTGGGCCCGAAATCTCACACGAGCAATGTGTCAAAGATGTCCAAAGATGGCACCTGGAGGCCATAGCAGAGGACAAAATAGTGCAAAGTTGAGCTTCCTCTAGAGCCAAAGTCACGTGACCACTTTGCTTACTACTAAAGAAGACAAGGACAAAGTGATTTAGCAATCACAAGATCGCTGGATCAGTCCCCAGCAAAGTTATCCCTAATTCCTTGGGTCTAGCTGAGTCTGCCCACACCCTCCCACCTACGTGTGTTTTGGTAGATCTAAAGGATTGCCTTCAGTAAGCCTTGACATTGGTGAATTGGAGGTAATCTTGCATGAAAACTTTAACATAGGCCTGTTCCAGTCGTTGGCTTAGCAACCTGCAAAGATCCACCAAACCAGAAAATATAGCCAACAGGGACACTTAATCATACTCAGCATTACCTGACCACACATTTCTACATGATGGTCACTGGTCAGTAAGAGGACTTTGTCCTCCCAAATTGAAACACCATAATAAGACCACATAATTGGTATTATTAGAAGCATCACTCTGAGGAACTTGTTTTGGAATCTGTATCTAAAAAAACAGGTTAAAGTAACGTGGTCACTACAAGTCCACTTGTGGGGAAAAAAAGACCAGCCCTGTAAAACAAAAGGCCCTATACTTATCTTTTTGGTGGCCCATATCTTATAGTTTCATAGTTGGTAAGGCTGAATAAAGATTCCAGTCCATCTAGTTTAACCTGTATAGGTGTGTGTGTGTGTGTGTGTGTGTGTGTGTGTGTATCTGTACCACTTCCCATATCCCTGTAAGTTGTGTTCAATAAGATGCCCACCTAAAAGTTTTTATTAAATTAGTGACACTTCCCGCAGAAGCCACTGATTGTGGAAGGGAGTTCCAAATCCTTACTGCTCTAACAGTAAAAAAAACCCCAAACAAACTGTCATTTAACCCCTTCACGCCCAAGGATATTCTTTTATATATTTTGTGACAGACTCACCCGGGATAGAGGCTTTTGGAGGGGACTGAATGTGAGCCTCTTGCCTACAGATTATGGGCCCTGGCATTTGGGGTACCCTTGAGGTGTTGTTACTTTAACTTCGGGTCCTTGTCCCCCAGGACACACAGACTCTGGGGACCCTGTATTTGCCATTGTAGCAATAGTGACTGAGTCATACTGTGAGAAGATGCTAATGTCATCAACTCCACTCACCTGTCTGATGTCAGCTATAATGTGTTTAATGTAAATGAGTTTAGTCTGGCTTACCACAGGTTCTAAGGGTATTCAACTCATTGTTGTTTGTTCTAATTAACCCTCTGTTGGTGTTTATGGTAATGTGTGTTGAATAGTCAATGAGCTAGTAGACGTAGTCACCTAGTCTGGGTAAATGATTTAGTAAACTAGCTCATGTTAATTAGGTTACAGTTGTATTGTTAGAGGAGGTTCCAACGGCATATAAAGTCTTGTAATTCTGATTCTAAATAAAAATAGTCCATGTTAGCATCTAAGCAAGTTTCGCCTTGTTTTATGCTTGGGAGCGGTTGGAATATCTGATATCTGTATCCAGACTACAAGGAAGTGGTATACTGACGGAAGCACTCAAGCGGAGTGTGGGACGTTCCGTGACATATTTATTTTATGTTTTTACTATTTTTATTAATTTTTTACGCACACTTTTTTTTTTTTTTTATGATGCATCTGTCTCCACCATTCACCGAGAAAAAACACGGGGCGGGCTTCACACTAATCACTATCACTGTGATAGCCAATCTGAGGCTATCACAGAGATCAGGTGACCTGGAATCGGGAGTTCCAGGTCCCAATCATTAGTACGGGGCCTGTGGCTCTCCGTGAGACCCCGGTCTCTGTACTGGAAGCGCTCCCAGAACAAAGGGAGATGCGCAAATATGCAGCGCCACGGAAAAGAAAACCCATTCCAGTGGGGCCTCATGTAGAAAAGTCTTTTACCTCTCCCAGTCTAATGGCAACTTTCTATGCCAAAGACAGCTAACATAATTCAATATGTAGTTGGTCGTAAGGCATAGTGGGTGCAAAGATGGTGAAAGTCATTGGGCGCCAGACACTTCTTGGATGTAAAACAGGTTTTATTTCTTTTGTCAGTCCTTTTTATATTTTGCAAAGGAAAGAGGGTTAGGGCCAAGACACCCAGCAAGGAGCGCCATCTGCATGTGCAGGATCGCTGTCTCCTATGGCAACAGTTCATTCAGATTCGCTACAACGTCTACTTGTAGTTCTTCAGCCCCTTGAGCTCCTAGTCTCTCACTGGACTCTCTGATTCACAGACTCTGAATCCTGTGAGATCCTCAAGGCTTTTGCGGGGTTATCTCCCTCAAGCGTCACACACGCTTCCCTGCTGGGTCCCTAGCTTGGCACTCCAGATACCTATAAGCTTTACCCCTGCTCAGCGACTCAATCACTGGCTTGACACACAAGGCTGCTTTGCAAGCGTCACCTCCGCTGGTTGGGTCCCTGACTTGATTACCGCCTGTATTTTTCCTAGTCTCCAACGTGCCCGTGAGAATACTGCTCTGGTACATGCTTCAGTTATTCACTGTGGTCCCTGGTAAAGGTGGTTGGTCCCTTAATGGTGACAGCTTCCCTTCTACCTCCGACCACGACAGGTTCTCTGGCCGGCAGAACTGTCACTGTTGGTTGGACTGCAAGCCACAGTCCCAACCCTGCGCTGCCCTCTTACTTCTGGATAGGCCCTCACACAGCCTGGCAGCCAGATGCCCCGGGATAGGCCCAATGTCCGGCCTAGCAGCCCAGGGTTCACGACACACATCTACCCAGACAGTGGTCCGGGTGGCACAGAACATAGATCAACCGACTCTACCCAAATATATAGGTGCTCCCAGCAGGCTAAGGGATTCAAGAAAACCCCTGCCCATTGGCTGAGATATCCCATATACCCATAACTTGACCTTGAAATGACCTTCTCGCATCTCATGCCACCAAGTGCCCGGCCACCTGGTGGCAGAAGAGAAAAGTACAACAGGGCCAAACTTAGGGAGAAACCAATGGATCTCTAACAAATATCGACAGTAGCTACTCCTGACAAGGAAATTGGTGAGGAGCTCTCTAACTAAACCCCAGGGCGCTACACTCATATTTGTGTTAGGGGTTAAGGTTGAACTGCTTCGTGTCTTCTTGAGTGACCTGAAGCTGAATAGTTTCCTCCCAATGTTGGAATCGCCATTAAGATATTTGTATATCACAATCATATCCCCTCCTAAGCGTCTCTTTTCCAAGGAGAATAAATGTAATGTTTGTAATCGTTCCTCATAACTAAGGTCTTCCAGCCCCCTTATTAGTTTTGTTGCCCTTCTCTGGACTTTCTGGACTGGACTGGTGATCAGAACTGGAAGGCATACTCAGGATGCGTCCAAAACCAGAATCTTGTAAAGTGGTAGAATTATAGTTTTATCTCTTGAGTAAAATCCAATTTTTAATGCATGCTAATATTCTACTGGCCTTGCTTGCTTGCTTCAACTTGGCATTGGTGAGCCTATCATCAACTACCACCCCCACATCCTTTTTCAATCCTTAATTCTCCCAGAGGTTCTCCCCATAGTGTGTAGCTTGCATTCATATTTTTAGCCCCCAAATGCATTACTTTACATTTCCCTACAATGAACCTCATTAGCAATGTGTTTGACCACCCCTCTATTTTATCGAGGTCTTCGTGTTAAGTTGCTACATCCTGTTTTGAAGTTTTTGCCCCGCCTAGCTCAGTATCGCCAGCAAATACTGAGATTGAACTATTTATACCAACCTCGTTATCATTTATGAACAAGTTAATTAGGATTGGTCCCAGGACAGAGCACTAGAGGGCCGCTCTTATAACTTCTGATCATTCTGAAGATACTCTATTTATCACCACCCTCTGGATGTGCCCCTGTAACCAGTTTTCTTTTCACAGACATATACTATCATCAGCACCAATAAACATCAATTTGTGGATTAAGCGTTTATGGGGTACCATGTCAAATGCTTTGTTAAAGTCTAGATACACCACCGCAAGGCCTTCCTTTATCCAGATTGCTGCTCACTTCCTCACAGAATGTTAATAGGTTGGTCTGCCAAGAACGATCATTCATAATTCCATGCTGGTTACTACTTATAATACTATTCTTACCAGTAAATTCCTGGATATGGTCCCTTATCATCCCCTCCAATAGTTTACAAACTATTGATGTTAGGCTGAATGGCCTGGAGTTTCTAAGTACATATCTTGGCCCATTCTTGGAAGGATGAATGGTCACTGCTTTCCGGATGCATGAACACCTGCTCCTCCAGCCATACACCGCGGTTCCTCATGCCTGATTGTACGTCTCTATCATACAAGCCAGCCAGAGGAGCCATTGTGTGCAGGAGGGGAGAAGAAGTATTTGACCCATCGGACTGGTTGAATACCTTCAGTGGTTGGGAAGCAGTCAATGACAAGGTGTCAGTACAGGACCAAGGAGACTTTGTAACTAAAGCCTGAAATAATGACTAGTTTAAGGTGCAACCTTTGACAGGTTATGACAATGAGCCTGTCACCATAGGGCCACCTACAAAAAAAAAGACCAGTCCTGTAAAAATAGAAGCGCTATACTTACCTTTACTCTCATATTACACTTAGTCTTGAAACACCAAGAAATGGCCACCTTGAGGTAAGTATAATGTTGTAAAGGTTGGTATAGAGACTCTTCTTTTACAGGGCTGGTCTTTTTTTGTGGCCCTGTGGTGACAGGCTCAATTTAATGAGATATCAAAAGTTCCCCCTTGACCTAGTCATTCTTCAGGCTCCATTTACAAGCTTTCCTCGGTCCTGTGCTGACCCCCCCCCTTGCCGTTGACTGACAGCAAGCAACTCCAGCATAGAAGTAAATTACTCCGCGTCCCAGTGTTCCGTCAGCAAAGGCCTCGAGACATCAGCTCAACAAGACTATTAAAAATAGCGCTTTAAAGGATGTCTAAAGTGAAACTAAAGATGCTTGTTTTGTGCCGGTTTATAAAAGGACCAGGGAGATGAATCCAATGCGGTGGAAATTCCATTCAGAAAATATCATTAGTGGTTCCGAGGCATTCCCGTGCGGAGATCCCT
Source organism: Lithobates septentrionalis (assembly GCA_037952835.1). NCBI lineage: Eukaryota > Metazoa > Chordata > Amphibia > Anura > Ranidae > Lithobates > Lithobates septentrionalis. The sequence goes on from JBBDGP010003008.1 coordinate 50,753, forward strand.
TTTCAGGCTAATAGGTTTACTGAAGTATTTGAGAAATGGAATGTTTCCATAAAAAGAAAGAATGTATAAAACTGAAACTTTGCCTGAATGTAACATTTGTACTTTCTGCTCTTTATTTTCTAAATTGCATTTCAAATACTGGTCTGTAGAATGTCTCTTGAGTATACATATACTCTATATTGTCAAATGTATTAGGACACCTGCCTTTACACACACATGAACTTTAATGGCATACCAGTCTTAGTCTGTAGGGTATGTATTATTGAGTTGGCCTGCCCTTTGAAGCTATAACAGCTTCAAATCTTCTGGGAAGGCCGTCCACAAGGTTTAGGAGTGTGTCTATGGGAATGTTTGACCATTCTTGCAGAAGAGCATTTGTGAGGTCAGGCACCCCACTGACTCCACCCCAAACTCGCTGATCCTTTATGGACCTGGCTTTGTGCACTGGTCCAAATCATTTGGTGGAGGGGGGATTATGGTGTGGGATTGTTTTTCAGGGTTTGGGATTGGCCCCTTAGTTTCAGTGAAGGGAACTCTTAAGGCGTCAGCATACCAAGACATTTTGGACAATTTCATGCTCCGAACTTTGTGGAAACAGTTTGGGGACGGCCCCTTCCTGTTCCAACATGACTGAGCACCAGTGCACAAAGCAAGGTCCATAAAGACATGGATGAGCGAGTTTGGGGTGGAGGAACTTGACCGGCCTGCACAGAGTCCTGGCCTCAACCCGATAGAACACCTTTGGGATGAATTAGAGCGGAGACTGCGAGCCAGGCCTTCTCATCCAACATCACTGCCTGACCTCACAAAATGTACTTCTGGAAGAATGGTTAAACCAGGGGCGTAACTATAGGGGGAGCAAGAGTCGCGATTGCGACCCCGCCCTAGGCTGCAGGGGGGCCGTGCGGCTCCCCTGTCAGGTTTGTCTACACTTGTATAAGCAAGAGCCGGAGTTGGGAGGTGGAGATGGCAGTCCTAGGTATGGATGTCTGCTTGCCTCTACACTCTGGATGCAGCTAGCACCAGGCTGGATAAGAGGGCCGGCGGGGAGGCATATAGAGAACTAAATAGATCCTCTATTCTCCACCTGGCTCCTGCAGGGCTTTCAGTGGCTGCAGGAGCAGGATCGGTTCTCCTATATGCCGCCCCACCGGTCCTCCTATCCAGCCTGGCACTAGCTGCATCCAGAGTGTAGGGGCAAGCAGTCATCCATACCTAGGACTGCCAGCTCAGCCTCCGAGCTCCGCCACCCAACTCCAGCTCCCGCTTCTTGCCTCAAGGCTGTTCCTTCCACCGGAACGGAGAAGAAATGCTCCCTGCCCCGAGGCTGCTCCTAGTAAGCCACAAACTCTGTCACAGCAGAGTGTAGTGTTCCAGGTGTGCTGCTGACTGTCACTCTGCTCCCTCCTATACTGCCCCCCTCCCATCATGTTGCCCCCCATCCCATCCTACTGTTTTCTCATACTGCCCCCCCTCCCATCATGCTGTTCTCTCATACTGCCACCCTCCCATCACGCTGTCCCCTCTTACTGCCCCCTCCCATCATGCTGTCCCCACATACTGCCCTTCACTGCCCCCCCATCACGCTGCCCCCACATACTGCCCTTCACTGCCCCCTCCCATCATGCTGTCCCCACATACTGCCCTCCACTGCCCCCCATCACGCTGCCCCCACATACTGCCCTTCACTGCCCCCCTCCCATCATTCTGTCCCCACATACTGCCCCCCATAATGCTGCCCCCACATACTGCCCTTCACTGCCCCCTCCCATCATGCTGTCCCCACATACTGCCCTCCACTGCCCCCCATCATGCTGCCCCCACATATTGCCCTTCACTGCGCCCCTCCCATCATTCTGTCCCCACATACTGCCCTCCACTGCCCCCCCATCATGCTGTCCCCTCATACTGCCCCCCTCCCATCATGCAGTTCCCTTATACTGCCCCCCTCCCATCATGCTGTCACCTCATACTGCCCTCCACTGCCCCCCTCCCATCATGCTGTCCCCACATACTGCTCTCCCCTGCCCCCCCTCCCATCATGCTGTCCCCCCATACTGCCCTCTACTGCCCCCCTTCCATCATGCTGTCCCCACATACTGCCCTCCACTGCCCCCCTCCATCATGCCGCCTCCCCATACTGCCCTCCACTGCCCCCCCTCCCATCATGCTGTCCCCACATATTGCCCTCCACTGCCCCCCTCCCATCATGCTGCCTCCTCATACTGCCCTCCACTGTCCTACTGACCATGTCCACTGCCCTACTGACTGACACCATTCACAGTCCAAACTGACACCACTGGCGGAACTACCAGGGTTGCAAAGGTCGCACTTGCGTCTGGGCCCTGGCCTTCCGCCACCATGGCGGGGCCCAAGACTGTAGAACTGCACAACATGAGAAAGGGATCCACTGCGGGACCGTAAAGAGTCGTGGGATCAGTGGGAAGGGCTCTGGGCTCGGAGGGAATGGCCCAGGCCGGAGGTCAGGAGGCCCTTCATGGTTTCTTGCACCAGGGCCCTGAAGGTTCTAGTTACACCTCTGAGTCAAACATTCCCATAGACACACTCCTATACCTTGTGGACAGCCTTCCCCAAATGACTTGAAGCTGTTATAACTCAATATTGAACCCTACGGATTAAGACTGGGATGCCATTAAATTTCATGTGCGTGTAAAGGCAGGTGTCCCAATACTTTTGACAAAATAGTGTATATATACATATATATATTTCAGTTTCCTCATTGTCTTCTAAAGCCCGTTTTTGGGACCAGGAGCCTGGAGATTTCTTAGAGATCTGGGTGGGATAAAGTCTCCAATCCTGGGTCCAGGTTTTCAGAACCACCAGCACGGTAATAGGTCAGGTCAGGTAATAGGTCAGGTGTGTGTGCTGGCTTTTTTGTAGAGACCTGACCATGGGTCTGGTAGATAGGAGGTCATTGCCCAGGAGTCAAGAGAGCTCCAGCTAGGAGAGAGGTGGGAACCAGAGCAGCAAGGTTTATGGACGGAGTTGGTGAGTGAACAGTCTGTAGAAGACAGACGAGGGTCTGGAGTGTAAGACCAGAGCGGCAGTGCTGCAAGTGCAAGCCAGAAGTGATGAAAGTCGTTTGTTTGTTTTTTTGATGGAAAAGAAATACTCAATACTCCTGCGAGGGAAACTCATGTTATGCTGTTTTTCTAAACTTCCTTTTAATAAAACTGGGCAAGAAAGCCCTTAAAAAGAAGAAGAAAGCTCTACCTCCTGATGCTAGTTCTCTCAATATAGATACTGTATATAAATGTAGCACCCTCCTAGTTAGGCTGCTAGGGAAATTTTAGTTTTTGGCTCCTTCTATATTCAAGGGAGCAGTGATTGTTTGGTCTTGTCTGTTCAGTGATTCACAGGCTGGGAGTTTGATTGCTCCCCCCTGCCTCTGGAAGAAGTTTCTAGAACTTAGAGAGGGAGAATTCAAATAACCAGCCTGAATATTGATCAGGGCCTAGCCAATTCATGGGGAGGTATACCCAGATGGTAGCTGGTAAAGCTGATAAATAGTCTGAAGCCCCAGAGAAATTGCCTTTCCCCAGGAAGGACAGTTCCTAGCCTTGGGGGGGGGGGGGGGGGGGCTGTTGCTCTGACACAGCCTTTGGATTGAGTTGCTGTTCTGTAAGGTTTCAGGATGTGCAGTGCTGGGACCTAGAAGCCATTGGGTAGCAATATATATATATATATATTTTATTTTATATATATATATATATAGTCATGCTCAAAAGTTTGCATACCCTGGCAGAAATTGTGAAATTTTGGCATCAACATTATTATTATTATTATTCACGATTTAAATAGCGCCAACAGTTTACGCAGCACTTTGCAATGTATAAGGGGGACAACACAATTACAGTACAGTTCAATATTAGAGGTACAGGAGGGCCCTGCTCATAGAGCTTACATTCTAAAGGGAGGGGGGTGGTGATACAAAAGGTAATAGCTGCAGAGAATGATTTGATGGGGGTGGCACGGGGACAGTTGTTAGGTGGGTGTGGGATAGGCTTCTCTGAATAAATGGGTTTCCAGGGATCTCCTAAAGGTGGACAGGGTAGGGGCTGATCGGACATACTGGGGCAGGGAATTCCAGAAGATGGGAGAAGCTCTGGAGAAGTCCTGAGGGCGAGCGTGGGAGGAGGTAACAAGGGAGCTGGAGAGCAGGAGGTCCTGGGAGGAGCGGAGGGGGCGATTTGGGCGATATCTGCAGATAAGGTTGGTGATGTAGCTGGGGGTGATGTTGTGAATGGCCTTGTATGTTATGGTTAGCATTTTGAATTTTATGCGGTGGGGTAGGGGAAGCCAGTGAAGGGATTGGCAGAGAGGAGCAGAAGTCACGGATCGATTAGTGAGGTGTATTAGTCTAGCAGCAGCATTCATAATAGACTGAAGGGGGAGGAGCCTGCTTAAGGGTCGGCCATTAAGGAGAGAGTTGCAGTAGTCGAGGCGGGAAATAATCAAGGAGTGAATAAGTTGCTTTGTGGTGTCATTAGTCAGGAAGGGTCGAATTCTGGAGATGTTGTGGAGGTTAAGGCGGCAGGATTTAGCCAGTGATTGGATGTGGGGGCTGAAGGAGAGGTCAGAGTCAAGGATTACACCCAGCACCCTGGTATGTGTGGAGGGACCAATGGTTGTGCTGTTGATATTAATGGTGAAGTCACAGGAGGGGGACCGTGAAGGAGGAAATATAACAAGCTCAGTTTTAGAAAGGTTGAGTTTGAGGAAGTGGTGGGACATCCATACCGATATGTCATTCAGCAAGTTTGAGATCCGTGAGGAGATCGAGGGGGTGAGTTGAGGAGTGGAGAGATAGATCTGGGTGTCGTCGGCACAGAGGTGGTATTGGAAGCCATGGGAGGTTATCAACTGGCCCAGGGAAGAGGTATAGAGTGAGAAAAGGAGGGGCCCAAGGACGGAGCCTTGGGGTACCCCAACAGAAAGAGGAAGGGGAAAATATGACTGATCATGCCAAAAAATTGTCTTTTATTTAAAGATAGCAATCACATGAAGCCATTTATTATCACATGGATCCTTTTTAACTCATAATGATAACAGAAATCACCCAAATGGCCCTGTTTAAAAGTTTACATACCCTGGAATGTTTGGCCTTGGTACAGAAGGTGGCACACACAGGTTAAAATGGCAATTAAAGGTTAATTTCCCACATTTGTGGCTTTTTAAATCACAATTAGTGTCTGTGTATAAATAGTCAATGAGTTTGTTAGCTCTCACATGGATGCACCAAGCAGGCTAGACACTGAGCCATGAGGAGGTAGCAAAGAACAGTCAAAAGACCTGCGTAACAAGGTAATGAAACTTTATAAAGATGGAAAAGGATATATTATTAAGGGATGTTTACATTCCTTGTAATAGGAATAAAAGTGACACATTTTTCATTTTTAAAAGAACAGTGTAAAAATAAAAGGTGAAATAAATAAGAAAAAAAATGTAAACACGCCCCGTCCCGCCGAGCTAGCGCGCAGAAGTGAACGCATATGTAACTCGCTCCCGCATATGAAAACGGTGTTCAAACCACACATGTGAGCTATTGCCGCGATCGTTAGAGCGAGAGCAATAATTCTAGCCCTAGACCTCCTCTGTAACTCAAAACATGCAACCCGTAGAATTTTTCAAACATCGCATATGGAGATTTTTAAGGGTAAAAGCTTGTCGCCATTCCACGAATGACTTTGAAGCCTGACATGTTGGGTATCAATTTACTCGGCGTAACATCATCTTTCACAATATAAAAAGAAATTGGGCTAACTTTACTGTTGTCTTATTTTTTAATTTAAAAAAGTGAATTTCTTCCAAAAAAAGCGCGCTTGTAAGACCACTGCTCAAATACGGTGTGACAAAAAAGTATTGCAAGGAACGCAATTTTATTCTCTAGGGTGTTAGGAAATATATATATATATTTCTATATATATAATGTTTGGGGGTTCTAAGTAATTTTCTAGCAAAAAAGAAAACTGTTTTTTTTTTTTTTTAATAAATTCTTTTTATTTATTACAGAAAAAGAAAAATTAGATAACAGAGCCTCTCAGCATTCAAAGAAAACTGATTTTAACTTAAACAACAAGTTTGAAAAATAGGCCTGGTCCCTAGGTGGTTAATATATCATTAAGCAGCTTAATTAACTGAATGACCTAGTACCGGCCTCTTGCAGTGCCTGTATAGCAGAGCTTACACTGAAAGATAGAGAAGCAGCACAAGGAGCCAATCATATGTGCTGCAGTGCTCATATGCTAACAAGGGACCTGCTGAGATTTGCTCCTCAGTCTACTGCTTCTCCTTCACGGTCCATTTACAGCAGGGGTCTCAAACTGGCGGCCCTCCAGCTGTTGTGAAACTACAAGTCCCATCATGCCTCTGCCTGTGGGAGTCATGCTTGTAACTGTCAGCCTTGCAATGCCCCATGGGACTTGTAGTTTCGCAACAGCTGGAGGGCCGCCAGTTTGAGACCCCTGATTTACAGGCTGGGGGAGGGACAGGACCTGTACGCATTACTAAACTGAAGAAGATAAAAAAAATCAGATCTCCTTCATAGGGTTGTGCTGTGTGGCGGAACTGTGTAAATCTTAGGACTGGATAGACAGAAATACAAATCTTTTGGTAGGTAAAACAAGCAGCATGCTGGGCCAGTAAAATACCAGCTAGGTAACCCTATTGCTTGCACCCCTGTGCTGCTGATCGACACAAATGTGCATTCAGGAGAAGAGCAATGAAGAGCTCCTCTAATCATCTTTGACCAGCAGTAGAGGACTGGCCACGCACAGCTATACTTTTTTTTTTTTTTTTAACAGAACATAGTATTATAGCAAATGAGCTGGAAAACATGGCGACTCCTTCAGTGGCCATGGGTGTGACCTAGAGGGGTGTGGCCTGGCCGAAGTCTAGGCTGAGGTTGCCACTTACCATTGTACTTTGGGATGATAGGGATGTGCGGTCACAGGGATACTTTCCTTTACCATGGGGTTCCTAGAGGGGCGTGGCCTGGCCGAAGTCTAGGCTGAGGTTACCACTTACCATTGTACTTTGGGATGATAGGGATGTGCGGTCACAGGGATACTTTCCTTTACCATGGGGTTCCTAGAGGGGCATGGTTTGGCCGAAGTCTAGGCTGAGGTTGTCACTTATCATTGTACTTTGGGATGATAGGGATGTGGGGTCACAGGGATACTTTCCTTTACCATGGGGGTCGTAGAGGGGTGTGGCCTGGCCGAAGTCTAGGCTGAGGTTGCCACTTACCATTGTACCTTGGGATGATACAGATGTGCGGTCGCAGGGATACCTTCCTTTACCATGGGGGTCGTAGAGGGGTGTGGCCTGGCCAGAATCCAGGCTGAGGTTGCCACTTACCATTGTACCTTGGGATGATAGGGATGTGTCACAGGGATACCTTTCTTTACCATGGGGGTCCTAGGGGGGCGTAGCCTGTCTGAAGTCCAGGCTGAGGTTGCCACTTACGGTAAGTGACTTACCATTGTACTTTGGGTGGATACGGATGTGTGGTCACAGGGATACCTTTCTTTATCATGAGGGTCCTAGGGGGGCATGGCCTGGCCGGAGTCCAGGCTGAGGTTGCCACTTACCATTGTACCTTGGGATGATACAGATGTGCGGTCACAGGGATACTTTCCTTTACCATGGGGGTCCTAGAGAGGCGTGGCCTGGCTGAAGTCTAGGCTGAGGTTGCCACTTACCATTGTACCTTGGGATGATACAGATGTGCGGTCACAGGGATACTTTCCTTTATCATGGGGGTCCTAGGGGGGTGTGGCCTGGCCAAAGTCTAGGCTGAGGTTGCCACTTACCATTGTACTTTGGGATGATAGGGATGTGCGGTCACAGGGATACCTTCCTTTACCATGGGTGACCAAGGTGATGGCACAAGCAGTAGCATGGTCATGGTCACGGCATGACTGCCAGATAGGAGAGAGACTTTCACAAAGGATATTTGAGGTGTTGTGAGACAGTGAGTGTATATCTGACTTCCAGTCCCGTCCTAACAAACATCACTAATTATTTCTCAACGACGGGATTGGGGAACTATAATTGCATTCTCTCTTTCGGCTCGTTAAGCTGCACTCTAAATCCCTTTTAAGCACAAATCATTACATTTTTGGTATAAATAGAGCCACTTACTAAGTTCTCCTTGGGGCCTTTGTTATAAGGTTAATTGAGTTTATGCAGCAAATATATTTCCCTTTCAAATCTAATTCTGTGTTTCAGGTAAGAATGAAAGAGAAGAAGCTCTGTTTTTGGTGATCAAGAATTTGATAGCTTCGTATAACTGAAATAAAATTAGCCATTTCGGCGGTGGCCATTTTCACGGACGTTTACTTTATCCCCCCCCCCCCCTCCCCCCAGTTTATTGCCTTTGTTATTGTTTCAGCCATTTTTGTTGTCTGGAATAAGCCCTTCCTGATAATTACTAGGAAATGTTATTGAGGGAGATGCACAAGTGGAGGTGCAGCAAATTTTGTGGTGCATGCGTAAAAATATAAACTTTGTGGTATGAGCAAGTGAACAGGGCCGCTGTTAGAAATCATAGGGCCCCATACAGCCCTCCTGATGTCCCCCAACCACGCCTACAACCCACCTACCCCCAGGGTGCAGCAAAAAAAGGAGCAGTGACTTTATCTACCTACACCTCGAAAATGAAAAAAAAAAAGTCCCTCCTCTGCTCCCACCTCCTGGGCCCCTCTGTTGACATGATGGGGCCTAGGGAAATGTAATCTAAGCCCTGGTAAGCAAGTAGGAGAGGGGGTGTGGCCTAGTAAAATCCATTTATTCATTTAGGCAGCAATTAAAAAAGCTCCTCTGGGCCCCCCTGTTTAGATGATGGGGGCCTGGGCCCAGTACAACAGGACCGGTTGTACTGCCTTATCAGCAGCCCTGCAAGCAGGTGCGTCCATAAGGACGCACGGGCGCCGCCCCCTCTCTCCAGTCACCCCCATATGACCAATGGATAGATTCATCCATTGCATGAATCTATCCATGGCCGTTGCTGCCACCCCCTATTCAGGGGACCGCCCCCTTTTTGGGCGCCTGAATTGCAGCGGCGGGGGGTGTTTTTGAAGCACCTGATTAGAGCCACAGGCTTCTTAGAAAAGTGAATGAATATTCGCTTTCCTAACACTGAACCACCTCTCCGCCAATCAGGTGCTCAGGTCTGTTACCTGTCACCTGATTGGCTGAAACGACAAGCGCTGTGATTGGATGCCTATCAGGCGTTCAATCACAGGAGAGGACAGGAGGAGAGGACGGGAGAAGACATCGAGGACATGGAGGAGCAGGGAGGACACCGCTAGCTGCCGTCACCCACTGCCCCACCAAGACAGGATAAGTGCCAGGCAGACAGCGAGCGGGTGGGGGGGCCACAGTGGGAGCATTTGATGGCACAGTGGGAGCATTTAATGGCACAGTGGGAGCATTTGATGGCACAGTGGGAGCATTTGATGGGCACAGTGGCAGCATTTGATGGGCACAGTGGCAGCATTTGATGGCTCAGTGGCAGCGTTTGATAGGCCCAGTGGCAGCGTTTGATGGCACAGTGACAACGTTTGATGGGCACAGTGGCTGCGTTTGATGGGCACAGTGGCGGCAACTGATTGGCACAGTGGCAGCGTTTGATGGCACAATGGTAGCGTTTGATGGGCACAGTGGCTGCGTTTGATGGGCACAGTGGAGGCATTTGATGGCACAGTAGCAGCATTTGATGGGCACAGTGGCAGCATTTGATGGCACAGTGGCTGCATTTGATGGCACAGTGGCAGCATTTGATGGGCACAGTGGCAGCATTTGATGGCACAGTGGCAGCATTTGATGGCACAGTGGCAGCATTTGATGGGCACAGTGGCAGCGTTTGATGGCACAATGGCAGCGTTTGATGGGCACAGTGGCGGCATTTGATGGCACAGTGGCTGTGTTTGATGGGCACAGTGAGGCTGCAATTGATGTTTTTTTTCCAGAATTTTTCAGTTTGTTTGCGCCCCCCCCAAAAAATTTTGAGCACCAGCCGCCACTGCCTGCAAGTGAATATCAACAATGGAAACAGCCCCTTGTGCATACTTCATAATTCAATGTATGTACCAACTTTCATAAAAATAAAAAAAAAATAGGTCACGTAAGGAAATTATACATCCTCTGGGCATGTTTAGTAAGAATATTCCTGCGCTACCCAACTGGAAAAAGAAAAAGCAGAGAAAACACAAAACGCAGAAAAAAAGGCTGGAGCGCACGTATGCGACTGGACAGCTGCATGCACCAAAAAAGGGCCAAGCATAAACCCAAAATAAGACAGAAATGTAAGAGGGGAGGGGTGCTGCGCTAACCAGAAAAATGCTGCAAATTTCCGTATGTGGTCAATTCATAGTGCTGACTACCCATAACACATAGAATCGCATAATAAATAAATCGCATAAATTGGTGTTGGCACTAAAACGCTAATAGACCTATTAAAATCGTGATAATCAGCATCACATATTAGTGAGAAGAAATAAGTAAAGATATCTATATGTGAAAATCTACAAAATACATTAAATACATATAAAAAATGGGAATAAAAATCAGAAACGTGTTCTTATAAATTGTGCAAAATATATAGAGTGCCAGTGCTTTAAGGTGATCTGGATATCTCCATTCAAACAAATTAATCCAAAACAATATATAAGTAATGAGTGGTGTAAATCAATATAGTAAAATATCCCAACAATGGTGATATTAGAATACTGCGCTAGTCTGCAAAAACAATTGTAAATAACATGCCAATAAGTGCAGTAAATTAAAGTGCCAGTGTAAAAGTCATTTAAGGTGCATAAACAGGTTCTTGGTGCTTCAATCAAACGACAGTGGGGTGTCTGGGATGCAATTCACTCTGTGTCCTCTTCGTGCATAAAACACTCATGTAAGTAGTGGCCCCTTACCTAGCGGTGCTAGGTCAACCGCAAAAAATGTAGCTAAACCGCCAGGTCCTGAGCCTCAATCGCGTCCCTATATCCACGCTTGCCGGCGTTGAATAATCCTAATGGCAACTGGTTACAAGTGGCTATGGTCCTAGCTGTGGTCCTGGACCAGCTCGGGTCCTAGCTCAGCCTCCACATCTCAGGTGTATATATACAGGAATATGCAGGACAAAGGTACTTGATAGTGAAGTTACAACCAGATTGCGCTTTATTTAAAATCTTAAGTCAATGTACTCACATAAAAACTGTGAAGAGAGAGCCTGTCTCCTACGAGCAGCAAGCTCGTTGTGTATCCAGCAATGTGAAAAAGCCTATTCCGTCCCTACGCGTGACGTCACCGATCACGTGACTTCTTCAGGGGATTTTTATTCCCATTTTTTATATGTATTTAATGTATTTTGTAGATTTTCACATATAGATATCTTTACTTATTTCTTCTCACTAATATGTGATGCTGATTATCACGATTTTAATAGGTCTATTAGCGTTTTAGTGCCAACACCAATTTATGCGATTTATTTATTATGCGATTCTATGTGTTATGGGTAGTCAGCACTATGAATTGACCACATACGGAAATTTGCAGCATTTTTCTGGTTAGCGCAGCACCCCTCCCCTCTTACATCTTTGGGCATGTTTGCCAACTAACAACCCAACACTAGCTTGCAAAACCTGGGAAAAAGAGCAAGGACATACACTAATGGCGGAAGGAGAAAGGTACCCTACTGTATATACAATATACAACTCAAAACTGTCTATACATCATACAACCCACAGCTGTCTATACCAGTGGTCGCCGACCTTTTGGACCTCACGGACCACTAAACTCACAATTTTGAATCCTGCGGACCACTAACATGCCTTATACACACAATGCTCTTGCTCTCTACCCCCCCCCCCGGATCACACTGCTGCCTTATACACACAATGCTCCGGCTCTCTGTCGCCTCCCCCTGGATCACACTGCTGCCTTATACACACAATGCTCCGGTTCCCTGCCCCCTCCCCCTGGATCACACTGTCGCCTTATACACACAATGCTCCGGCTCTCTGCCCCCCTCCCCCTGGATCACACTGCTGCCTTATACACACAATGCTCCGGCTCTCTGCCCCCCTCCCCCTGGATCACACTGCCGCCTTATACACACAATGCTCCGGCTCTCTGTCCCCCTCCCCCTGGATCACACTGCTGCCTTATACACACAAATGCCGCCTAGGGCAGCACAGTGGTGTAGTGGTTAGCACTCTCAGCTAGCAGCAATAAGGTCATTGGTTTAAATCCTGACCACGACACCATCTGCCTGGAGTTTGCATGTTCTCCCTGTGCCTTCGTGGGTTTCCTCCGGGTACTCCGGTTTCCTCCCACACTCCAAAGACATGCTGGTAGGTTAATCAGATCCCGTCTATAAGTCGGCCCTAGTGTATGTGTTTGTAAGCGCGTCGGGTCCCTACAGGGTAAGACCGTGCTATATCAAGATGCAAAGCTCCGGCTCTCTGACCCCTCCCCCTTGATCACACTTCTCCCTTATGCACACAATACTCTGGTTCTATGCCTCCCTCCCCCTGGATCACACCGCTGCCTTATACACACAATGCTCCGGCACTCTGCATCACACTTACACAGACTCATCATTGGATCTCATCTCCTTATCTAGCCATACGCTCGAGCTCCGTGCTTCCTCCCACAGTCTGTGATCAGCACTGCCATTGGAAGTCCCCTTCCACACTTTTCACATATTTATTTGTAAAAAATGTTGAAAACCATTTATCATTTTCCTTCCACTTGACAATTATGTTCCACTTTGTGTTGGTCTATCACATAAAAATCCCAATAAAACACATTTACGTTTTTGGTTTTAGCATGACAAAATGTGGAAGATTTCAAGGGGTATGAATACTTTTTCAAGGCACTGTACAGCCTACAACAGTCTAAACAATGTACTTGTTTGGAGATACTTTTGATGTTTGGATGTACAGAAAATGTCAAAAACTCAATAAAACAATTTTGTGTTAAAAAATGAGCAGGAAATGATTCATAGTTTATACTGCAAGCTTTCTCACTAAATGTAATGCACTTGACAACCCCATCTACTCTTTCTGTGCGTATTAAAAATGATGCCGCAACACAATCCGAAGGCTGCAGATGTTTTGTGGCAGATGCAAGTATTTAGTCTGCTAGATTGCTCCCCCCGTTGGGAATTTTGTTAGTTCGCCTAAAAAGAAGCAGCTCATACGTCGTTTCTCCAGTCAGTTTGATATGTCCTGGCACAGGAGAAAGTACTTTGCGCTCACACATGTTCTATGGGCGTGCGTGTGAGGTGCAAAAAACGCAGAGTTGAACTCCTGCAGGTGTCTTTCGAGGCGTGCAAATCGCTTTGTGAGGTTTTTTTTTCCATCCCCCCCCAACATAGGTGACTGGCTGTGAAGGAGTGACTGGCTCCTGTTGCCTCATTTGTACTCTACAGATATCCAGACAGGCACATCAGATGTGAGGAGCTCAGTGTGATAGAAGCACATACTGGAGCGCCAAAGATCTCATCTTAAGACAGTCTCTCTGGGAAAGAACAGGCCAGATCAGCTCCCCGCTGAGCATCCAATAAACAAAGATCCAAAGCACTCATCTCTGCAAAAGCAAACGGAGAAAAGTGGCGGATGTTTGGCATTACACGCAGACGGGCAGGTGTAGGAGTCGGAGATGATGTGTTTACCTTGCATCTTCAAAGAAGACCTCTAGCCAAATGGTTAAATATACTGCTGAACATCCAAATGTTGAAAATCCTGTCCATCCAGTCTTGCAATTCACACTAGGTCAGCCAGTGCACAGGGCAAAGATGCCCAACTGCCCCCCGGTTTGCTTACACATGAGCCAATGTGCGCCAAATCAATCTTCTGCAGCTGGGACCTCCACTCCTGGCTGCCACTCTACTCAGCGTCACTACGCTGCTGCAGGTCGGCCAATTTGGGTTTCACATAGACCATGTGCGCTCGGGACTGTGTCTCTGGAAATTGACCACCTCGCTCACCCACCACAGGAGTCACAGAGGTCACTGGAGACAAAAGAGTCACAGAGGTCACTGGAGATACAGGAGTCACAGGGGTCACTGGAGACACAGGAGTGACAAGGGTCGTTGTAAACACAGGAGTCACAGGGCTCACTTGAGACAAAGGAGTTACAGGAGTCACTGGGGACAATGGAGTCACTGGAGACAAATAAGTCACAGGGGTCACTGGAAATACAGGAGTCACAGGGGTCACTGGAGACAAAGGAGCCACTGGAGACACAGGCATCACTGGAGATACAGGAATCACAGTGGTCACTGGAGACAAAGGAGTCACAGGGCTCACTTGAGACAAAGGAGTTACAGGAGTCACTGGAGACAACGGAGTCACTGGAGACAACGGAGTCACTGGAGACAAATAAGTCACAGGGGTCACTGAAGATACAGGAGTCACAGGGGTCACTAGAGACAGGAGTCACAGGGGTCACTGGAGATACAGGAGTCACAGGGGTCACTGGAGACATGAGACACAGGGGTTACTAGAGATACAAGAGTCATAGGGGGTCACTGGAGACAGGAGACACAGGTGTCACTGGAGACACAGGAGTCACAGGGGTCACTGGAGACAAAGGAGTTACAGGGGTCACTAAAGACAGAAGTCACAGGGGTGACTAGAGACAGGAGTCACAGGGGTCACTGGAGATACAGGAGTCACAGGGGTCACTGGAGACAGGAGACACAGGCGTCACTGGAGACACAGGAGTCACTGGAGATACAGGAGTCACAGGGGTCACTGGAGACAAAGGAGTCACAGGGGTCACTGGAGACAGGAGACACAGGGGTCACTGGAGATACAGGAGTCACAGGGGTCACTGGAGAGAAAGGAGTCACAGGGGTCACTGGAGACAGGAGTCACGGGGTCACTGGAGATACAGGAGTCACAGGGGTCACTGGAAACAAAGGAGTAACAGGGGTCACTAGGGAAACAGGAGTCACAGGAGTCACAGGGGTCACTAGAGACACAGGAGTCCTGGGGGTCACTAGAGACACAGGAGTCACAAGGATCACTGGAGGCAGAAGTCACAAGGATCGCTGGAAGCACAGCTATGGTGCAATGGGGAACTCGGCTATTGTGTTGCACTGGGTTGCACAAACAACCGAGCATTGGCTGAGATTTACTAAAACTGGAGTGCTCAGAATCTGGTGCAGCTGTGCATGGCAGCCACTACACTTCTGGTGGTGTACACAGTACACAATACAGTGCAGCCATTGTACAGTTGCTAATACAGTGCAGGTGGTGTACACAGTATCTAATACAGTGTGTACAGTTTCTAATACACTTCAGACAGTGTACACAGTATCTAATACAGTTTAGTATGGTGTTGCAAAACAAAATATACATCATGTCCAGAAGGCCATCAAGGAGAGGCAAACGCTCACAGGCCACTAAAAGAGGGCAAGCAGCCTCTGTGTCTACAGTCAGTGGTGGTGGTCGTGGACATGGTGCATCCTCTGCAGGTGGCCGTGGGGCACGCTTGTCTTTTTTTTTCTGCTGCTGGCCGTGTTATTGAGCCAGAACATACAGAAGAGTTGGGGGAGTGGATAACAAAGCCCTCCTCATTCTCTGTCACACAGGCTCAGAGTAGTTTGCCTTCCAACGCAGCTGCCAAAGTGGCCTATTCCACCGGCTCCTTGTTTACCGTCATTCCTTCTGTAGCCCCACCATCATGCATGGAGGAGTCCCCAGAGTTACCTTTCCTTCATGGCGCACTGGGTAACTCTGCTGGAAGCTGGGAAGGATGCAGGACAGGGTTCAGTGTTGTTGGAGCTTGTTCCGCTACCACACCTCCAAAATGCTAGTGGTGATACTGCCACAGCTCTCTCCTCCACCCCCTCCTCTTCTTCTTCCTCTAAGGCCTCTTCTGCAGATTTGTCCTCTGAACCAGCGGTGTTCTGTAAGCGTTCAAGGGGCTACGCAAGCAGTCAGGCTAAAAGATGCCATCCGGTGCCAGAGTTGGTCTGCTTAGGGGACAGGAGCCACACTGGGGCAGAGATTCTGTCAGCTCTGCAGAGGCAGGCTCAGAGGTGGTTGATGCCACGCCAGCTTCAGCCAGGAATGGTTGTATGTAATAATAGCACCAACCTTCTCTCTGGCCTCTGACAGGGACACTTCACCCATGTTACATGTTTGGCACATGTCCTGAATTTGGTGCTGCAGCAGTTCTTGAGCACGTACCCAGGCTTACAGTAACTCCTGAGGCAGGCCAGAAAAGTCTGTGGTCATTTCCGCTGGTCATACAGTGCCAGCGCTCGGCTGGCTGACATTCAAAGGAAATGCAACCTGCCCACCAACCGCCCTATTTGTGACATGTCCACCAGGTGGAACTCAACATTGATAATGCTGCAGCGGCTGCACACACAGCAATCAATGGTGTGAGTATGGCATCAGGACAGGGTCAGGGGTGCTTGGCTTCTTTTCGCCATGCCAGTGGCTACTGATCAAGGATGCATGCACTGTCCTGTTACCATTTGAGGAGGCCACAAGGATGGTGAGCAGCGACAATGCTGCCCACCAATGCATCAGTTACACTGTCCCTCTAGTCTTCCTGTTGGAACGCTTCGTGGAATTATGGACAGGGCACTTGAGGCAGAACACAGGGAGGAAGAGGAGGACTTCCTTACCTCTCAAGGCCCCCTTTATCCAGATAGCATTCCTGCAGGCCCACCAAACACACAGGAAGAAGAGGAGGATTGTGTCAACATGGATGTAGAGGATAACACTCAGCAGCAGTCTTCAAGGGATAGTTTTCAGTCTCCAGAAACCCAAAGAGTTGTACGTGGCTGGGAGGAGGTAGTTACAGATGTGATCCTTAGTGACCCAGAAGACTTTGAATCTAAATACTCTGCAAACTTATGCTGCATGGCCCCCCTGATCCTGCAAAGCCTGCGAAAGGACCCTAGGATTTGTGGTAGCAAGGAGAGGGATCATTAGTGACTGGCAGCTCTTCTTGATCCACGTTACAAGGGTAAGGTTGCAAAACTCATCCGGCCTTTGCAGAGCGAGCAGAGGATGAAACATCTTCAGGAGGTCCTGAAGAAAGGTTTGTGCAATGCATTTCCAGACCCTGGGAGGTTACAATTTCCTGGTGCTGGACAACGTGTTGCTGAGGCCTCATTCAGTCAGAAGAAGAGCGGTGGAGAAGGTGGCCGGCTGGCTGATGCCTTTAAACTATTTTTCAGTCCTCAGCGCCAAGGTCTGATCAGTTCAAGCAATTATCGCCAGCGTCTGCATTAAATGGTGCAGGAATATCTAGGGGCAAGAGCAGACTTGGAGACCTTTCCAACAGAGCATCCACTGGGTTACTGGGTCTTGAAGATGGACCACTGGCCAGAACTTGCTCAATATGCAATTGAGCTACTGGCCTGTCCTGCATCCAGCGTGCTTTCTGAACACACATTCAGTGCTGCGGGAGGGTTTGTAACGGATCAAAGAGTGCGCCTGTCTACAGACTCCGTTGATAGGCTCGCATTCATAAAAATGAATCAGTCTTGGATCAGCAGCTATCAAGGACCTGATGCTGATGTGACTGATTGAATTTGCTATGGATGTGGGATCCCTTACAGACTGCCTATGCTGACTATCCTATTTCTCCTCAATCTTGATGATGCTAGCTTCCAACAATATTTTTGGTTTAGGGCACCACCACCCAAGGCCCAATATTTCTGCCCCTGTTTAACAGGGGCATGTAATTACAATTTGTGATCTAATATTTCACAGCAAGGCCGGTTCCTGCACCCAACAAGAGTATCTGTGAGGGGTTACAGTGTTGTGGCACCACCACCCAAGGCCCAATTTTTCTGCCCCTGTTTAACAGGGTCATATAATTACAATTTTTGATCCAATATTTCACAGCAAGGCCCATTCCTGCGCACAACAAGAGTATCTGTGAGGGGTTACAGTGTTGTGGCAGCACCACCACCACCCAAGGCCCAATGTTTCTGCCCCTGTTTAATAGGGTCATATAATTACAATTTTTGATATAATATTTCAACGCAGGGCCTGTTCCTGCACCCAACAAGAGTAAAAGTGAGGGCTTACAGTGTTGTGGCACCACCACCACCAAAGGCCCAATTTTTTTGCCCCTGTTTAACAGGGGCATGTAATCACAATTATTGATATAATATTTCATAGCAGGGCCCGTTCCTGTGCCCAACAAGAGTAACTGTGAGGGCTTACAGTGTTCTGGTTCCACCAAGAAGGCCCGATTTTCTGCAGAGTATATAGGGCAGGCCATATAGTATATATGCTGCTGTTCAGAGTATATAGTGCCTGGGGGCCTGGGGGACCCCCCCACGCAATTTTTAAAAAAAATTTGGGCGCAGGGTTACCCTTAATATCCATACCAGACCTGAAGGACCTGGTATAGATTTTGGGGGTGACATCCACGTCATTTTTTTTTTGGTATTTTTATCTATATTGCCGGGATCCAACAATACATTACAGCTGCGAGCAGTTTTGAATGAATTTTTTTCCTTTACAATTGTAATTTTGCTGTGGGCTGTGGACTGCTGTTATAAACATGGGAAAGATGCACTACTTTACAGGCATACTAAGAACTCCCCCCAAGCACAATACTTAAAGGAATATTTCATTTTTATTTTCACTTTAAACATTATTAAAATCACTGCTCCCGAAAAAACAGACATTTTTAAAACTTTTTTTTGCATTGATACATGTCCTCTGGGGCAGGACCCGGGTCCCCAAACACTTTTTATGGAAATAACTTGCATATAAGCCTTTAAAATGAGCACTTTTGATTTTTCACATTCGTGTCCCATAGACTTTAATGGTGTTTGAACAAATTTTTTGCCTGTTCGCATGTTCTGCTGCGAACCGAACAGGGAGGGGGTGGTCGGCTCATCCCTGTCTGATACCCCTAACTAAAAACTAGTGGAACCAATTGCCTTCAGAAGTCACCTAATTAGTAAATAGAGTCAACCTGTGTGTAATTTAATCTCTGTATAAATACAGCTGTTCTGTGAGGCCCTCAGAGGTTTGTTAGAGAACCTTAGTGAACAAACAGCATCATGAAGGCCAAGGAACACACCAGACAGGTCAGGGATAAAGTTGTGGAAAAGTAAAAGCAGGGTTAGGTTATAAAAAAATATCCCAAGCTTTGAACATCTCACGGAGCTCTGTTCAATCCATCATCCGAAAATGTAAAGAGTATGGCACAACTGCAAACCTACCAAGACATGGCCGTCCACCTAAACTGACCGGCCGGGCAAGGAGAGCATTCATCAGAGAAGAGCCAAGAGGTCCATGGTAACTCTGGAGGAGCTGCAGAGATCCACAGCTCAGGTGGGGGAATCTGTCCACAGGACAACTATTAGTCGTGTTCTCCACAAATCTGCCCTTTATGGAAGAGCAGTGGCGGAATTACCAGGGTCGCAACAGTCGCAGTTGCGACTGGGCCCGGCATTCAACCACTGTGGGGGGGGCCCAGCGGGGTTGATCTTCACACACGACTCTGAGCGGAGATCGTGTGTCATAGATTAATAGCACAGAGAGACTCCGGCGGCATTAATGTTCTATTTGTCGGTCCTCTCTGGCATGGATGACAGAGGAGGACACACAGCTGATCTCACTGCTCCCCCTTCTCCCCCCTCCCCTCTCCTGTGTGCTCCGCGGGAAATGTGAGCTCTTTAGCTTCACACTTGAGTGCCCGCGGAACACACAGGAGAGGGGAGGGGGGAGAAGGGGGAGCAGTGAGATCAGCTGTGTGTCCCCCTCTCTCATCCGTGCCAGAGAGGACCGACAAATAGAACATTAATGCCGCCGGAGTCTCTCTGCGCTATTAATCTATGACACACGATCTCCGCTCAGAGCTGTGCTGTCCTGAGAAGGTAGACGGCACTGATAGAAATTTATAGCAGGGACTGATGAGCACTAATAGAAGGCATTGATGGGCACTGATGAGCACTAATAGAAGGCACTGATGAGCTATGATAGAAGGCACTGATGGGCACTGATGAGCACTGATAGAAGGCACTGATGGGCACTGATGAGCACTGATAGAAGGCACTGATGAGCACTGATGGGCACTGATAAACACTAATAGAAGGCACTGATGAGCACTGATAGACGGCACTGATGAGCACTGATAGACGACACTGATGAGCACTGATAGAAGGCACTGATGAGCACTGATAGAAGGCACTGATGAGCACTAATAAAAGGCACTGATGGGCACTGATGAGCACTAATAGAAGGCACTGATGAGCACTGATAGACGGCACTGATGAGCACTGATAGAAGGCACTGATGAGCACTGATAGACGGCACTGATGAGCACTGATAGACGGCACTGATGAGCACTGATAGAAGGCACTGATGGGCAATGATGAGCACTGATAGAAGGCACTGATGGGCACTGATAGAAGGCACTGATCAGCACTGATAGACGGCACTGATGAGCACTGATAGAAGGCACCAATGAGCACTGATAGAAGGCACTGATGGGCACTGATGAGCACTGATAGAAGGCACTGATGAGCACTGATAGACGGCACTGATGAGCACTGATAGAAGGCACTGATGGGCACTGATGAGCACTGATGAGCACTGATAGAAGGCATTGATGAGCACTGATAGAAAGCACTGATGGGCACTGATAGAAGGCACTGATGGACACTGATAAAAGGCACTGATGGGCACTGATAGGAGGCATTTATGGGCACTGATAGGAGGCACTGATAGGCACTGATAGGAGGCACTGATGAGCATTTATAGGAGGCACTGATGAGCACTGATAGGTGGCACTGATGGGCACTGATAGGAGGCACTGATGAGCACTGATAGAAAGGACTGATGGGCACTGATAGAAGGCACTGATGGACACTGATAAAAGGCACTGATGGGCACTGATAGGAGGCACTGATGGGCACTGATAGGAGGCAGTGATGGGCACTGATAGGAGGCACTGATGGGCACTTATAGGAGGCACTGATGGGCACTGATAGGAGGCACTGATGAGCACTCATAGGAGGCACTGATGAGCACTCATAGGAGGCACTGATGAGCACTGATAGGCCACATTGATGAGCACTGATAGGCAGCACTGATAGGAGGCACTAATGTGCACTGAGAGGCTGCACTGATAGGTGGCATTGATGGGCACTGATGGGTGGTACTGATGGGCACTGAGGAACACTGATAGGCAGAACTCAGGCAGTATTGATGGGCTTTGATGGACAGAATTGAAGAGTACTGATAGGTGGCACTGATGGACGCAGTTAGGTGGCATTAATGAGCACTGATAGGTGGTGCTGATAGGCAGAATTGATGGGCACTAATAGGCAGCATTAATGAGCACTGATAGGTAACACTTGCAGGTGAAAGTGATGGGCACTGATAGGCGGCACTGATGGGCACTGATGATTGGGGCACTGATTATCAGTGTAAACAATTTACTGACATTCTTGACAGTTAATGGCAGTCCTTTCCTAACACAAACACAGCGTGTGAGGAAAGGGCTGTGGATAACCAGTCTGTTTACATGTGATCAGCTGATCACATGGTAAAGGGCCGATGTGATTGCGCTGGATGCATGTCCCGGGGGTCATGTGGGAAGCACGGTTTTGGGAGGATGTCCATGGACACCCTCCCAAAATTGGAAGCCGGGGCTCAGGTGGAAGGGGGGCCCATCATGGTTTCTTGCACCGGGGCCCTGAAGGTTCTAGTTACGCCTCTGTGGAAGAGTGACAAGAAGAAAGACATTGGTGAAAGAAAGTCATAAGAAGTCCTGTTTGCAGTTTGTCAGAAGCCATGTGGAGGACACAGCAAACATGTGGAAGAAGGTGCTCTGGTCAAAACTGAACTTTTTGGCCTAGAAGCAAAATCCTATGTGTGGCAGAAACTAACACTGCACATTACCCTGAACACACCATCCCCACCTGAAACATGGTGGTGGCAGCATCAAGTTGTGGGGATGCTTTTCTTCAGCAGGGACAGGGAAGCTGGTCAGAGTTGATGGGAAGATGGATGGAGACAAATACAGGGAAATCTTAGAAGAAAACCTGTTATGCCCCGTACACACGACCAGTTTTCCCGTCAGAATAAACTCTGAAGGTTTTTCTGACGGAGTTCCGACGGAAACTGTCTTGTGAACACACGATCACACCAAAGTCCAACCGTCCAGAACGCGGTGACGTACAGCACGTACGACGTGACTAGAAGAAGGAAGTTCAATAGCCAGTAGCCAATAACTGCCGTCTCGTACTTGCTTCAGAGCATGCGTCCTTTTTGGTCCGTCGGAACAGCATACAGACGAGCGGTTTTCCCGATAGGAATTGGGTCTGTTGGAAATATTTAGAACATGTTCCATTTCTAGGTCCGTCTGAATTTTCGAAAAAAAAAAGTCCGATGAGGCCCACACACGATCAGAATATACAATGAAAAGCTTCCGTCTGATTTTTCTGTTGGACATTTCGCTCGTGTGTACGCGGCATCAGAGTCTGCAAAAGACTTGAGACTTGGGCGGAGGATCACCTTCCAGCAGGACAACGACCCGAAACATCCAGCCAGAGCTACAATGGAATGGTTTAGATCAAAGCATATTCATGTGTGTCATGAAGATGAGGAAAGAGGGAGGTGCTTTGTAGTTTTAACTAGGGATCCGATACCTGGGCACTCAGGGGTGATCGGTGCGACGGTGGGGGGAGTTACAAGCACCGATCTCCCTGTAAAGATTTCAATAAATCATCTGACAGCCGCTTCTCCTCCTCCCCCTTCCGCGGCTGTCAGATGCTTTATTGAAATCTTTACAGGGAGATCGGTGCTTGTAACTCCCCCCCACCGCCGCACCGATCACCCCTGACTGTCCCATGTCCTCCTCCAGTCCCCCTCTGTGTCGTCCTCCAGGCTCCTCTGGTCCCCCCTCTGTGCTCCTGTCCCTCCTCAATGCTCCTCTGTCCCCACTCTGTGCTCCGCCGCCCCCACTGTCCTCGATCTGTCAGGATGGAGAAAGGAGGAAAGAGCCGGTAAATGTGTCATTTACCGGCTCCTTCCTTTTCTGAAAGGACAGAGTTACTGACTTTGTCCATTCCTAACCGAGCAAAGTCCAGAAGTTGCAGAGTAAGTCAGGTATCACCGCTCTATGAAGGTCAATTAGGAACAAACTCCTCCTCCACACTGGAAGCAACAGGTGTCGGCAGTGCTTATACAATGAAGTAATGAGAAAAAGTCCTGGACAGCCGCACTCAAAAAATGTTTTGCCTTTATTGAATGGAAGTCATCAAAAATACATATCACAACAGAAAAATGCAGGAAAGCTGACGCGTTTCACACTGGAATCAGTGCTTAATCATAGCTATGATTAAGCACTGATTCCCAGTGTGAAACGCGTCAGCTTTCCTGCATTTTTCTCATTACTTCATTCCTAACTGAGCATCGTAAACTGTGATTACGATGTCTCAGCTTATGAATGGAGGGGAGCATCTGCCGCCTCTCCAATCATTTTCAGTGCAGCTGAGGCTACAGAGAAAGGGGACTGGGGAATCTGTGTCCTCAGTCCCTTTCCCAGTCTCAAAGGGGAGATGTCAGGGGTCTATTAAGACCCCTGACATCTCACCAAATCCCCCCCAACAGGGCTGATTTTTAAAAAAATAAATAAAGAATTGTAATAAATAAATATTTAAAAAGGTTAAATTGTAAAAATAATAAAAAAATAAAAATAAAAAACAAACTGACACCATCCACTCAAAAAAAAAAAAAAAAGCATTGCCAAAAAAAAATATCAAAAAGAAAATTTGTAAAAAAAAAAAATTGTAAAAAAAAAAAAAAAAGCTACTGACACAGTCCACACATCATCAGTACTGCATATTAGTGCCACTGTCACCTGACATTAAAAAGAAAGTATCGGTATCGTTGAGCACTTGAAAAAAGTATCAGTACTTGTACTCGGTCTTAAAAAAAGTGGTATCATGACAACCCCAGTTCTAACACCCTTCCTAACCAAGGCTGACAACGCTGCTCTTTTATAAATACAGAAGAGTCTGAGTTGTCACCCTAGGACAGGAAGTGTGTAAAAAAAGAGAAATAAGCCTGAAAATAGAGAATGAAGGCAGCCGCTGCATCTAAGGACTGGTGGGCTGCAATATATTCCATTTTTGTTCGTGGGTTTAGATACAATTTTGCTTCTCCCATTGTCTTGTCTCTGTCAATGCCTTTGATAAATGGTGAATTTTTTTTTTGCCAAAATGTTCTTGATTTCAAGAACGAATTTTGCTCACCGCATAATGGACATGGCAAAAGAAAAAAAAAAATGATCACAATTTAAAATAAAATAGTCCACGGGAAGAACTATGTTTTTTTTTTTTTTTTTTTTCTTTTATGACCATCCTTTCATATCATACCCAATCTCACCCCTTCTGATTTCTCCATTCCGTAGTCATTGCAGAAAACAAAGTATCACAACGTAGAACGACTACAAAACACAACCTAAAATAAAAAGATAAATTCAAACAAGACGCGGCGATGCGTCACAAAGGTTTGCTGATAATCACCCCTATCTGCGGCATTCTAGTACCCCCCCCCCCCCAGATAAAGGATTATCTTTCTTCCCGCAGCCCCGACAAAAACCCGACTTGCTTATTATTTGCAGCCGTTTGAATTTTCAGGACTAAAATTAGAAGGCTCAAAGCAGCACTTTTTTTTTTTTTGTGATCTTCCTACAGCGGTCGCAGTCGCTGCCAGGATTTTTTTTTTTCTTTTAAAGACGGCTTAACAGCCAAAATATGAAACCGCATCCTTGATATACTGCATTGCACAGCTTTTAGCTATAAAAGTGATTGAGCCTGGCTGGGGAGGGCACAGACCACAAGGAATAAAAAAATAAAAAAATAAAAATATAAAAAAAAAAAAAGAAAAGAAAAGAGAAAGAGGAAGAGTCGGTTAGAAGCGTCTAGAAGATCATTGCTTGTCAAACTTTTTCTTATTTATTTATTTCTTGCTCGCTCTCCTTCTCGCTCTCTCTCTTTTTTTTTTTTCTGAAGAAATGTTGATCCAGGGAGTGTTTGCTGCAGCTTGGCACAATATCCAGACGTTACCTCATAGCTCTAGACAGACAGCAAAATTTCTGTGCCAGGGTAACTCCGCAGGAGCACTCAGCACAGTGCCTGTCTGATTAGCACTTATTCTGTTTCAAGAGTCCTACAGGCTTTTCTGCAATGCTGCCTTCTGAGTGGGTACTCTCCGTTCCCTTTTGTCCGATAGGCTGGCGAGGAAGGTGATAATGAGGGAAAGGTGATACTTCCAAACTTATTACCAGAAAAAAAAAAACAAGAACATTTTTTTTTTCTATTATTATTATTTCTGTTCTCTATTTTTGCCCCCCTTACCATTTATTTTGTATTTTCATCTTCTTATTATATTTTCTTACTAAATATATTATTATGAACAGTAGTAATAGTTATCCATTGGGGAAAAAAAAGAAAAAAAAACAGATGTAATAGCAGTTTTTTATAGTTTATTTCATTTTTTTTCCTGTTTAACATGTTTAAAATGGCATCAGCCAAATAAAAAAAAGAAAATACTGGCATTTCCATCGTCTGTTTAATGAACTTCTACTCTATACTACAACAGTACTACACCCCATACTATATACTCCATACTACAACAGTACTATACTCCATACTATATACTCCATACTATACTCTCCATACTATACTCTCCATACTATACTCTCCATACTATACTCTCCATACTATACTCTCCATACTATACTCTCCATACTATATACTCCATACTATACACTCCATACTATACACTCCATACTATATACTCCATACTATATACTCCATACTATACACTCCATACTATATACTCCATACTATACACTCCATACTATACTCTCCATACTATACTCTCCATACTATACTCTCCATACTATACTCTCCATACTATACACTCCATACTATACACTCCATACTATACACTCCATACTATATACTCCATACTATACACTCCATACTATACACTCCATACTATATACTCCATACTATACTCTCCATACTATACTCTCCATACTATACACTCCATACTATACACTCCATACTATATACTCCATACTATATACTCCATACTATATACTCCATACTATATACTCCATACTATACTCCATACTATACACTCCATACTATATACTCCATACTATACACTCCATACTATATACTCCATACTATACTCCATACTATACACTCCATACTATATACTCCATACTATACACTCCATACTATATACTCCATACTATACTCCATACTATACACTCCATACTATATACTCCATACTATACACTCCATACTATACACTCCATACTATACACTCCATACTATATAGTCTATACTACAACAGTACTAAACTCCATACTATATACTCTATACTATACTCCGTACTATACTCTATACTATATACTCCATACTATATGCTCTATATACTATATACTCCATACTATACTCTATACTATATACTCCATACTATATACTCCATACTATATACTCCATACTATATACTCCATACTATATACTCCATACTATACTCTATACTATATACTCCATACTATATACTCTATATACTATATACTCCATACTATATACTCCATACTATATATTCCATACTATATACTCCATACTATATATTCCATACTATATACTCCATACTATATACTCCATACTATATATTCCATACTATACTCCATACTATATACTCCATACTATACTCCATACTATATACTCCATACTATACTCCACACTATATACTCCATACTATATACTCCATATTATATCCATACTATATACTCCATACTATACTATATACTCCATACTATACGCTATACTATATACTCCATACTATATACTCCATGCTATATACTCCATGCTATATTCCCCATACTATACTCCATACTATACTCCATACTATATACTCCATACTATATACTCCATACTATATACTCCATGCTATATACTCCATGCTATATACTCCATGCTATATACTCCATACTATATACTCCATACTATATACTCCATACTATATACTCCATACTATATACTCCTGTCAAGGGCATATCAGTGGCTGTCGGGCGAACATGCGTGCACGCAGGTGCACGAGGGGCCTTCCAAGGGCAGTCCTGCTGAAATCTCCACCAGGGGGCGCCGGAGCGCTCCCGCCCGTTCACGCGTGCGCGCACGCGCCCGTTCACGCTAGCGCTGTTTTGGCGCCAAGGGCACTTTAAAAGACTGTCAGATGCTTTCATCAGGTGCTGTTCGTCTGCAGCTCTGCCCCTAAGTTCCTGTATCCTGCCTGTTGTTGTATTGCTAGTGACCCAGCTCGTCTGACCATTCTCCTGTCTCCTATCCAACCCGGCCTGCCTGACCTCGCTTATATCTTGTGACCCGTTGCCGAACTCTTGCCTGCCTGACTATTCTTGGATTATCCCTCCTGCTATATACTTGCCTGATCTCCTGCCAAACGGACTATCTGACTCTGCTTTGCCTATGTCCTGTGACGCTGCTTCCAGCCTGCTCTGCCAAGCTCCAGGTTCTGCTGCTGCCAAACCATCCACCTGTCTGCCTACTGATCCGCTTCAGCCTACCTGCATCCGCAGCTCAGCCATCCTGGAGGGACGTCTCCCCAGTTCCAGTGTTTGCTACCGCAGGAACCTGCATCAGGCCCTCCTACCCACTGTGCTCAAGAGACCACTGTTCCCACTTCCAGTGGCTCCTGAACCAGCGTTTAAGAGAGGTCTCCTTCTACCAGTCGGGCTCAACTACCAGGTACCTAACAGTACGAACAGCCATGACTGAGCCTGCAGGAGAGACCTCTCCCATCAAGGAGATCTGTACGCACCTAGCAGCACTCACCCAGGCAGTAAAGACTTTACAAGACAGCTACAACAGACTGGAGGGTCAAGTGCTGAACCTTAGTGGTCCTGGAGGTGTGGCCTCTGCCTCCGCAGCTGCTCCAGCACAGGCTGCTGCACCACCCTCTGTGGTCATGCTCCCACCTGAACCAAGGGTCCCCATCCCTGAGATGTTTTCTAGTGACCGAACCAAGTTTCTGGCCTTCCGCAGCGCCTGTCAACTTTACTTCGCCCTGCAGCCACAGACTTTTTCCTTAGAGGCTACTAAAGTGGGATTTGTCATATCCCTTCTTCAAGGGGAACCCCAGACCTGGGCCCACCGCCTGCTTGAAACCAACTCTGTACAGATCCAGTCTTTGTCCGCCTTTTTCGAAGCCATGGCCCAGTTGCACGAGGACCCTCAGCGGACTGCCACTGCTGAGGCAGCTTTGTTCGCGCTCCAGCAAGGCCGCAGGCCGGCCAAGGACTATGTTACGGACTTCCGACGCTGGAGCGCGGACACTCAATGGAACAACGCAGCTTTACGTCATCAGTTCCGCACGGGGTTATCTGAGAGTCTTAAAGACGAGCTTGCCCGGGTAGGGATGCCCGATACCCTTGAAGAACTCATTGCTCTTACCATCCAGATTGACCGGCGCCTTCGTGAGCGCCGGTCTGAACGCTCTTCCCAGCAAACGCGCCCTATGTGGATGACTGCAAAAGTTCCGGTTCCTGCCTCCCGGTATCTACCTCCTGCCTGCCCAAGTCCGGCCACCCAAACACCTGATGCTCCTGAGCCAATGCAACTGGGACTTATGCGCTCTACTTTGCCCCCAGAAGAACGGGCGCGTAGACGCCAGCTAAACCTCTGTCTCTACTGTGGTGGGGCGGGCCACTACGTGAACAACTGTCCAGTCAAGATTCGTAAGTGTTTTCCTTCTACTCCGGGCAGTTTATCCGCCTTAACCGCCAATGCAACTCAACTTGCTCTCCCTCTCTCATTACAGCTCCAGGGAAGAACAATCCAGGTCAACGCCATTATTGATTCCGGGGCATGTAGCTGCTTTATTGACTCTGCTTTTGCTACCCAACAAAATCTTCCCCTAAAAGACAAGACACACAGACTCTCAGTTTTTCTGGCCGATGGGTCCCACATAAAATCAGGACAAGTCTCTCAAGAAACCCTTCCTCTGTCTGTCACCTGTTTATCTCAACACAAAGAGATCCTAACTCTGGACGTTATCTCATCTCCATTATTTCCGATCATTTTGGGCATGCCCTGGCTCCAGGCCCATAACCCTCACGTTAACTGGTCTACGGGTGAAATCAAGTTTCGGTCACCCTATTGCCAAAAACATTGCTTACCTGAACCCTCTAAGTCTGGTGCTACTGTACTTTACTTTGTATGGACATTGACCAAGACCTGCTTCAAACCATACCAGAGGCCTATCGGGAATTTTCGGATGTGTTCAGCAAGAAGGGAGCGGACTCCCTGCCACCCCATCGTCCCTATGATTGCCCAATTGAGCTGCTCCCTGGGGCTGAGATTCCTTTCGGGCGCATCTTCCCGCTGTCTGAAAAAGAACAAGAGGCACTTAAGATATACATAAATGAAAACCTCGAAAAGGGCTTTATTCGACCTTCTACTTCCCCAGCTGGTGCCGGAATATTTTTTGTCTCCAAAAAAAAATCAGACTCTTCGTCCATGTGTGGACAATCGGGAGTTAAACAAGGTTACGGTCAAAAACCGCTACCCGTTGCCTCTGATACCTGAACTGTTCCAGAAGTTGAGGTCTGCCATCATCTTCACCAAGCTGGATCTGAGAGGGGCCTACAATCTGGTCCGCATTCGGGTCCGGAGATGAATGGAAGGCGGCTTTCCGGACCCGTTTCGGACACTATGAGTATCTGGTCATGCCCTTCGGCCTATGCAATGCTCCTGCCACTTTTCAGCATCTTGTCAATGATGTGTTCAGAGATTTCCTGGACATCTTTGTAATTGTCTACTTGGATGACATCTTAATCTTCTTCAGTTCACTCAATCAACATAGGGAACATGTCCGTAGGGTCCTGGACCGTCTTCGTTTGCACGGACTGTATGCTAAAGCGGAGAAGTGCGAATTTGAACAAGAGGAGATTCAGTTTCTGGGGTTAGTGATCTCCCCAACCGGCATCAAAATGGACCCTCAAAAGGTGTCCGCTGTGCTAGATTGGCCAGCTCCTCTGGACAAGAAGGGCGTGCAACGCTTTATTGGATTTGCAAATTTTTATAGAAAGTTCATTAGGGGGTTTTCTGCCATTATCTCCCCCATCACGCAGCTAACCAAGCAGAACTCTCGTTTCCACTGGAACCCGGAGCCTCAGGTGGCCTTTGAAGAATTAAAGAGACGTTTCACTTCAGCTCCGATCCTTAGCCATCCTGACCCATCCTGACCCATCCTTACCTTTTAACCTGGAGGTTGATGCTTAGTGGCCGTGGGTGCTGTCATTTCTCAACGACAGGGCAACAAGGACCTGATGCACCCCGTAGGGTTCTTTTCTAGAAAACTCTCACCGGCTGAGCGGAATTACGATGTGGGAGACCGGGAACTACTTGCTATCAAGACAGCTTTAGAAGAATGGAGGTACTTTCTAGAGGGCGCAGTCCATCCGGTGCTGATATATACTGACCACAAGAATCTCGAATACTTAAGATCTGCTAAGAAACTGAAACCCCGACAGGCCCGATGGGCTCTATTCTTTACACGTTTCTGTTTCCACATCACTTACCGGCCTGGATCTAAAAACGTAAAACCAGACGCGCTGTTGCGCATGTTTGACAACCCTAAAGACCTTTCAGTACCTGACACCATCCTGCCGGCAAAAAGCTTCCTACTTCTTCAAACGGATCTCCTGTCCATGATCAGAGAAGCATCACCAGAACCTTCAAGTCCCCAGGGATCCTCTTTAACACCCCGAGATGGATTATTGTGGAGAGGAAGTCAAATATTCGTACCGGAGAGCGCCCGAGTCAAGGTGCTGACATTATTGCATAACCACCCACTTGCAGGACATTTTGGGGTCCGCAAGACCCTTGAGCTTGTGCAACGCACTTTCTGGTGGCCTAACCTGAAGGAATTCTGCAGAAAGTATGTTAACTCTTGTTCTGTCTGCATTCAGAATAAAACTTCCAGGAACAGAGCTTGGGGACTACTGAGACCGTTGCCTATACCAGATAGACCCTGGAGGATGATAGCAATGGACTTTATAGTTGAACTACCATGCTCTGAAGGGTGTTCGGCGACCTTTGTGGTCGTTGACCGGCTGTCTAAAATGGCCCACTTTGTGCCCCTAAAAGGAACACCTTCTGCTGTTGAAACGGCCCGTGTGTTCATCAAGGAGATTGTCAGGCTGCACGGAGTCCCCGCAAATATAGTGTCCGATGGGGGGGGGCAGTTTACTTCATTGAAAATTGAACCGGCCCTGTCCTCAGCATACCATCCCCAAACGAATGGGCAAACTGAAAGGACAAACCAGACACTGGAGCAATACATTAGGTGTTTCACATCTTTTGTGCAAGATGATTGGGTGTCCCTGCTGCCCCTAGCGGAATCCGCTTATAACAATGCCAGCCACTCTGCCACCGGTCAATCTCCTTTCTTTGCCAATTATGGTTTTCATGTATCTTTTTTACCAGATTTTCTTCCAGAGTCCTCAGTTCCAGCGGTCCAGGACACAGTGCAGTTCCTCAGTCATAATAACCGGATGTTACGGGAAGCGGTATCCAAGGCACAAGCAGACAGCAAGAGGATCTTCCATCAAAAAAGAAAAGGAGATCTAAACCTTCAGCTTGGTGACAAGGTATGGCTGTCTACCGATAATATTAGGTTGACTTGTCCTTCCAAAAAGCTTGCTCCTAAATTTATTGGGCCCTTCCCTGTGAAAAGGAAAATCAACAAGGTATCCTATGAACTGTGTTTACCTGATTCATTTAAAATCCACCCTGTATTTCACGTGTCACTTTTGAAGCCTGCTGAAGATGATCCCTTTCCTGATAGGGGCACCAGGGTCCCTGAACCTGTCTTGGTGGATGGAAATGAGGAGTACGAAGTGGAGGCCATCCTTGATTGCAGAAAGAGATCTGGGCAAGTACAGTTTTTGATTAAATGGAAGGGGTATGGTCTGGAAAATAACTCATGGGAACCTGACAGTAATATTCATGCTAAACGTTTGATCCATGCCTATTTCTCTGCTCATCCTGAAAAGAAAAGTTATCTGGGCATCCGGAGGCTGCCCGTTGGGAGGGGGCAATGTCAGGGGCATATCAGTGGCCGTCGGGCGAACATGCGTGCACGCAGGTGCACTAGGGGCCTTCCCAGGGCAGTCCTGTTGAAATCTCCACCAGGGGGCGCCGGTGCGCTCCCACGCGCGCACGTGCGCGTGCCCCGTTCGCGCTAGCGCTGTTTTGGCGCCAAGGGCCCTTTAAAAGACTGTCAGATGCTTTCATCAGGTGCTGTTCGTCTGCAGTTCTGCACCTGAGTTCCTGTATCCTGCCTGTTGTTGTATTGCTAGTGACCCGGCTCCGTCTGACCATTCTCCTGTCTCCTATCCGACCCGGCCTGCCTGACCTCGCTTATATCTTGTGACCCGTTGCCGAAATCCTGCCTGCCTGACTATTCTTGGATTATCCCTCCTGCTATATACTTGCCTGATCTCCTGCCAAACGGACTGTCTGACTCTGCTTTGCCTGTGTCCTGTGACGCTGCTTCCAGCCTGCTCTGCCAAGCTCCAGGTTCCGCTGCTGCCAAACTATCCACCTGTCTGCCTACTGATCCGCTTCAGCCTACCTGCATCCGCAGCTCATCCATCCCGGAGGGACGTCTCCCCAGTTCCAGTGTTTGCTACCGCAGGAACCTGCATCAGGCCCTCCTACCCACTGTGCTCAAGAGACCACTGTTTCCACTTCCAGTGGCTCCTGAACCAGCGTTTAAGAGAGGTCTCCTTCTACCAGTCGGGCTCAACTACCAGGTACCTAACAACTCCATACTATATACTCAATACTATATACTCCATACTATATACTCCATACTATATACTCCATACTATATACTCCATACTATATACTCCATACTATATACTCCATACTATACTCTATACTATATACTCCATACTATACTATATACTCCATACTATACTCTATTCTCCATACTATACTCTATTCTCCATACTATACTCTATACTATATACTCCATACTATATACTCCATGCTATATACTCCATACTATACTCCATACTATATACTCCATACTATACTCTATACTCCATACTATACTCTATACTATATACTCCATACTATATACTTCATACTATATACTCCATACTATACTCCATACTATATACTCTATACTATATACTCCATACTATATACTCTCCATACTATACTCTATACTATATACTCCATACTATACTCTATACTATATACTCCATACTATACTCCATACTATATACTCCATACTATACTCCATACTATATACTCCATACTATATACTCCATACTATATACTCTCCATACTATACTCTATACTATATACTCCATACTATACTCCATACTATACTCTATACTATATACTCCATACTATACTCCATACTATACTCTATACTATATACTCCATACTATACTCCATACTATACTCTATACTATATACTCCATACTATATACTCCATACTATACTCCATACTATATACTCCATACTATATACTCCATACTATACTCCATACTATATACTCCATACTATATACTCCATACTATACTCCATACTATATACTCCATACTATATACTCCATACTATACTCCATACTATACTCCATACTATATACTCCATACTATACTCCATACTATATACTCAATACTATACTCTATACTATATACTCCATACTATATACTCCATACTATACCCCATACTATATAATCCATACTATATACTCAATACTAGATACTCCATACTATATACTCCATACTATACACTACATACTATACTCCATACTATATACTCCATGCTATATACTCCATGCTATATACTCCATGCTATATACTCCATGCTATATACTCCATGCTATATACTCCATACTATATACTCCATACTATATACTCCATACTATATATTTTTTTAACTTACCTGAAACCCCTGTTGCTAGGCAGTCTTCCTAATCTGCCTCTTCCTATTCTGCGGCGCTTTCTTCCTCTTCGGCGAGCGGCCCCATTGCCTTCTGGGGCACGCGTGTGTGTGTGTCCCAGCAAACAACGGGGCCATTCACAAAGCGCCGCTCGACTCGCACATGCGCAGTAGGAAACGGGCAGTGAAGCCGCAAGGCTCCACTGCCTGTTTCCCTTGGTTAAGATGGAGGCGCCGGTGGACGGATCGGCCTCAGGGGGGCGACATCGCGGTCTCGCTGGACAGGTAAGTGTCCTTATTAAAAGTCAGCAGCTACAGTGTTTGTAGCTGCTGACTTAAAAAAAAAAATAAAATAAATCGCGGCCGGAACACCCAATGAACTTGTCTGGAACTATAGGTTTAAGTAAAGCCAACTTTCAGTTTAAGTTAAGAACACATACATTAACTTATTGATTTATTTCAGGTACATATATAGCACTGTCAATTTACATATTCATCAGTCCCTGCGCTCAAGGAGCTTACAATCTAAGATCCCAAACTCACATTCATACACATAACTAGGGCCAATTTTTCTACCAGCATGTCTTTTGAGTGTGGGAGGAAACCCACGCAGGCACAGGGAGAACATGCAAACTCCATGCAGATAATGTAGTGGTCTGGTTTTGAACCAGCAACCCCTTGGCTGTAAGGTGAAAGTGCTAACCACTACACCATTGTACTAACCACTAAACCATTAGACCACTACACCATTAGACCACTACACCACTGTGCTAACCACTAAACCATTAGACCACTACATCACTGTGCTAACCACTAAACCATTAGACCATTACACCACTTGTCTGGAACCATAGTTATAAGTGATATTAACTTATTTTTTTCTTGTAACTTACTCAATTTTTTTAAGTTGGTAAAACTTATTTTCCAAATGTATTTGATATATGTTTGAAGGTTTTTATTTAATATAAAAACAATAATATGTTTTTTTTTTTTTTTTTAAAGGAATAGTCTCATGAAACAGGCTTTCAAAACAAATTAACATTTATTATTTATAATAGGGAAGACTGCCGATAACCGGCAAATCCTGTTTAAACTGTGATCAGCTGTGATCGGACACAGCCGGTCACATGGTAAAGAGCCGCTCTGATTGGCTCTTTACCCCGATCTGTGAAAAGGGCACAGCTATAGCGTGGGTGGGAGGGAGGTGGTTAAAGTGGTTGTAAACCTCAGACATGAAATATGAACAAAGCATATCCCTCTATAGTGTGTACTTGTCTCGATTAAGAGCACTAAGTGTCATTTCTGTCCGCTGCTTTGTTCCTCTGCTATCAGTCACTTCTGACAAGTTTTCCTAACACCACGAGCAAAAAAAGGTGACTGGGAGGGATCTCCAGCACACAGCCCGTGATTGACAGCCTCAGATCTGTACCCAAACTACATTTTTATCATTTTTTTTAAATCATTTTCTTCCCACAAATAGAGCGTTCTTTTGGTGGTAATTGATCACCACTGGGTTTTTTATTTTTTGTTAAACAAACTAGAAAAGACCGAAATTTTTGAAAAAAATAAGTTTTTCTTCGTTTCTGTTATAAAAAATTTTTTTCGCCTTCACTTAACGGACACCGATGAGGCGGCACTGATGAGGTGGCACTGATAAGATGGCACTGATGAGGAGACACTGATATGCAGCACTGATGGACACTGATGAGGAGGCACTTAAATGAATCGCTGATAGGCGGCACTGATATGCAGCACTGGTGGGCACTGATAGGTGGCACCAATAGGCAGCACTGATGGGTGGCACTGTCATTACTGATGGGCACTGATTGGCATCCTTGAAGGGCACCGACATGCGTTACTGATGGGCATAGATTGACATTTTGATGAGCAATGATTGAAACTTTGATGGGCACTGATTGGAATTTTGGTGGGCACTAATTGGCATTTGGTGAGCACTGATTTGCATTTTGGTGGGCACCTCTGATGGGGGCTGCACTGATAATCAATGTGCTAATAGATGGCACTGATAGGCAGCATTGATGAGGAGGCACTGACAGTCATTACTGATGGGCACTGATTGGCATCTGTGAAGGGCACCGACATGCGTTACTGATGGGCACTGATTGGCATTTTGATGAGCACTGATTGGCATTTTGGTGGGCACTAATGGGCATTTTGGTGGGCATCTCTGATGGGGGATGTGCTGGTAATCAATGCGCTGATTATTAGCACAGACCCCCCCCCCTGTCAGGAGAGCCGTCGATTGGCTCTCCCTGTCAGAACGAACAAAGCAAAGCCATTTACCGACACGTCCTGGTTACAGCTGTGATCAGCTGTTATTGGTCACAGCTGATCACATGGTTAAGAGCCTACATCATAGGCTCTTTACCAGGATCGGAGATGTGGTGTGTCAGAGTGACACACAGCACCACCGATCGCCGCGCTGCGTGCCCCCGGGGGCGCACACGAGCGGCTTATCCTGCTGGACGTCATATGATGCCCAATCAGGATAATGGAGCCACATTACGGGAAGTGGTTAAGCAACATTTAAAGCATGTGAACGATTATTTGTTCAATGTTCTCTCTTGTCTTTCAATGCCATTGCATGGCTTTGTAGTGACTTTGAAAAATTCTTGTCACTGGTGGCGCTCTTTTGTCCTGATGGGCCTCAAACCAGGGGCGGATCCAGAGTCTAGTCTCGGGAGGGGCACTGCCAGAAATATATTTTTTTGGGGTACATCTATCGGGGAAATGGCTGGTGTTGGCGCTTCAATCATCACGGCACCATGGTTGTTATGGTGTCAGGATGATTGAAGCGCATTATTACTATTATTACATTGTTATAAAAAATTAAATAGTTTAACTCACCATAATGCAGAATCAGTGGGAGCCCCGAGTGTGTCACTTGCCACGTCGCCTGTCACCAGATGCAGATTGTCACTTGCCACGTCGCCTGCCATATGTTGCAGATTGTCACTTGCCACGTCGCCTGTCACCAGATGCAGATTGTCACTTGCCATGTCACTTGCCACGTTGCCTGTCACCAGATGCAGATTGTCACTTGCCACTTCGCCTGCCACATGTTGCGGATTGCCACTTGTCACGTCGCCTGTCACTAGATGCAGATTGTCACTTGCCACGTCGCCTGTCACCAGATGCAAATTGTCACTTGCCACGTCGCCTGTCACCAGATGCAAATTGTCACTTGCCACGTCGCCTGTCACCAGATGCAGATTGTCACTTGCCACGTCGCCTGTCACCAGATGCGGATTGTCACTTGCCACGTCACCTGCCAGTCACTTGCTGTGTCACTTTCCTGCTAAGGTGGTCTCTTGTGTCCCAGAGTCAGGCAGCAGAGAGATGATGTAATCTCTCTGCTGCCGCAGCTGCCTGAACGGTGAGGGGGGAACTGCAGGGATGCAGGGCGGGCGCCGGACGGTGAGAGATGATGTCATCTCTCTGCTCCCCCACCCGTCGGCTCCCTGATTGGCCAGCAGCCCGCAAACACATCGAGCGGCACATCTCACCAACTGAGCCGCCGGGCCAGCCCGCTGTCTCTCTCCTGCGGAGCCGCCCGCCAGCTCTCTCACCTATGGAGCCGCCCGGTGGCTCTCTCATCCGCGGAGCCGCCCGCCAGTTCTCTCACTTACGGAGCCGCCCCCAGGCTCTCTGCCTTACGGAGCTGCCCGTCGGCTCTCTCACCCGCGGTGCCGCCAGCGGGCTCTCTCACCCGTGGGTCTACCCGCCGGCTCTCTCACTCACCCGCATTCTCGGAGGGGGCAATTGCCCTGTTGCCCCCCCCCCCCTGGATCCGCCCCTGCCTCAAATGTATGGGAACTGCCTCGTGCCGGTTTTCAAAGTTACAAAAGACGTCAAACTCTTTAAAATTACAGCATCAAAACTCGTGCGGTTGCACGTTTGGCAAACATCTGCTTCCCGCAACTTCAGTCAAATGAAAAGATGATTTTTTTAAGTAAATATAACTCAATTCGAATATGGAAATGCACATACCTTAAAAGTTTTGTCTAGATTACTCAGTGTTATACATTGCAAAATAACAGACTTAGGGGCAGGATCAACAGATAATAAATCTATGTTACACTTGGGATCAGAACAACCATGCTCCTGACAGACTGTATCATATATGTCCTCTTTAAATTTTGCCCAGATCTTCGGCATTCCACTTTTGTTGAGAAGAAAACACTCCCTCTCTGGGTAGTCTTCCAGATTCCTTCCTGTTTCTGAGGGAATAGAAGTTTAATACACCATATCCTGTGCAGACTGATTCTGAATGGGAGGGTCTGGTTCATTATAATCACCTGGCGCACACTCTCAGTGTTCTGATGAGGGAAGTTGCAGTGTCTGCATCCCTTGCAGGGAGATTAACCCTTAAGGGAGTATCTCATCAAAAGTGGCATTTTTGTTGCAGAGGATGCCTAAAGCCTGACTGGTATCTGAGCGCAGAATCCTTCACAGAAGCGGGAAATGACATGTTTGGAGGGGACACCTCCAGGTTGCCATGATGCATTGGATTTTATATTAAAAAAATGACCGCTCTGCTCTATCTATATCTATCTATCCTTTTTTTTTACAAGAAATATATCTATCTATCCTTAGTTATCATTTTCTCTTTCTTTTTATCCATTGTTCCCTTGTTCTCACTTGCTTTTTATCTGTTGATATCTGTCTCTACTGTTCCCTCTCTCTCCATCTATCTATCTATCTATCTATCTATCTATCTATCTATCTATCTATCTATCTATCTATCTATCTATCTATCTATCTATTTCTAGCTCTTTCTCACACTTTATTGTTCTCTCTTTCTTTTCAACTATCATTCACTCTTTCTCTTTATCTATTGCTATCTATCTATTCCCCTTTATCATTCTCTCTCTCTTTTTATCTATCGTTCCCGCTCACTTTTTATCTGTTGCTGTCTACCTCTAGTATTCCCTCTCTCTCTCTCTTTATCTATCTATCTATCTATCTATCTATCTATCTATCTATCTATCTATCTATCTATCTATCTATCTATCTATCTATCTATCTATCTATCTATCTATCTATCTATCTATCTATCTATCTTTTTCACATTGTATCATTCTCTCTATCTTTTTATCTATCATTTCCTCTCTCTATATATTTTTTTTAATATTTATCCATCTATCTTTTTTTACCGTTCTCTCTTTTTTTTAAACTATTGTTCCCTCATTCCTGCTTACATTTTATCTATGGATATCTATAGTGTTCCTCTTCTCGTCTTATCTATATTTATCTATCTATTATCTATCTATTATCTATCCATTTATGTATCTATCCATCATATATCTATCTATTTATCTGTAGCAACCTGGTGTTTAGGCAGGCTTGCTCCTAAATTTACCTGCCAGGAGTAGCTACCTTGGCTAATTGTTAGGGATCATTCGATTTCTCCCTAAGTCTGGCATTGCTGAACTTTTCTCTTCTACCACTAGGTGGCCTGGTACCTGGTGGATTTAGATACGAGAAGGGCAATGCAAGGTCACGTTATGGGTATATGGGGTTTCTTAGCCAATGGGAAGGGATTTTCTTGAATCCCTTGGCCTACTGGGAGAACCTATATATTCGGGAGGGGTCAGGTGATCGGGGGTTCTGTGCCACCTGGACAGCTGTCTGGGTGGACGTGGTGTGTTGTACTGCCCGGGCTGCTAGGCCAGAGTTTGGGCCTATCCCAGGGGGCATCTGGCTGCTAGGTTGTCTGAGGGGCCTATCCAGAAGCAAGAGAGCAGCGTAGGGTTGGGATTGCGGCTTGCAGTCCAACCAGAAGTGACGGTTCTGTCGCCCCGGAGAACCTGTCGTGGTCGGAGGTAGAGGGGAGGCTGTCGTCACGAAGGGCCCATCCACCTTATTACCAGGGACCACAGTGAGTAGCTGAAGAAAGTACCGGAGCAGAATTCCCACCAACCGGGGACGGCGAAGAATTGGGAAACTTCAGCAGGTGTCAAGCCAAGTAGAGGTGATGCTTGCAGAGCAGCCTTGTGTGTCAAGCCAGGGACCGAGC
This sequence comes from Lithobates septentrionalis, assembly GCA_037952835.1. Taxonomy (NCBI): domain Eukaryota; kingdom Metazoa; phylum Chordata; class Amphibia; order Anura; family Ranidae; genus Lithobates; species Lithobates septentrionalis. Next base: position 90,826 of record JBBDGP010003008.1, read on the forward strand.
AGACCAGCGGGGTGAAGCTTGAGAGGTATCTTGAGTGCCAAGCTAGGGACCCAGCAGAGAGACATAGACAAGGAGTGACGGCAAATGGACTGCAGGAGATTAGCGTCACTGAGATGTAACAAAGGATGAAAAAAGGAAAAAGGAGGATTTAATTGAAGAAAATGGCAGTTGTGAATGATAGGCAGAGCATTCCCAACCCCCCCAGTGTTCTCCAGTCGGGGTCTACATCTACTTTACAGCAGTCTTATTCCTACGCACATTAATAAAAACAAACAATCTCTCGGCCCCCGTCACACATGAAGAAGTAAAAATAAAAGGAAGAAGCGAACGATTGCCGCACTTTTAATAAAAGCGAGGAGTTCAGGTAGAGACAGGGCAGCTCACACACCGCGCCGCGGATAATCAGACGGGAGCGACTGAGCCAAATCAGGTAACCAATTCATTAGTGTCTCCTGGAACAAAAAGGATTAGATAAACATCTTCTAATACAGCCGCGCACATTCCCGCCGCCACCGCCGCCTGCCGCTCATTGCCGCCATTTGATTTACACACAGAGGAAAATAAACAACGCAGAGGTGTGAGGCGTACAACGCGCCAAACAACATGACTTTCATCTGGAGTTTTATTCATTCTCTTATTTAGTTCCTTATTATTCTGTGTCCGCTCATCTTTACCCTGCGTGCTCTGATACCGGATTATATTCCAACCCTGTACCAGGAAACAGGAGTATTTTTACTGTCATTAGACACTGAGGTGTGAAAGCAAGGAACTCGGCACAGGGATGGTGGGTACCCCTCATAATGGGTACTGTGGGTGTTCAGACCCGGGAACTCAGCACAGGGATGGTGGGAACCCCTCATAATGGGCACAGCAGGTGTACAGACCCGGGAACTCAGCACAGGGATGGTGGGAACCCCTCATAATGGGCACAGCGGGTGTACAGACCCGGGAACTCAGCACAGGGATGGTGGGAACACCTCATAATGGGCACAGCGGGTGTACAGACCCGGGAACTCAGCACAGGGATGGTGGGATCCCCTTATAATGGGCACAGCGGGTGTACAGACCTGGGAACTCAGCACAGGGATGGTGGGAACCCCTCATAATGGGCACAGCGAGTGTACAGACCTAGGAACTCAGCACAGGGATAGTGGGAACCCCTCATAATGGGCACAGCGGGTGTACAGACCAGGGAACTCAGCACAGGGATGGTGGGAACCCCTCATAATGGGCACAGCGGGTGTACAGACCTGGGAAATCAGCACAGGGATGGTGGGAACCCCTCATAATGGGCACAGCAGGTGTACAGATCTGGGAACTCAGCACAGGGATGGTGGGAACCCCTCATAATGGGCACAGCAGGTGTACAGACCTAGGAACTCAGCATAGGGATGGTAGGAACCCCTCATAATGGGCACAGCAGGTGTACAGACCCGGGAACTCAGCACAGGGGTGGTGGGAAACCGCCATTCTGCTCCTTGATCCTAGGGAGGACCCTGGCGGGGGCCTCCTGGTTAGGCCTGTGACTAGGCCTCAACCTGTGGAAGATACTGGGCCTGGCCCAAGGAGTGATGAGTCCCTGTCTGCCTTTAGACAGAGGATTGTCGGTAAGCTGAAACAAATTAAGAAAGAAGAGGAGAATTTGTTAGTTTTGATGGCTGAATCTAGGAAGAAAAAACAGATTTGTGCCAAAGTATACAGTAAGAAGAGACCGGCTCTGAGGCCTGAGTTGAAGAACTTGGAGCAAGCTGTGAGGAAGCAGAAGGAGCTGGTGAGTTCTCTGAAGGAGAATAGCGGAATATTTAAAGAAAAATATAGAAACGAGGAACAGTTGAGCCGCTTCCTGCATGGAAAGTGACCCGATCAGTGAGGAGATGCAGGTACTGACAGAATCAGCAGAGAGTGAGAAAGTTTGCCCGGAGGATGAGCCCAGTTGTTCAACACCTCAGGCATCTGCTGAGCCCTCAATGGCGGAAGCCTCTGTCCCCCTCACTCCCCAGCAATATGGAACATCTGAGCAGGAGGTTGAGGGAGGTACTAGCATGCTGGAGTTCATCACTAAGCTGGAATCCCCTTTGGGTGTGGATTCCCCAGATGGTGATGAGGAGATGGACACCGTTCCTCGCCCTGTGAAAGAGAGACCTATGGAGAGAGCAAGATTTACCATGAAGTCTGCAGCAACTGGGGGGAAGTCTGATCCCACCATCAGCAATGACATCACAAAGGTGACAACACAGCAAGCAGGTACAGTGTGCGTGCAGGATGGTGATGTGAACTTTAATGAAAATGGGCTTGCTGAGGGTTGTAGTGCTACAGGCAGTCAGCCCAGACCCATAGATAATGTATAGCATGCAATGCAGTCTGAATTACCTGCTGAAAACAAAGCTTCAGATGAAATTGGTGAGAGTAACTGTCAGCTTCTGGGGGAAGAGTCTGCAGAGAGGAGCGCCATGGACAATACAGTGACTTTGCCTGGACTAGACAAAGAGGCTGTTCCTGAGAATGGTGGAGGAGATGCTGGGAGCAGTAGTGCTACAAGTCTCCAGGAGTCTGCAGTATCCAAGACTGTGCTTAAACCCAGGAAAGAAGCTGAGTGTTCAGAGCAGAGGGAGAGGGCGGGTCTCACCTCTGTTAATCCAAAGACTGCTGTCCCAGCTGAATCAGACTCTCTGTCAACTGGTTTGATTGTGTTTAAGGACAAAACTGCAATTGGTGTGTCTGTAAGGAAAACTTATGCTGGTGTTGCTGCTACAGGATCTGGGAAGGGGGAGCAAGCAGGGAAGGAGCATTGAAATGTTTTATCTTCCTCAATGTTTAAAAAGAGGAATGTTGTGCAGCTTAGATTGGAGGGGGGTGGACTTCCTCCACATAGGAGGGCAGTGGTGGATAAGATTCTGCAGATGGGGTTTAGGCCCACAGATATCTTGGCCCTGATCAGTCCAGCCGGTTCCTATGAGTATGATTTGTCCTTTATCCGTCCAGAGTCTTTGGACATATTTTGGGAAAAATATGAGCACGTGTGTAGGGGCCTGCCAGACTGGAGAGGGCTCATCTCCAAGCTTGTATCACGACAGCCATTCATTAAAATGGTGACAGCTCTTATCCACAATGAGTCCATACCACAAGGGGATTTATCTGTATGGTTGAGGAGGTATGGAGACGTTCTGAGCCCCCTAAAGAAGATTTTGGATGATCAGGGAATATGGACGGGGGGTGGTCTGTGCAGTTAAAATTAAAAGTCATTGACAATGTCGTCCAGCATCTGCCATCCTCAGCTTTCCTAGGGAGGGACCGGCTGACCATCTTCTACCCGGGCCAGCCAAAGCTCTGCAACAAATGTGGAGATAAAGGGCATCTGGCATCCTCCTGTCCGGTGATAAAGTGCTCTCTGTGTCAGGGTGTAGGACATTTGGCAAAGGATTGTAATATTATAAGGTGCAATCTGTGCAATGCGGTGGGACATCCTTACAGTCAGTGTCTTGAGGCAATGCATAACAAGTCTGAGCTTATGAAAGAGTTCTTCCGCCTGGACATGGAGGATGCTCAGAGATCAGCAGCTGGGGTGCCAATACCCAATAGGTCTGTGTCTTCCCAGTGTGTGTGTTTACCTAGTGTGCCTGTGTCTTCCCAGTCTGTGGTGTCCCAGTCTGTGCATTTGCCTAGTGTGCCTGTGTCTTCCCAGTCTGTAGGTAAGGTATCAGTTACCGAGAATGTGTCCAATCCTTTTATATCTTCCAAAATTGCAGAGGCAGCAAGAGGTGCTGAGGCAGGTGCATCAAGTGCAGTGACAGTCCCCCTCCCTCAATGCTGGAAGGTTTCTATTGAGGATTGTGGGGTGCAGAGGAGTGGGTAGGGTGGTGAAGAGGCTGGCCTAGTGGTAGGTAAGGGAAGGGAGAGTGGGGGGGGTGAAGGGGAGAGTAGGAATGGGGAAGCTGTTGATTCCGGTTTGTCTAAGGATGATATGGAGTGGTTGCAGGATGGAGGAGGAGGATGGAGGAGGAGGGGCAAAAGAAAGAAAAAAAAAAGAGGTACAGTTACCTTAAGTCCTAAGGTTTTGCCTTTGGCAAATAAGTTAGAGGCCCTGTCAGATGATGACGATGAATGGGACTCGTTGAGTACGACATCCTCTATGGATGATGAGTCCCAGGGTGCAATGAAGCGCGCTGGTTCTCCAGGGAGAGGGAGTAGTCAGGCTAAGAAAGGCTGCCTCAATTACCTTACTGGCAGTTCCCACTCCGTTAAACGTGGCAACCATTAATGTTGCCAGCTTAAGATCAGTAAGTGCTCATTATATTGCCTTATTTTTGCTCAGCAAGCTTGATGCTGACATTTTGTTTTTACAAGAGACCCATCTGAGTAGTCTGGCCGATATATATCTGGCAAATAAGGAGTGGAGACATGGTCCCTCATTTTGGTCTCTTGCGGCTGAGCCTTACAGCGGGGGTTGAGGTCCTTTTTTCTGGAATGGTAACGCGCCGACGGGCAATTGAGGTAGAGATTGGGAGATGCATAGTCTTGGACATCTCTGTGAGGGGGCAGGACCTGCGCCTGATTAACATCTATGGTCCCCAGACGAAGTGGGACAGGAAATGCCTCTTTACAAAGATTAAACCTTTTCTTTTTACGGCCAAGTAGGTTATCTTTGGCGGTGATTTCAACACCATTACTAGGTCTAAAGACAGGAGAGGTTTCAGAGATAAGCTGGGCTATAACAGCCTTTTTTCTCATTGCGATAGTTAGGGAAGTAGTTCTGGTAGATCCGCACATTAAGCCCTACCCAGATAGCACAGGGTTCACTTTTCAGCGAGGTAGTAGTCAGAGTAGGATAGTTTTTTTTTAAAGGAAGACTCTGCTTTTTCGGCACCTGTGTGTCAGGCAGTGGAGTTTTCCGATCACTGTATTCTGTCTGTGACTCTGAATGCCTCAGACATGCCACCTAGAGAGAGGGGTATCTGGCGTTTGAATTCGGCCCTCCTGGAAGACGAGAGAGTAAGACAATCCTTTGAGGATTTTTTTCAAGCACAGGTAACTATCCTAGACTTTTGCAACAGTAAGTCAGAATGGTGGGCTCTCTGAGGAAGTCTAGGTCAGGGATCCTGGAGGTTGTCAGGTCATACTATGCCGATCTCCTGGGAGGAAGGAACCTTGATCGGACAACGATGTTGGGTTTTTTTTGGACTCTACACCAGGTCTGGAAAGTAATTTTCCTTTGATGAATTTGATGGATGAAATCACTGCAGATGAGGTAATCCAGGCTATTGATAAACTAGCCATCAAGAAAACGCCAGGGCCAGATGGTTTGATGTTTAAAGATGATCCTGGCTCCCTACCTTGCGGAGGTTTTTAATGGCCATTTGTATCCATAAGGCAATCTGCAGTGATCCTTCTGTCAAAGGGTAAAGATCCTTCGATGATTGAGAATTGGCACCCTATTAGTCTTCTTAATGTTGATAGAAAGATACTGGCAAAGATTTTTTTCTGGTGATTATCACTCGTGGTAGGCAGTTTCTCTTCCCACCATCAGCACTGCTTGGTCCAGGGTAGAAGCACTTTCACAGCAGTGTTAGCTGTCCGGGAGGCCTTGGAGCATTGTAGGGCTGCTGGTTGGGGTAAATTTTTGCTGACATTGGATCAGGCTAAGGCCTTTGATCGGGTTAATCATGAGTACTTATGGCTCCTTCTTGGCAAATATGGCTTGGAGGGGGGTTTCATTGATTGGCTCAAGATTTTGTAGAAAGGGGCTGAAAGCTTTCCTCTGGTTAATGGTTGGGTCGGGCAGCCCTTTGTGGTCGGCTCGGGTATGCGTCAGGGGTGTCCATTGAGTCCTCTGCTATATGAGTTTGCAACTGACCCCTTCATTAGAAGGCTAGAGAGTGGACCATTGTGTGGGGTACCTTTGGGCATCGCTGGTGAGCCTCCTTTGAAGGTTGTGGCCTATGCTGATGATGTTTCTGTTTTTGTCTCTGGGACTGGGGAGGTGCAGGAGGTGGTCTCAGTGATAAGGCAGTATATAGAGTCATCAGGTTCAAAGGTCAAACAGGACAAGTGTGAAGCTTTCTGGATGGGCGTGGAAGGTGAGAGCTTTGTTCCCCTGGATGACTTCCCTGAGCCCCAAGCAAAAATTAAAGTTCTAGGCATTGAATTTGGCCCAGGTGACTATGGTCATGCAAATTGGGTGAACAGGCTGGAGAATGCCGATGCCAAGGTGGCAAGCTGGAAAGGTTGGCGGCTTTCCTTGAGGGAAAAGGTTGATCTGATCAAGACTTACCTGATTCCGATTTTTCTGTATGTCAGTTTTGTTTGCGTTTTGCCAGTTTCTCTCTATGCCAGGGTCTATAGTTGCTTCTTCCAGCTGTTATGGGGGAACAAAATAAACCTCGTCAAAAGGAATGTGACTTACCTTCCTAGGTGGGAGGGTGGTCTAGGGATGATCAACCCTGTAGTCTTTCTCTCTGATGTTTGTGAAGTACAATCTTGGTAACATGTTGGCAGAGAGACCGCCTGGGTGGGTTGGTATTTTCCAGTCCTGGTTTAGGCCCTTTCTGCGAGACTGGGAAATTGGTGGGCCAGTGAAGAGCCTGAGGGTCAAGCATGATAAGCTCCTGGCTTATGTTGCCCCGTGTTTGAAAATGCTTTGGCAGTGGCAAGTAACAGCAGGAGAAGTCAGATCTCTTCCAAGGAAACTTCTTGAGAAGCGGATCATGAGCTCTGCTTTTTGCAAGCCACTGGCCTTGAGGGATTGCCCAAGCCTGGTTTTGGGGGTTGGATTGAAATTGATTAATTTGGAGCGAATCCCAATGAAGTTTAGGGATCAGGTTTGGCTTGCCTTTCATGGAAAACTATATGTGAAGGGCAACGTGAAGTTTCTTTCCATGAGTGATCGGGGCTGCCCGAGAGTGGAGTGTGGAGGAGTGGTGGAGTCCATGGATCACTTTCTACTTCAATGCCCTTTTAATATAGAGGTGTACAAGAGGGTGCGGAGGGCTCTGAATATACCCTTTCTCCCCCATATGAGTTATGCAGAGTTGGTGTATGGGGCATTCCAGACTTGTCGGGATTATGATTTGGAAACACTTTTTTTAGTCTACTAGTCCCTTATTTCACGTGGAGTGCATGGTGTCAGGTATCCTTACGGAGTAAAATCCTCCCTGTCGAAGTGGTGATGCAGGACATTCTGGGTGAGGTTGGTAAGATTCAGGGTCTTGAGAAAGACAGGTGGCGGCAGGAGGCCTGGAAAAGGGCGTGGAGGAATATCAGGACTCTGTAGCTGCTGCCTGTTGATCTCGGGGTGTGTGGCTTTTCTTTGTATTCTTGTTTCACTCCCTGGCTGCAATTGATGGGCACAGTGGCTGCAATTGATGGGCACAGTGGCTGCAATTGATGGGCACATTGGCTGCAATTGATGGCACAGTGGCTGCAATTGATGGGCACAGTGGCTGCAATTGATGGGCACAGTGGCTGCAATTGATGGGCACAGTGGCTGCAATTGATGGGCACAGTGGCTGCAATTGATGGGCACAGTGGCGGCATTTGATGGGCACAGTGGCGGCATTTGATGGGCACAGTGGCTGCATTTGATGGCACAGTGGCTGTGTTTGATGGGTTTTTTTTCAGAAATTTTGCACCCCCCAAAAATTTGTGCTTTACTGTTCCTTTCTCTTATTGTGATTCTCTGTCACATCTTAAAGTGGACCTTCAGTCATTTTTTCAACTTTTCATCTATTAAATCGTCTACCCTTGTTGTTGTTTGGATGTTTCTTGTGTGGTCGTTAGCCTAGGGTTATGACATCATGCACAGCGCTCTCTGATGGCAAAGTGGCTGCAATTGATGGGCACAGTGACTGCTATTAATGGCACAGTGGCTGCAATTGATGGGTGTAGTGGCTGCAATTGATGGGCACAGTGGCTGCAATTGATGGGCACAGTGGCTGTATTTAATGGCACAGTGGCTGTGTTTGATGGTTTTTTTTTTCAGAAATTTTGCACCCCCCAAAAATTTTGAGCACCAGCTGCCACTGGGTTCCAGTAATCCATGTCCTTAGTCTGCTTGTCTTCAGCAAACTGTGGGCTTTCTTGTGCATCATCTTTAGAAGAGGCTTCCTTCAACCTTTGCAGCAAGGCTGGCAGCACTCATACGTCTATTTCCCAAAGACAACCTCTGGATATGACGCTGAGCGCGTGACCTCAACTTCTTTGGTGGACCATGGCGAGGCCTGTTCTGAGTGGAACCTGTCCTGGTATACTGCTGTATGGTCTTGGCCACCGTGCTGCAGCTCAGTTTCAGGGTCTTGGCAATCTTCTTATAGCCTAGGCCATCTTTATGTAGAGCAACAATTCTTTTTTTCAGATCCTCAGAGAGTTCTTTGCCATGAGGTGCCATGTTGAACTTCCAGTGACCAGTATGAGAGAGTGAGAGCGATAACACCAAATTTAACACACCTGCTCCCCATTCACACCTGAGATCTTGTAACACCAACGAGACACCTGGGGGGGGGGGGGGGGTGGCTAATTGGACCCAATTTGGGCATTTTCACTTAGGGGTGTACTGACTTTTGTGGCCAGCGGTTTAGACATTAATGGCTGTGTGTTGAGTTATTTTGAGGGGACAGCAAATTTACACTGTTATACAAGCTGTACACTCACTACTTTACATTGTAGACAAGTGTCATTTCTTCAGTGTTGTCACATGAAAAGATAGAAGAAAAGATTTACAAAAATGTGAGGGGCGTACTCACTTTTGTGAGATACTGTATATAGGATTCTATGATTTTTATTTTTTTATTGGTTGAACTAAATGGACTTGTGTCTTTTTTCAACCTGACTAACTATGTAAAACTGAAAAAAAAAAAAAAATTGTCTTTAGATGCACTTTAAGACTTTTCTTTTAGTATTCTGCGGCATGCTAACGTGACTTCTCAAGCCGCGTTAGGCCCTTTAGCGTACCTTGAGTGCGTTTTGAGTTACACTGGATCGTGGAGTGAGCCGACAGAAGATTGGAACTGCGAGAGGGAGCTAAATACAGGTCCACTTTAACCACCTGCCTACTGGTCACTTGCCCCCCCCCCCCCCCCCTCCGCCCAGGCCAATTTTTAGCTTTCAGCGCTGTCACACTTTGGATGACAATTGTGCAGTCAGGTAACACTGTATGCATATGAAATTTTTATCATTGTTTTCCTACAAATAGAGCTTTCTTTTAAAAGGTGGTATTTAATTTTTTGCTAAAAAAGCGAAAATTTTGAAATAAAAAAGTTTTTCTTTGTTTCTGTCAGAAATTTTTTTAAATAATCAATTTTTCTCCTTCACTGATGTGTGCTGATGACGAGGCAGCAATGATGGGCACTGATGAGGCGACACAGAAGGGCACTGATGAGGTGGCATTAATATGCAGCACTGATGGGCACTGATAGGCGGCACTGATGAGGCAGCAATGATGGGCACTGATGTGGCGGCATAGAAGGGCACTAATGAGGTGGCATTAATATGCAGCACTGATGGGCACTAATGAGGCAGCAATGATGGGCACTGATGAGGCAGCATAGAAGGGCACTGATGAGGCAGCAATGATGGGCACTGATGAGGTGGCATTAATATGCAGCACTGATAGGCAGCACTGTTGGGTACCCATGGGCGGCAATGATGAGGTTGCACTGATGGGCACTGATGAGGCAGCAATGATGGGCACTGATGAGGCAGCACAGAAGGGCACTGATGAGGTGGCATCAATATGCAGCACTGATGGGCACTGATAGGCGGCACTGTTGGGTACTGATAGGTGGCACTGATGAGACTGCACTGATGGGCACTAATGAGGCAGCAATGATGGGCAATGATGAGGCAGCCCAGAAGGGCACTGATGAGGTGGCATTAATATGCAGCACTGATGGGCACTGATAGGCGGCACTGTTGGGTACTGATAGGTGGCACTGATGAGGCTGCACTGATGGGCACTGATGAGGCAGCAATGATGGGCACTGATGAGGCAGCACAGAAGGGCACTGATGAGGTGGCATTAATATGCAGCACTGATGGGCACTGACAGTTTCCCTGTGGACAGATTCTCCCACCTGAGCTGTGGATCTCTGCACTGATGGGCAGCACTTATGGGCAATGATAGGTCGCACAGATAGACGGTACTGATGGGCACTGATGGGTGGCACTGATAGTTGGCACTGATGAGCGGGCACTGATGGGTAGCACTGATGAGCAGGCACTGATGGGTGGCACTGACTTGCATCACTGATGGGCACAAATTGGCAACACTGATGGGCCCAGATTGGTGTCACTGATGGGCACAGACTGACATCACTGCTGGGCAGTGTTGGGGCTGCACTGATGATCAGTGCCCTGATTATCGGTACAGATCTCCCCTGTGAGGAGATGCCACTGATCTGCTCTCCTCTCCTCACTCTTTGTCAGTAGGAGGCGAAGGTCCCATGAACACAGCGTGCCTGCGATCGTTGCGCTATGTGCCCTCGCGGGCGCCCGATTGCGGTGAGACTGGGTGAAGTCATATGACATCGGCCCAGAACGAGGATCCCGCCCGTCATTTGTCTAGGCAGCGGGCGGGAGGCGGTTAATGAGCTATAATAGTTTGAAAACCTCTACCGCAACAAAAAGATCACCAATGTTAAGTTACGGCAAAACCAGAACATCCCTTCGCTGACGGATGACCGGCCCGTCCCTCTAAGGGTATGGGTCATGGGACGTTCAAAGCAAAAGAAAATCACACATTTTGGGTTGCCCCCTGAACAGGAATAGAGGGGAAATATTCCAATGGGGACACTAGTTCTAGAGACTTCCTCTTCCACTTCCTGTTTTGGCTTAGGGTTGCCACCTGTCCAGGATTCACCCGGGCAGTTCGGGTTTTGAATCACATGTCCGGGTTTCAGTCTGCCTGAAACCTGGACACATTATTCAGACCAGGCTGTGGTTCCCCAAGTAACCGAGATAGTCATACACAAAATTGTCGCCTTCTGGGAGATAAGCGTGGCTGTCAGGGGGCAGGTTTGGCACCACTAGGGGGAGGGGGCGATGATGTCAGCAAGAGCAGTTTGGCCACACCCACTGTCAGTTGCGGCACGCATAGTTACTACTTTGCTTGGGGCACCCAAAGGTTTCCCAGGTCTTTTACAGTGCCTTGAAAAAGTATTCATACCCCTTGAAATTTTCCACATTTTGTCATGTTACATCCAAAAACGTAAATGTATTTTATTGGGATTTTATGTGATAGACCAACACAAAGTGGCACGTAATTGTGAAGTGGAAGGCAAATGATAAATGATACAAATAAATATGTGAAAAGTGTGGGGGGTACATTTGTATGGCGCCCCCCGGAGTCAATACTTTGTAGAACCCCCTTTCACTGCAATTACAGCTGCAAGTCTTTTTTGGGGATGTCTCTACCAGCTTTGCACATCTAGAGAGGGACATTTTTGCCCATTCTTCTTTGCAAAATATCTCAAGCTCTGTCAGATTGGATGGAGAGCGTCTGTGAACAGCAATTTTCAAGTCTTGCTACAGATTCTCAATTGGATTTAGGTCTGGACTGTGACTGGGCCATTCTAACACATGAATATGCTTTGATATAAACCATTCCATTGTAGCTCTGGCTGGATGTTTCGGGTCGTTGTCTTGCTGGAAGGTGAACCTCTGCCCCAGTCTCAAGTCTTTTGCAGACTCTAACAGGTTTTCTTCTAAGATTGTCCTGTATTTGTCTCCATCCATCTTCCCATCAACTCTGACCAGCTTCCCTGTCCCTGCTGAAGAAAAGCATCCCCACCACATGATGCTGCCATGGATGGTGTGTTCAGGGTGATGTGCAGTGTTAGTTTTCCGCCACACATAGGGTTTTGTTTTTAGGCCAAAAAGTTCAATTTTGTTCTCATCTGACCAGATCACCTTCTTCCACATGTTTGCTGTGTCCTCCACATGGCTTCTCACAAACTACAAACAGGACTTCTTATGACTTTCTTTCACCAATGTCTTTCTTCTTGTCACTCTTCCATAAAGGGCAGATTTGTGGAGAACACGACTAATAGTTGTCCTGTGGACAGATTCTCCCACCTGAGCTGTGGATCTCTGCAGCTCCTCCAGAGTTACCATGGACCTCTTGGCTGCTTCTCTGATGAATGTTCTCCTTGCCCGGCCGGTCAGTTTAGGTGGACGGCCATGTCTTGGTACGTTTGCAAGGACCCGTCTGGTGTGTTCCTTAGTCTTCATGATGCAGTTTGTTCACTAAGATTCTCTAACAAACTTCTGGGGGCTTCACAGAACAGCTGTATTTATACTGAGATTAAATGACACACAGGTGGACTCTATTTACTAATTAGGTGACTTCTGAAGGCAATTGGTTCTACTAGATTTTAGTTAGGGGTATCAGAGTAAAGGGGGCTGAATACAAATGCATGCCACACTTTTCACATATTTATTTGTATAATTTTCCTTCCACTTCACAATTATGAGCCACTTTGTGTTGGTCTATCACATAAAATCCCAATAAAATATATTTACGTTTTTTGGTTGTAACCTGACAAAATGTGGAAAATGTGTCGAGGGGTATGAATACTTTTTCAAGGCACTGTATAATCTTATGGCCGTGACTAAGGACTAACGTCCGAAACGCGTAGGCTGTTTTACAGCTTTGTACATGTATTTAATAAAGGAATACCATTTTGGATGTCATCCTGAGTGCTGACCATTCCTTTCCTTATTCTGGTACTGTAAAATCTTGTAGTGTATACTAAGGGGGAAAAAAAATTGTGCCGATAAAATGTTCGGGTTTGGCTTTGAAGAAAAGGTGGCAGACCTATTTTGGCCATAGGGCAGGAAGTAAAGGGAATTCTCCCCTATGGCAAAAAAAACAAAAAAAAACCCAAAGCTGACAGAGGTTATAACCCTCCCTTAGTCTATCCAAAATGAAAATAAAAAAATGAACTTCAGTTCTACTCTAGGTGGACCTGTCACTTTGCAAAATAGGAGGTCCACCTTAACGAGCAATAACACGTCAGAAAACTTCTACCGTAACAGAAAGATCGCCAGCATCAGTTGCGGCAAAACTTGGCCAAACCAGAACACCTACTGGACAGCCGCCCCGTCCGTCTATGGGTACCGTAAGCTGGCATCGCCTGCCGCGAAGCGTCATCCAAGGACACTGCAGCAAAAAAAGTTGGACGCACTTTTTCTTTTCTTTTTTTTTTTTTTGCCACGTCTCCTCTTTCTTTCCCTTTCTTTTTTTTTTTTGTTCCGCTTGTCTAATCTCTCTCGCCCGCCGCCTCCTCCGCGCTTAAGCCAGACTGATATCAATGAAGCCGCCGCGTCTCAGGGGCAGCGAGCGCCAGGTGCTGCCCACGGGCATTAACAAAGCCGGAACAAGGCTCAGGGGCGTCCAGTTAACCTGATTACCATTCAGCCTTTGTCGCGGAGGAGACCGTTCAAAAAAAAAAAGGCTCGCTGCCGCTCATCCAAAATGGAAAGGTCAGCACGAGAGAGGAAGGAAGCGGATCTCAAGGATGATGGAGTGACCTATCAGATCAAAAGGATGTTAACTTTTATTGTCTCGTTCGACGCTCGGAGAGCGCGGCGGGGCGGGCTGTTGCGGCAGCTGCACGCGTCCCCCCCGCCCCCCCCCCCCCCGTCCCATCAGACGAGCCCGGCGAGAGACAAAAGTGTCTGCAAATAATACGGCTGACGTGTCATTCTCCCATTCACCTTATTGATTGGCTTTTCTTCCACCGCGTACTCCATGTAGATGGCGAGCGATTGACTTTGTCGCTCCGGCTGGCGGACCGATGAAACTCTTTGGCCTCTCGCGCTCTCTCCCATGTATGTAGGTCACTCTTTTTTGTTTTGTTTTTTTTTTGTACAAATCAGGCCGTTTCCACTGGCACAGAGACACGAGAGCCCCCCCCGGGGCGGTCAGATTGTAAAGCCGGCTCCTCCGCCGTCCAATTTTGCGGCGCTGGCATTCAACAAAAGGAGAGGAGTTGTGTCTGGGGTTTTGCGACTTTAAAGCTTAATGTAAACGGGACGGTTTTTTTACAACCTCTCCTGAACGATTTAACTTGACAGATAGTAACCCAGGTTTAAAACGTCCGCTTTGCCGCGTTTACGTGCCACGTTTAGCCGCGTTTGCATTTAGAAGCTCTTGAAGTTTTAAAAAAAATTTTTTTTTTAAATAGCCAAAAATGAAAAAACTCCTGTAAACTAAACGTGGCTACATGAGTTACCGCGTGTAGCCGCGTTTAGAAGCGTTTGGCGCTTGAAACTACTCTAAACTCGGCGTCTGAACTCATTTTTTTTTTTTTGCTTTCCAAAAATAAAGCCTCTAAAGTCAACTGCCTAGAAAGGACTGGAAACGACCCCGTGTACATGTACTGATAAGCATAGCTCACAACTGTCCCTGATTTCGAGGGACTGTCCCCGATTTGGAGCAATGTCCCCTCTGTCCCTCATTCCTCTTCATTTGTCCCTCATTTCGGTCTGATCTATAAAGTTGTATATAAAATGCACTTTTTATCTTTCAAAAAAGTGTTTCCCAGCGCTAAACCCTTCTTACAAATTCTAAATTGTTGCATTTGTCAATTTTAAGAGGCAATTTAAAGGAATATTAGTGGTAAAAATAAGCACTTGTGGATTTGATTAAACTTTTTTTGGGGGTTATGTCCCCTTTAAGGGGGCGTGGCAGGGGGCGTGTCCTATGCCTACATACGTTTGCTAGTAGGTGTCCCTCATTCCCATCTTAAAATGTTGGGAGGTGTGCTGATAAGTTAACATATTGGAGAGTTCAGGAGCAGTTGGAAAAAAAAATACGGCATTAACTTCCGTTTACCATCAACAGTGTACATGAGGCCTAAAGGAGAGCTCCAGAGGTTTGCCGAACCTTTGAAACTTTCTACAAAGTGTCGATTGTTTTTTTATCCCTTCACGAAAATCCATCGCTGCTTTCATCTGGGCTGACCTCATGTGAAGACATTTATGGCCACGGTTCGCTAAGATGCCAAAGTGGCCCCATTCACACTTGGGCAGAGCATAAACGCGGGCAGAAACACGAGTTTCTGCAATGCGAAAAAAGTGCTTGCAGTGCCATTATCTCTTAATGGCAACCCCCCCCCCCCCCAAACGTAGCGGTCATGCGTTTTGCCGCGCATTTCCAGAAAAGGTCTAGAATTTGACACAGGGATGCATGGCCAGTAACCACACTGACCTATCGGCGCATCTGTGTGCATCACTTTCACGGGCACACACGCGCCGGCACATGCCTGTGGGCGTGCAATGCTGGGAATGCATTGCACGTATTTAACCGCTTGACCTCTGGAAGATTCCCCGCCCCCCCACCCCCTCATGACTTTAACTGGCATGTTCCAGCACACAGATGGACTTTGACCAGTGACCGCACTGACACGTCGGTGCGACTGTGTGCATCACGTTCACGGGCGCGCGAGCGCCGGCACACGCCTGTGGGCATGCAATGCCGGGAATGGCACTGTTAGAAACCATGAAATCAGGCCGAGACAGAAGTACAATTAAATCACACTTGTTTAATAATAAAAGTAAAAAGAACAAACGTAGTGAAAACATAGCCAAAGTTCAGTAGCCGGAATGGAAGGTCAGCCAAGCCAGAAGTCAGGGAGCAATGCAGTGGGACAGCAAGCAGGATCTGGAGCCAGAAGGGATGTCAGCAAAGCCAGTCTTTAAACAGGAACGCAGAAGATAGTTTCTTGTGCCCTTGCTGCAGGCCGCATCCATCTCCGCCCCTCTTCCTTCCGGAGCTGTGTGACTGGCTGGAGCCGCGTGACGTCACTCCCACGCATGCGCGCCGGAGCCACCAGTCACAGCACTCGCTCGGGAAGAAACGGCGCGGAGGGCCGTTTCTTCACAGCGCATGCGCCGATGACATCAACGGCCCACTACAAGGTAAGTATCTCCTAAACGGCGCAAGTTTAGGAGATATTTACCGTACCTATAGGTAAGCATTATAGACTTACCTATAGATACAAGTTCTAAAAAGGGGTTTACAACCACTTTAAGACCCCCCTGCCCTGATACAAGCAGTGGGAGGAGTTGTGCAACTATCAAATAGCCTTGATGGGCGGAGGTCAGCCTGGAGGAGAAGGGGCATTCCTAGGCAGGCTGTATTTGCATAGGTAACGCCCACATGTGATGCTGAGCTTCCAAAATTGAAATCCAATGGATGAAAGGGGGAGGGCTAGGGGAAGTCAAGCTGGGGAGGAAAGGGCTGAAGGATGCTGGACATCCTCCAGCCAGGAAATGGGGTGGGCTGTTATCTGACTTGCTGCAGCTTCTAATGCACATTGCGAGAAGCTCGCGGTGTGCGGTGAAACCAGAGGAGGCCGTTTTCGGTCCAGGAGAGGAGACCGGAGCCTGGAGGTTTCAGCGGTTGTGAATACAAAGTGCACACAGGCTTATTGTTGGCCTCCCTCTCCCGCTAATGAAATGGTGTTGTGTTGATTATAAAAATGAAAGTACCGCAAGAGATAATTGTGAAAATGCTTTATGATTGCACTAGAGCATTTAATTAGCCGATTAGAGCAATTAAACATTGACAAAGTAAATGGCACATGTGATTAATGAAATCTATCCGAGAGAGTAACAAGATGGAGAGGGATT
Source organism: Lithobates septentrionalis (assembly GCA_037952835.1). Lineage (NCBI taxonomy): Eukaryota > Metazoa > Chordata > Amphibia > Anura > Ranidae > Lithobates > Lithobates septentrionalis. The sequence goes on from JBBDGP010003008.1 coordinate 107,452, forward strand.
GTGTCTGCGCTGCGACTTCACCAATAACGTGCCGGGGAGGAATTGGGGGGGGTGTACAGCGGAGGAGGGGGGGGGGGGGGTCTCCATTGTTTTCTATGGAGAGTTCTATGGCCTGACGAATAAACACAAGAGCAGAGGAAGCTTGGCCTGCAATGGTTCCCTGACAGTCAGGACACCTGGGCCATCACCTACTATGATGTCATAAGACTTCACATCATTGAACAAAAGTCAGCTCTGCTGTATTTCCACTTAACGGGTATTTTAACCCCTTCAATACCGGGCACTTTCACCCCCTTCCTGCCCGGCGCCAATTTTCAGCTTTCACTGTGAATGACAATTGCGCAGTCATACAACGCTGTACCTATATGACATTTTTATCATTTTTTTTTTCACGAAAATAGAGCTTTTTTCTGGTGCTATTTAATCACTACTGGGCTTTTTTTGTTCTAAACAAATGAGAAAAGACCAAACATTTTGAGCAAAAAACCCCCTTTCTATTCGTTTCTGTTATACAATTTTGCAAATAAGTATTTTTTCTTCTTCACTAATGGGCACTGATGAGGCTGCACTGATGGGCACTGATGAGACTGCACTGGTGGGCACTGATAGACTGCACTGATGGGCACTGATGAGGCTGCATTGAGGGGCACTGACGAGGCTGCGCTGATGGGCACTGATGAGACTGCACTGATGAGGCTGCACTGATGGGCATTGATGAGGCTGCATTGATGGGGTTGCACTGATGGGCACTGAGGAGACTGCACTGGTGGGCACTGATGAGACTGTACTGATGGGCACTGAGGAGACTGCACTGATGAGGCTGAACTGATGGGCACTGATGAGTCTGCATTGATGGGCACTGATGAGGCTGCATTGATGGGCACTGATGAGGCTGCACTGATGGGCACTGATGAGGCTGTACTGATGGGCACTGATGAGGCTGTACTGATGGGCACTGATGAGGCTGTACTGATGGGCATTGATGAGATTGCACTGATGGGCACTGATGAGGCTGTACTGATGGGTATTGATGAGATTGCACTGATGGGCACTGATGAGGCTGTACTGATGGGCACTGATGAGACTGCACTGATGGGCACTGATGAGACTGCACTGATGGGCACTGATGAGGCTGTACTGATGAGCACTGAAGAGACTGCAATTATGGGCACTTATGAGGCTGTACTGATGGGCACTGATGAGGCTGTATTGATGGGCACTGATGGGGCTGCACTGGTGGGCACTGATGAGGCTGCACTGATGAGCACTGAAGAGACTGCAATGATGGGCACTTATGAGGCTGTACTGATGGGCACTGATGAGGCTGTATTGATGGGCACTGATGGGGCTGCACTGGTGGGCACTGATGAGGCTGCACTGATGAGCACTGAAGAGACTGCAATGATGGGCACTGATGAGGCTGCACTGATGGTCACTGATGAGGCTGTATTGATGGGCACTGATAGGCTGTATGGATGGGCACTGATGAGATTGCACTGATGGGCACTGATGAGGCTGTAATGATGGTCATTGTAGAGAAACAGTATCAGTTTTTGCCATTAAAAATCTGCCCTTGACCTCCAGTCAATGACTTTTCCTAGGCTCAGATGAGGTCATCTGTCTTCTGCAGGCAGAAAGAAGCATTTCCTCAGTCTCCTCTTCCCCAGTGACCAGATGGTAAATTGTAACTTTGTAGCAAGTTAAAAGTTTTTTTCTGTGCCAGACATTTGTGAACACAGCCGAGAACTGCTTCTCAGTAGCAGCTGAGTACTTAACAGGAATGTACTTTCCAATAAAAAAATAAAATCTAAAGCTAGGTCTGCTTTTAAACTTTTCATATGTTATGCCCTTGCTGTACCATATTTCCATTGCTGTGTTATGTATACAGACCTGCAGATGCTGGTGGCTCAACTCAACAGTCGACAAATGGCACCTGCCATACACCGCTCTGCACCCATGGTTCATATCTGTGCAATAAAATACCCTGGTGGGGGTGCCAGCAGGGTGTGTTGGGGCACCATTACACCTTGTACATGATGTTTCCTACCCATTTAATCTGGAAGCCAAATGCCCCCTGCCCCCCCCCCCCCCAGTCCTCAGGGAGCCCCATCCCAGTCCTCCAGTAATGTACTCTTAGTGCTCTCTCCGCGCTCCTCATGCGGCGTCTGCGCAGACTTTGCGTTGTTAAGTAAATAAAATATGTATTGAGCCTCCCCATCGCGACGCCTTGCTGGATCCAGCCAGGCAATCAATTATAATAATGAGTCAGGTGACCGCTAATGACATCGCCACGTTACTTCCCCCCCCTGGCTCTAAACAAAGAGAGGCACATAATAATTACTTTCCTTATATTAATAAGATTTAATAAAGTAGAACGGAAAATAAAAAACAGCATGCTAATGCCTGGATACACGGGGTAGGACTTAGAAACCGGAATAAAAAAAAAATTGTCTATAGAAAACTCACAAGGGCCTAAAATATGTTCTCAGCCAAATCGGAATTGTTTTTGGCAGTTCGGTTTCCTCACCCAGGCCCCAACCCTGTGTCTGCTACAAATTTTTTGGAAGAAATGGCTCACATCGCCATCTTGGCATCCTTCTCCTGCCATCTGCCAGGTCCAACCCCCTAAATATTATCTCGCTATCCCTGGTTGAATGAGTGGCCACTTGTCCACCCATGCTTACTGCTGTTGTTACCTTGCCACCCCAAGGTTCCTTCAAAAGCCCAAATTGAGTAAATATCTTAGTATTTCTAGTACAGTTTTTGGCATAAGTAGCTAAACCGACTTGTACACCCATGCCTACTGCTACTGTTACGTTGTCACCCCCACGTTCCTGCCACCCTCCAGGCACAAATTCTGGGTAGTGTCCTAATATCTCTGGTACGATTTTTGGAATGAGTGGCTCAACCTACTTGTGCACCAATGCCTATTGCTGTTGTTACCCTGCCACCCCCAAGGTTCCTTCAACCCCACCAAGCTCAAACTGAGTAATTATCTTAGTATCTCTGGTACAATTTTTGGAACAAGTGGCTCAACCTGCTTGTGCACTACTGCTGTTGGCACCCTGCTACTCCATGTCTCCTCCTATCTGCCAGGTCAAAACTCTTATTAACCCCAAGGTTCCTTCAACTCCCCAAGCCTGGACAAAGTAATTATTTTAGTATCTGTGGTACAAATTTTGGAATGAGTGGCTCAACCTTCTTGCCCACTAATGCCTACTGCTGCTGTTACCTTGCCACCCCAAGGTTCCTTCAAACCCCCAAGCCCAAATGGAGTAAATATCTTAGTATTTCCGGTACAGTTTTTGGCATAAGTAGCTAAACCGACTTGTACACCCATGCCTACTGCTACTGTTACGTTGTCACCCCAACGTTCCTGCCACCCTCCAGGCACAATTCTGAGTAGTGTCATATCTCTGGTACGATTTTTGGAATGAGTGGCTCAACTTACTTGTGCACCAATGCCTATTGCTGTTGTTACCTTGCCACCCCAAGGTTCCTTCAACCCCACCAAGCTCAAACTGAGTAATTATCTTAGTATCTGGTACAATTTTTGGAATGAGTGGCTCAACCTACTTGTGCACCAGTGCCTATTGCTGTTGTTACCTTGCCACCCCAAGGTTCCTTCAACCCCACCAAGCTCAAACTGAGTAACTATCTTAGTATCTCTGGTACAATTTTTGGAATGAGTGGCTCAACCTGCTTGTGCACTACTGCTGTTCTTACCTTGCTACTACATGTCTCCTCCTATCTGACAGGTCAAAACTCTTATTAACCCCAAGGTTCCTTCAACTCCCCAAGCCTGGACAAAGTAATTATCTTATTCTCCTTGGTCAAATTTTGGAATGAGTGGCTCAACCTACTTGTCCACCAATGCCTACTGCTGTTATTACTTTGCCACCCCAAGGTTCCTTCAACCCCCCCGTCCCAAACTGAGTCCAATTTTTGGAATAAGTGGCTCATCCTTCATGGGCACACCCATGCTTACTGCTGTTGTTACCTTGCCACCCCAAGGTTCCTAAAACCCCCCAAGCCCAAATGGAGTAAATATCTTAGTATTTCTGGTACTGTTTTTGGCATGAACTAAACTGACTTGTACACCCATGCCTACTGCTACTGATATGTTGTCACCCCAACGTTCCTGCCACCCTCCAGGCACAATTCTGAGTAGTGTCATATCTCTGGTACGATTTTTGGAATGAGTGGCTCAACCTACTTGTGCACCAGTGCCTATTGCTGTTGTTACCTTGCCACCCCCAAGGTTCCTTCAACCCCACCAAGCTCAAACTGAGTAATTATCTTAGTATCTCTGGTACAATTTTTGGAATGAGTGGCTCAACCTACTTGTGCACTACTGCTGTTGGCACCTTGCTACTCCTGCCACCTGCCAGGCCAAAACTCTGACGTACATCTACTTATGCCTGCTACAAATTTTGGAATGAGTAGCTCACCCCACTTTTGCATCCTTGCCTACTGCTGTTACTTTGCCCACCTCAAGGTTCCTTCAACCCCCCAAAGCCAAAATGGAGTAATTATCTTAGTATCTCTGACGCACATTTTGGAATGAGTAGCTCACCCTACTTGTGCATTCATGTCTACTGCTGTTGTAATCTTGCCATCCCAAGGTTCCTGCCAACCTCCAGGTCCAAACTCTCAGAAATGTCTTAAAATCCCTGGTACAATTTTTGGAATGAGTGGCTCACCCTACTTGTGCATTATTGCCTACTGCTGATGTTACCTTGCTACTCCATGTCTCCTGCCACCTGCTAGGCCCAAACTCTTAGTAACATCTACGTATCCCTGGTACCATTTTGGAATAAGCAGCTTCCATTACTTCCCTACTTTTACACATATTTTTCCTGCTGATGTCTGACACGCCAACGCCTCCAACCCCTTCCAAAACCCATATAAAAATTTTTTTAAGCCTACTCTAAATTTCCAATGACCTAAATAAGGCTTTTGGAGGTTCAAAAATTTTCAGTTCACTCTGTGGCTGAACTTGGTGTCCCCAAAGTCACAGTAAAAGGGGGGGGGGGGGATTCTGGGTCAAAATTTCACCAGCACCCTCGTGGCGGCATCCTAGTAAGTCCTAGTAAGTCCAGTGTTCAGATACTGTTATTGCTATAGGTTCAAAATTATTGCTATTTACATAAACCAGGTTTTAGTGGATGATATTTTTGGCGACATGTTAGGAGAGACAACACTCATTTACAGGCAGGATATTGTGTCAGTCACTTCCGCTCTCCACCTTCACTCTCAGTGTAATGTTCAGACGCCAAAGTTGTTAACGTTTAAAATATCCAAAAAAAAAATCATCTGACTTGTTCGTCTTGTTTTATGATGTCTGTTGTGCCGGGTGCTGCAATTAACATCCTTTCTGAACAGCCACTGCAAACTGGAACACTAGCCACCTGCAACCCAGTCAGAACAGTTTTGGTAGACGGCACTTCCTCAGGATGATAGAAGTTCTTTTGATAATAATGATTGTTATAGATTAATATTATTATTTTAGTTGATAATAATACTAATATTAACAACAATAAAAATAATAATAATAATGTTCCTATTATTATTATCAGCATCATCATAATCAACATTAATAATAATAATAATAATAATAATAATGTATTATTATTACTTTTTTTAAATTACAGTTAATAATAATGATACTAATACTATTTTACTTTTTCATTATGGTTATTATAATTATGAGCATAATCATAATCAACATTATTAATAATAATAATAATAATAATAATAAGTTAGCACTATTTTATTATGGTTATTATTATTATTATTATTATTATTATTATTAATAATAATAATAATGTGGATTATGATGATGCTCATAATAATAATTATAATAACATAATAAAAAAGTAAAATAGTATTATTATTAACTGTAATTTAAAAATATTATTATAATACATTATTATTATTTTTATTAATAATGTGGATTATGATGATGCTAATAATAATAATAATAATAAGTTTGCACTTTATTATTATGGTTATTATTATTATTATTATTATGAATAATAATTATAATAATAATAATAATAATGACCATAATAAAAAAGTGCTAACTTATTATTATTATTATTATTATTATTATTATTATTATTATTATTAGCATCATCATAATCCACATTATTACTAAAAAGAATAATAAGGTATTATAATAATTTTTTTAAATTGTGGTTAATAATAATAATAATAATATGAATTTGTTATTACCCTTTTATTAAAGTTATTAATAAAAATAATTTAATAATCTAATTACTTTTTATAATGGCTATTAACATAATCATAATCATTATTATTATTAATGTATTATTATTACTCTTTTAAAATTATAGTTAAAAAAAAATAATAATACTATTTTACTTTTTTTTCTGGTTATTTCGATTATTATTATGAGCATTATCGGCATCATCATAATCAACATTATCAATAAAAATAATAATAAAGTATTATTATAATTTTTTTTAAATTGTGATTAATAATAATAGTAATAATACAAATTTGTTATTACCTTTGTATTATAGTTATGAATAACAATAATATTATTAATAATAATGTAACATTATAATTACATTTTTTTAATGGTAATTATTATGATCATTATTAATTGTATTATTATTATTAACAATAATAATAATAATAATAATAATAATAATAATAATAATAATGTATTATTATTACTTTTTAAGTATAGTTAAGTTAATATTATTATTATTAAAAATAATAATAATAATAATACTATTTAACTTTTTTATTATGGTTATTATAATTATTATTATGAGCATAATCATAATCAGCATTAATAATAATAATAATAATGATGATGATGTAATACTTTTTTATTATGGCTATTATTATTGTTATTATCAGCATCATATTACTCAACAATATTAATAAAAATAATAATATATATATATATATATTTTTTTTTAAATTGTGGTTAATAATACACATTTGTTATTACCTTTTTATTATAGTTAATTAATACTTAATACTAATAATAATAATAATAACAATGTAATATTATAATTACTTTTTATTATGGTTATTTTTATTATTATTACCATCATCATAATCAATATTTTGTATTAATATTATTATTAGTAATAATATATATTTTTTTATTATTAATAATATTATTATTGTTAATTTGATATAACTTTTTTATTATGGATAATAATAATTTGATATTACATTATTATCATCATTATCAACAACAGCAATAATAATAATAATAATAATAATAATAATAATATTAACAATAATAATAATATTAACAATAATAATAATAATCATACAAATAACAACCATAGTAATATTAAAACTCAACTCCAGATAAAGAACTAAAGATCCATAAGAGATACATACGGTATATAAGAACTGTATACAGCATTGCCCTACCTGGCAGGGGAGGAGACCTGCTTTTTCTCTGCTGCAGTTTCACTTTCTCTTACAGCCTATGACTAGATAGTGGTAGTAAAGCAGCACACTGATGAGCTCATCTCTCTGTCACTCTTCTCTCTCCTCCCATCAGCATGCTTCTTGTACTGCAGCACATGTTATTGGCTCCTTGTGCTGCTTCCCTCACCCCCTTTCCAGGCTCTGCTGCACAGTAGACTACAGGAGGCTGATACTACGTCCCCTCCAGGTCCATACACTGCTTGTATTAATGATTATGGAGCCGCATTTATGTGTGCCTGGTGTTCATAATAATAATTAATAATAATAATTAGTAATAATAATTCTGAACGATTGAATTATCATGTCTTGCGCACTGAGCCACCTGTGCCTGCATATAAAATAGACCGGGGATGCCGCCGGATTCACACATCGCTGAAATATTCATGCCCCGTGAATGCCCTGTGATGTGCCGGTCGGGGGTCCTCGTACAGCCCACCCGGCGGGCAGAATGGGCATACCGATCGTAACATTCCCCCCGAGTAAACAAGAGCCATCTCCCACAACACGGCCGGCTGAGATTACCCAGCTGTCCCTGCACATTAGCCCACGCAGCAGGGAGCGCGCCATATTACTTTCCGCCTGCACAACCCCAGCATTAGATGGCAAGCTCCTCAGTCAACAACATTCCTTCCTATCTGGTCTTACGTCTATCCTTGTAATAGCTTAAAAGGAGATGTCTGAGCCTTTTCCTGAGAGGGATACCGAAGAGTCATGGCCCTAAGCATAAAGTATAATATCTGAGTCGGTTAAAGTTGAACTACGGGAAAACAGCTAAATACATTTATGAGAGGAGCCTTACCTGCCAAGGATTTGTACTCCAGTCCATCCAGTCCTGAGGTTTACACAGCTCTGTCACACAGCACAGCCTGGTCTGGCAGGGCAGGAGACCTGATGTTTCTCTTCTGCAGTGGAGCAGTGACTCCTCCCCTTTACACATGCAAATTATTTGGAGCAATGACTCCTCCCCTTTACATACACAAACTATTTGGAGAAGTAACTCCTCCCCTTTACATACACAAACTATTTAGAGCAGTAACTCCTCCCCTTTACATACACAAATTTGGAGCAGTAACTCCTCCCCCTTTACATACACAAATTATTTGGAGCAGTAACGCCTCCCCTTTACATTCACAAACTTTTTGGAGCAGTAACTCCTCCCCTTTACATACACAAATTATTTGGAGCAGTGACTCCTCCCTCTTTACATACACAAATAAGTCAGAGCAGTGACTCCTCCCCATTTATATAAACAAATGAGTCAGAGCAGTAAACCCTCCCCTTTACATACACAAATTAGAGCAATGACTCCTCCACTTTACATACACAAACTATTTGGAGCAGTGACTTCTCCCCTTTACATACACAAACTATTCAAGACAGTGACTCCTCCCCTTTACATACACAAATCTGCCAGAGCAGTGACTCCTTCCCTTTATATACACAAATCTGCTAGAGCATTGACTCCTCCCCTTTATATACACAAATCTGCCAGAGCAGTGACTTCTCCCCTTTATATACACAAATCTGCTAGAGCATTGACTCCTCCCCTTTATATACACAAATCTGCCAGAGCAGTGACTCCTCCCCTTTATATACACAAATTAGAGCAATGACTCCTCCACTTTACATACACAAACTATTCGGAGCAGTGACTTCTCCCCTTTATATACACAAATCTGCTAGAGCAGTGACTTCTCCCCTTTATATACACAAATCTGCTAGAGCAGTGACTTCTCCCCTTTATATACGCAAATCTGCCAGAGCAGTGACTCCTCCCCTTTATATACACAAATCTGCTAGAGCAGTGACTTCTCCCCTTTATATACACAAATCTGCTAGAGCAGTGACTTCTCCCCTTTATATACGCAAATCTGCCAGAGCAGTGGCTCCTCCCCTATATATACACAAATCTGCTAGAGCAGTGACTTCTCCCCTTTATATACACAAATCTGCTAGAGCAGTGACTTCTCCCCTTTATATACGCAAATCTGCCAGAGCAGTGACTCCTCCCCTTTATATACACAAATCTGCTAGAGCAGTGATTTCTCCCCTTTGTATACACAAATCTGTCAGAGGAGTGACTTCTCCCCTTTACTCACATGACTATGTAAAAGCAGTGACTCCTCCCATTTTTACACACAAAACGAGTCAGAGGAGTGCCCCCTCTCCTTTACACAAACGAGCCAAAGCAGTGACTCCTCCCGTTTATACATACGAATAAGTAAAAGCAGTGACTCATCCCCCTTTAGGTGCACAAATGAGTCAGTGAAGTGACTCCTTCCTCTTTACATTCACAAATGAGCCAGTGAAGTGACTCCTCCCTCTTTACATTCACAAATGAGTCAGAACAGTGACTCCTCCCCTATACACACATGAATAAGTAAAAGCAGTGACTCCTCCACTATACACACATGAATGAGTAAAAGCAGTGACTCCTCCCCTATACACACATGAATGAGTAAAAGCAGTGACTCCTCCCCTTTTTACACACAAAAATGAGTAAGCAGAAAAATGAGTAACAAGAGTAACTCCTCTCCCTTTATACACACAAATGAATCAAAGCAGTTTCTCCTCCCTCTTCACACACGTTCAAAGTCAGAACAAGTGAATGAGGCAGAGCAGTGACTCCTCCCCCCTCTTCCATATGGCACAGTTTTAGGTTTCAATTAGAGACCGCATGCCTGAAAGGAGAGAGCTTATACCGTGTTGTCTGTTTATAAACCCGGTGTGCTCTGGGAATCCTTTGTCATGTATTACATTTATTTGTAATATATAGATGGAACACACAATATGAAATGTTGGATTTAAAAATATAAACTTTAAGCGAATACATAACCCAAAATTGTTCTCTGCTAGTTTTGGATAGTGCCGGTTAAAGGGTACAACCGTATTTTAAGCTGTCCATGCCCTGTTGGGGAGATTTCCCTTCACTTTCTGTCCAAGAGACACAACAGGACGTGAGAGAAAACTAAGCGGAGTTCCCCTTTCAGACAGTTATTACCAGAACTAGGGTCACCATTGGAAGATTTCCAATCGCATTTTTGGTATCTGCCTCTTGCATTCCCTGTACAGAAGGGCTGGACTGTAAGAGGATGAAGCAGCACAAAGAGACAATCAGTCCATGTGCTGACATAAAGCATGCGGAGAGTAGCAGAGAGCAGAGTGTCGGAGAGATGACCTCATCACTTTGATTCTTCTCTTTCACTGTTCAATCACATGCTGGGGGCAGGTCTTGCACAACTTGCAACTTGGGGTCAGAGGAAGATGGTTGAATGATGCTGGCCAGATTGTAATCCTTAAAGTGGAGTTCCACCCACATTTTTCATTCTTCACTATGCAGCACTAATGTGCATCCTTCAAATGAATGGGCAATTTTTTTTTTTCTGTTCACTTACCTGATTTAAGTCTATATCTAATTTCACTTCCTCCTTTAGGGGTCGCGGCGCCATATGTAATTTCCTGTTTTGCATTGGCTGCTGGGAGATCTTGGTCAGCTTGGCATGGCACTGCTCCCGTAACATTTAACATTGGTGTCTACAGAAATTCTTGGTCAGCTTGGCATGGCACGGCTCCAGTAACATTTAACATTGCCATCTATGGAAAATCTTGGTCAGCTTGGCATGGCACTGCTACCCTAACATTTAACATTCATGTCTATGGAAATTCTTGGTCAGCTTGGTATGGCACGCACGGCTCCAGTAACATTTAACATTGGCTTCTATGAAAACTCTTGGTCAGCTTGGCATGGCACTGCTCCCGGAACATTTAACATTGCCATCTATGGAAAGCTGACCATGGCAAGCTGACCAAGACTGCACCACACTACACATGCACAAGATTGGCAGGTGCATGCTGGGTAGCCAGCATGCACGGAATCCAGGAAGAAGGACACTGTGGCTTCAGATGCCCACACTGGGAGATGGCCGCGCTGTGCACGAACTTCACAAAGTAAGAAAACGATGCTGCACAAATAGAAAACTGGGCATAGTTTACAGCATGCCTTTGTTACATTGCACGAGGCATGAGTATTCTAGGGGCATTTTTATTCAAATTCATATTTCGGCCGGAACTCCACTTTAAAAACATAATTAAACGTCATTTTTTTAAATATAAGCACCTGAATGTGAACAGGTATCAGGACTGCTGTCTCTTGTCACTTGATTCTGTAAGCTCCGCCCCCCCTCTTCAAACTACAAAAATGAAAGCTGAACTTCAGATGTACACACATATATATATATATATATATATATATATATATATATATATATATATATATATATATATATATATAGTCAGGTCCATAAATATTGGGACACGGACACAATTCTAATCTTTTTGGCTCTATACACCGCCACAATGGATTTGAAATGAAATGAACAAGATGTGCTTTAACTGCAGACTTTCAGCTTTATTTGAGGGTTTTTACATCCAAATCAGGTGAACGGTGTAGGAATTACAACAGTTTGTATATGTGCCTCCCAATTTTTAAGGGACCAAAAGTAATGGGACAATTGGCTGCTCAGCTGTTCCATGGCCAGGTGGGTGTTGTTCCCTCATTATCCCATTTACAAGGAGCAGATAAAAGGTCCAGAGTTCATTTCAAGTGTGCTATTTGCATTTGGAATCTGTTGCTGTCAACTCTCAATATGAGATCCAAAGAGCTGTCACTATCAGTGAAGCAAGCCATCATTAGGCTGAAAAAACAAAACAAACCCATCAGAGAGATAGCAAAAACATTAGGTGTGGCCAAATCAACTGTTTGGAACATCCTTAAAAAGAAAGAACGCACCGGTGAGCTCAGCAACACCAAAAGACCCGGAAGACCACGGAAAACAACTGTGGTGGATGACCGAAGAATTCTTTCCCTGGTGAAGAAAACACCCTTCACAACAGTTGGCCAGATGAAGAACACTCTCCAGGAGGTAGGTGTATGTGTGTCAAAGTCAACAATCAAGAGAAGACTTCACCAGAGTGAATACAGAGGGTTCACCACAAGATGTAAACTATTGGTGAGCCTCAAAAACAGGAAGGCCAGATTAGAGTTTGCCAAACAACATCTAAAAAAGCCTTCACAGTTCTGGAACAACATCCTATGGACAGATGACACCAAGATCAACTTGTACCAGAGTGATGGGAAGAGAAGAGTATGGAGAAGGAAAGGAACTGCTCATGATCCAAAGCATACCACGTCATCAGTGAAGCATGGTGGTGGTAGTGTCATGGCGTGGGCATCTTTGGCTGCCAATGGAACTGGTTCTCTTGTATTTATTGATGATGTGACTGCTGACAAAAGCAGCAGGATGAATTCTGAAGTGTTTCGGGCAATATTATCGGTTCATATTCAGCAAAATGCTTCAGAACTCATTGGACGGAGCTTCACAGTGCAGATGGACAATGACCCGAAGCATACTGCGAAAGCAACCAAAGAGTTTTTAAGGGAAAGAAGTGGAATGTTATGCAATGGCCAAGTCAATCACCTGATCTGAATCCGATTGAGCATGCATTTCACTTGCTGAAGACAAAACTGAAGGGAAATGCCCCAAGAACAAGCAGGAACTGAAGACAGTTGCAGTAGAGGCCTGGCAGAGCATCACCAGGGATGAAACCCAGCGTCTGGTGATGTCTCTGTGTTCCAGACTTCAGGCTGTAATTGACTGCAAAGGATTTGCAACCAAGTATTATAAAGTGAAAGTTTGATGGATGATTGTTAATCTGTCCCATTACTTTTGGTCCTTTAAAAAGTGGGAGGCACATATACAAACTGTTGTAATTCCTACACCGTTCACCTGATTTGGATGTAAATACCCTCAAATTAAATCTGAATGTCTGCAGTTTAATCACATCTTGTTCGTTTCATCTCAAATCCATTGTGGTGGAGTATAGAGCCAAAAAGATTAGAAGTGTGTCGATGTCCCAATATTTATGGACCTGATTGTATATATATGAACTCTCAACACAAATGAATACAGCTCTGTAGATATGATATCGCTACTAAACTGAAAACATAAACAAAATGTAATCCAATCTACTTGAAAATTGAGGCAGAGGGTTTGAAGCAACTAAGGCCTCTTCATGGTACAGCAAAGACTCACATACGAATTTGTAAAAAGGTATAAATTTATTTAAGACAAAAAAATCATCATTAAAACGGTCCTATAAAGGGAAATATATAATACGCAGTATTTAATCTCTGAAGAGGAACTAGACACTTGGACACATGTCCACCCAGACAGGAGGACCTTGTACCTTGTCCTATGTCAGTTCAACCTCGTCATGTTTCGCGGTGTGACCGCTTCTTCAGGAGTATACTTCAGAGGATAATGTGTGTAAACATCTCTACAAAAGACATATAATAGATGATGAGGTTAAAGAACAAACAACATATACATAAAGCATCGATTAGAACATATGCGAGGCCCAGATCCGTTCTGCCCTAGAAATTGGCCAGTTCAAAATCCAGCTCTCAGGTAATGTCAGGGGTGGACTGACAACTCATGGGGCCCCCGGGCAATAGGAGATTATGGGGCCCCCAGGCAATCAGAGATTATGGGGCCACACACACTGTATACAATCACACAGTATACACATACATGTACACACAGTATAGGCAGACATGTTTCTATTGGCTGAGAAGGTACTTGAGAGGTGGGGCAGCTATGATCTCGGGATATTTAGACCAAAAAGATGTCGGTAAGGGACATTTCAGAGACAGATGTAAAAAAACCACTGATTTTTACATACTGTCCCTGGTTTTACTGGGGCTGGCAACCCTGATGGGGCCCCCTAGTGGCCCGGGGCCCTCGGGCAGTGCCGAGTGGCCGAATGGTCAGTCCCCCGCTGGGTAATGTATAACATAAATGATCCCCAGAACATAGACGTTCCTGTATAAGATGAATAATAGGAGCTTACCAAAGACTGGACCAGACTTGGTAAGCTCCTATTATTCATCTGTCCTTTGTAGAGATGTTTACACACATTATCCTCTGAAGTATTCTCCTGAAGAAGCGGTCACACCGCGAAACATGCCGAGGCTGAACTGACATAGGACAAGATCCATGGTCCTCCTGTCTGGGTGGACATGCGTCCAAGTGCCTAGTTCCTCTTCAGAGATTTAATTCTGTGTATTATATATTTCCCTTTATAGGACCGTTTTAATGATGACTTTTTTTGTCTTAAATAAATGTATACTATTTTACAAATATGTATGTGAGTCTTTGCTGTACCATGAAGAGTCCTTAGTTGCCTCAAACCCTCTGCCTCAGCTCTGTAATTATTAAAACATAATTTTTTTTTTTTTTTAAATACAAGCAGTGTAAGTACCTGAATGTGACCTGGTATCACCCCCCCCCCCCCCCCCCCCGCATTCCCTGTACAGCAGGGCTAAAGTTGGAGAGGTAGAAACAGTACAAGGAGATTGACTGACGATAGGAGGAGAGAGTAGAGTGCCAGAGAAGTGAGCTCATCACTTCTCAGTTCAACGTCCAGTCACAGGTTGGGGGCTGGTCCGGGATGACCCGGAATGATGCTGGCTATCAGCCTATTATACTGAGGACCTCTAGTGGCAGAAAAAGGTACTGGGAAATCTCTGTTTTGAAGGTGAATATTGCAGCAGAAGTGGTTTTAGTCATTTTATCTCTCAATGGGCCATTTATGTTTATGTTGTTATTTGTGTCTGCAGTCCTGCTGTAATGCAACTCCAAGGACGCGACGCCATCTATGCATTTTATAATATCCGAACACCTAAAATCTGAGAAGTGCTGCAAACGTACAAAGAGAAAATTGAGTCCTTTAGCAAACTTTGTTCTGAAAGTAAATCTTTTCTTCTTTTTTTTTTTTCTCTTCCGAGCAGAACATTTCTACTCCCGGTAAATATTACCGCTGTAATGGAAGTACGGCCAGCAGTGGGTGTCCCGCCATTTCGCTCTGCAGGGAAAATCTGTTTTTATGAAGTTGGAAAGTAATTCAAAGTACACTGAGGTGAAGACAGTCAAGATTTAACCGGAGAAAAACTTAAAAGATTATGTGCGGCTTTCTCATCTCTGTGGATAAATCTTTCAGGAGGACAATAATGCAAAACGGTAAAAAAAAAAAAAAGAAATAATCCTGCCGAGCTTTCAACGCAGAATAGCAAGGTGTTCATCTGCAGAAATGTCACACGGCCTGGAAAATTCCACTTATCAGCATCGGGTTAGTCCAGGCGCACTGACCCGTGAGACAAGCAGGGGGATCAATCTATTATTTCTTTCAGAAGAGTGCATCTAGGTGAGAGCTGGCTGTTAAAGAGGACCTGTCATTAAAAAGAACACTTCACATGCATCAACGGGGGGGGCCTGACAGCATTAGAAAATCATATTTATATTTTGAATAAATATTTCCCTCTTTCTTGGCATAAAAAAAAAAAAGAACTGCGGATCCTACAGCTATCCCACATGACCTAATAGCCCAGATCACATGGTCCCTGGCTGCCCATAGCATTGAGGGTGTTTCAAGTCATTTCTGCACTGAGATAGGAGGATTGCCCAGGTACAACCAGTGCGCAGCACTGCTCAGCAGGAATGAGGAAATACAGTGAAAAAGTATTCACACCCCTTGCAATTTACCACATTTTGTCATGTTACAACCAAAAACGTAAATGTATTTTATTGGAATTTTATGTGATAGACCAACACAAAGTGGCACATAATTGTGAAGTGGAAGGAAAATGATAAATGGTTTTCAGCATTTTTTACAAATAAATATGTGAAAAGTGTGGGGGGGCATTTGTATTGAGCCCCCTTTACTCTGATACCCCTAACTAAAATCTAGTGGAACCAATTTCCTTCCGAAGTCACCTAATTAGTAAATAGAGCTAAAGCTGTTCTGTGAAGCCCACAGAGGTTTTTTAGAGACCCTTAGTAAACAAACAGCATCATGAAGGCCAAGGAACACACCAGACAGGTCAGGGATAATGTTGTGGAGAAGTTTAACCACTAGAGATCCGCGCTATAGCCGAATGATGGCTACAGCGCGGACCTGCTTTGCCGGGACGACGTCCATTGACGTCGTCCCACGCACGAGCGGCCTGCGCGCCCCCTGCAGGGCGCGCGCGGCGCGCTCTGTGATCAGCGAGTCTATGAGACTCGCCTGATCACAGATCGGAGTAAGGGGTCAATCCCGACCCCTTACCACATGATCAGTTGTCAGCCAATGACAGCTGATCATGTGACATCAACAGAGCCGGTAATCGGCTATTTTTTCTCCTCGCACTGACAGCGTGAGGAGGAAAAAAAAGACAATCACCGGCGGCCGTGAGAGGGACATAAGTCCCGATCACGCCGAGCGCCACCAGTTCCTCAGTGCCCACCTATGCCCTCTGCCAGTGCCACCTAGCAACAGGCAGCAGTGCTGCCTCCCAGTGCCCACCAGCGCCACCCATCAGTGCCCACAATGCTACCCATCAGTGCCCACAGTACCACCCATCAGTGCCCACAATCAGTGCCTCAACAACAGTGCTGCACATCAGTGCCACCTATCAGTGCCCA
Organism: Lithobates septentrionalis; assembly: GCA_037952835.1. Classification (NCBI taxonomy): domain Eukaryota; kingdom Metazoa; phylum Chordata; class Amphibia; order Anura; family Ranidae; genus Lithobates; species Lithobates septentrionalis. The sequence continues at coordinate 124,458 of JBBDGP010003008.1, forward strand.
TCAGTGTCACCTACCAGTGCCCATCAGTGCCACCCATCAGTGCCCATCAGTGCCGCCCATCAGTGCCGCCCATCAGTGCCACCTATCAGTGGTACCTATCAGTGCCACCCATCCGTGCCACCCAGCAGTGCCACCCATCAGGGCCCATCAGTGGCCATCAGTGCCGCCTTATCTGTGCCCATCAGTGCTGCCTTATCTGTCCCCATCAGTGCCGCCTTATCTGTGCCTATCAGTGCCGCATTAACTGTGCCTATCAGTGCCGCCTTAAATGTGCCTATCAGTGCCCACCAGTGCCGCCTCATCAGCGCCTATCAATGAAGGAGAAAAATTACCTGTTTGCAAAATTTTATAACAAACTATGAAACATGATTTTTTTTTTTTTCAAAATTTTCCATCTTTTTTTGTTTGTTTAGCAAAAAATAAAAATCCCAGCTGTGATTAAATATCACCAAAAGAAAGCTCTATTTGTGGAAAAAAATGATAAAAATTTCATTTGAGTACAGTGTTGTATGACGGCGCAATTGTGGTCAGTGTGACAGCGCAATTGTGGTCAGTGTGACAGTGTGGTCTGGGCAGGAGGGGGGGGGGAATTAAGTGCCCAGTAAGCAAGTGGTTAAAGCAGGGTTAGGTTATAAAAAAAATCCCAAGCTTTGAACATCTCACGGAGCTCTGTTCAATCCATCATCGGAAAATGGAAAGAGTATGGAACAACTGCAAACCTACCAAGACATGGCCGTCCACCTAAACTGACCGGCCGGACAAGGAGAGCATTCATCAGAGAAGAGCCAAGAGGTCCATGGTAACTCTGGAGGAGCTGCAGAGATCCACAGCTCAGGTGGGAGAATCTGTCCACAGGACAACTATTAGTCGTGTTCTCCACAAATCTGCCCTTTATGGAAGAGTGACAAGAAGAAAGACATTGTTTAACCGGTTCAATACAGGGCATTTTTACCCCCTTCCTTCCCAGGCCAATTTTTAGTTTTCAGCGCTGTCGCACTTTAAACGACAACTGCGCGGACATGCGACGTTGTACCCAAAAAAAATTGACGTCTTTTTTTCCCCACAAATAGAGCTTTCTTTTGGTGGTATTTGATCACCTCTGCGTTTTTTATTTTTTGCGCTATAAACAAAAGAAGAGCGACAATTTTGAAAAAAACACAATATTTTTTACTTTTTGCTATAATAAATATCCCCATTTTTTTAAAAAAAACAAATTTTTTCCTCAGTTTCGGCCGATACTTTTTCTTCTACATATTTTTGGTAAAAAAAATCGCAATAAGCGTATATTGATTGGTTTGCGCAAAAGTTATAGCGTCTACAAAATACAGGATAAATTTATGGCATTTTTAAAAAAAAATTATTAATTTTTTTTTTTTACTAGTAATAGCGGCGATCACGATTTTTTTCCGTGACTGCGACATTATGGCGGACACTTTTGACATATTTTTGGGACAATTCACATTTATACAGCGATCAATGCTATAAAATTGCATTGATTACTGTGTAAATGTGACAGGCAGTGAAGAGGTTAACCACTAGGGGGACACAAGGGGTTAATTATGTTTCCTAGGGAATGATTCTAACTGTAGGGGGAGGGGACGTACAAGGGGAGGAGACCGATCGGTTTTCCGCTGTACTGGGAACACAGATCGCTCTCCTCAGAGCTGACAGGCTGTGGATCTGTGTGTTTACACACACAGATCCACGGTCCGGCCCGGTTAATGGGCAATCGCGGGTGCCTGGTGGACATCACAGCCGCCGGGCACACGCACTGGGTCCCGAGCAACGCGGCGCGTGCGTGCCCCCCGTGGCGCGCGCGCCCCCTAGGTGGCCGGGAAGCCCAGGCCGTCATATGACGTCCACCCAGGATGGGAGATCCCATCTGTGGACGTCATTTGACAATGGCCGGGTAGGGAAGTGGTTAAAGAAAGCCATAAGAAGTCCTGTTTGTAGTTTGTGAGAAGCCATGTGAGGGACACAGCAAACATGTGGAAGAAGGTGATCTGGTCAGAAGAGACCAAAATTGAACTTTTGGCCTAAAAGAAAAACGCTATGTGTGGGGGAAACTAACTCTGCACATCACCCTGAACACACCATCCGTGAAACATGGTGGTGGCAGCATCATGTGGTGGGGATGCTTTTCTTCAGCAGGGACAGGGAAGCTGGTCAGAGTTGATGGGAAGATGGATGGAGCCAAATACAGGACAATCTTAGAAGAAAACCTGATTAGAGTCTGCAAAAGACTTGAGACTGGGGCGGAGGTTCACCTTCCAGCAGGACAACGACCCGAAACATCCAGCCAGAGCTACAATGGAATGGTTTAGATCAAAGCATATTCATGTGTTAGAATGGCCCAGTCAAAGTCCAGACCTAAATCACATTGAGAATCTGTGGCAAGACTTGAAAATTGCTGTTCACAGACGTTCTCCATCCAATCTGACAGAGCTTGAGATATTTTACAAAGAAGAATGGGCAAAAATGTCCCTCTCTAGATGTGCAAAGCTGGTAGAGACATCCCCAAAAAGACTTGTAGAGAAAGGGAGTTCTACAAAGTATTGACTCAGGGGGGCTGAATACGAATGCACGCCACACTTTTCACATATTTATTTTGTAAAACATTATAAAAACCATTTACCATTTGTCTTCGGGGCGAACCCCAAGCACCAACGGTCTTTACACTCCAGCAGTAGCGAGTGATATTCTTCTGCTCCTCACGGGTGCTGTTCTCCATCTCTTTCCCATACAGGCCCTGGACCTCTCTTTCGGGAGCTCTCTTCCTCCATGCACACCCAACCACACTTCACACACTGCCCCCGACTACTGTGCCTCTTTTATAACACAGGGTCAATGAGTCAGAACCCATGAACTAAGAAAGTATTAACTGCTACCCTCCTATATGGGACAGCACCTAATTGGCTATTTCCAACCAAAAAAATCGGTTGAGCAAGACTATGCATGTTCACAAACGAAGGAATACATTACAATACAATACATTACATCGTTTCCAAAGTTGTATTCTGTCCTACGAGAGTTTTTGTAAGTTGAGTAACCTCTTCATTTTCGATATGAAACTAGCATGCAAAAAAAACAAAACAGATGATCATTCGTCCGATATTCTCATTGTGTGTACGAGGCTTTCGTTTTCAAAGCAAGGACCTGTGATTCCTCCTGTATTAAATTGTATTGTAACTGTACTGCCTGTCCTCTTGTTGTAAAGCGCTGCGCAAACTGTTGGCACTATATAAAACCTGTATAATAATAATAGCAATCAGAGGATCCAAAAGCGGCATTTTCCAGTGCTGGAGTCTTTGGGGATGAGCCCCAGGTCCAGATGACCTTTTACATGAAGGTAGGACTAGCAGTAGGCAACATTCATTCACTCCTAGTGGGTACACTTCTCCGACCCTCAACCTTATGGGATCTGAGCCCCGGGCCTCCAACTCCAACCTGGCTCCAGACCACTGTCCCTTTTTATATCACAGGAGCAGTGGGTCGGATTCAAAGATAATCCCCCAAAACCAAAGAACCGGGAAAACATTAACTCCTACCCTCCCAACCGGGACAGCACCTAACTGGCATATTTTCAACCTTCTTACAAGTTCTACAAAGAAGTATGCCCTAAGCATTTCTCCTAGCAAGTAGTAACTAAGTGGAAGTTCTCTATCAGGAAAGTGAGGAGAGAAGAGTCCTCAGTTACTTCTGTTCCTTTGGTGTATCCCATGCCTCCCAGATACCTATACAAGTTATGCTCAGCAATAAAAAAAAAATATACAAAACTTACCCCTAGACTGTTTATTTGTGCAGGTGAGCGAGAAGAAAATCTTGTGTGCCTGGCTGTGTGAGCACTAAATGGGGAACAGGACCAATCAAAGCTCCTAAATGGGTGTGGGGGGGGGGGGGTGCTACAAACATAACTACTATGGTATAACACAGGCATTTACATGACTATACCATATCGGTGGAAGAAAATTAGTCCAGGAATTATGGTGACCCTGGAGCATGCCTAAACAAAGATGGCTCCATTCTTCTGGAGAGAGAAGTAGATGAAGGCATTGGCAAGGAGAAGTACTATGAGAAGCAATAAATACATCAATAAACAATAAAGTGTTACAATGACATATTACTTGGCATGCAACGCTATTATCAGGAACAGATATAGCTGATGTCAGGTCCGCTTTAAATTCCTTCCAAAATAAAACCAGGTCCGGGGTTATATCAGGCAAAGGAGCAGAGAATTTAGGACATGCATTTTCTGTTACACAACAGCCTCTGATTCTCCTGCTGCAGTAACAAGTACGAGGTCAGGAGTCTGCCGATGTAAAAGACAGAGGTGTGTTATATAACGTATCCACGAACATTTCCACTAAATCAGATGAAGACTTCTGAACACTTCCAATTCCAGGTCAGCAAACCGTTAGAGATCCCGGGCGCTGCGGGGCGTGAGGCCACTAGGGCACGGAGCTCTTTGTGAATCTCCTGTGTTCTGGCACGGCCTAAATGGCTTGGATGTATTGAGGAGAAGAGATATCTCAAGCTCAATGTTTCTGAGGAATAGCTTTCTGGTTGTAGAAATGACCCCTTGAAAGCCCGGCGTTTCTGGGCACCAATCCCAAAATGCTATCTCCAAAATACGCTCTGACCCCACCACTCCCTAGTTCTCCCTCACCTTGACTACTGGAATCTCATCCTTGGGGATCTACAAAGACTGTACCCTCTTCAGTCTATCATGACTGCTGCTGATTCACCTCATCCACCTCACCAACCTCTCAGTTTCATTCTCTGCCAACCCCTTCTCTGGTGTCCAAATATTTTACGCATTGCATTCTAAATACTAACATCTCTGCCCAGAGTTACATCACCAATCTCTTCTAGAAAAATATCACCCAAACTGAGCTCATCACTCTCCAGCAACCTCATCACCTCCTTCCTTGTTCTCCTCAAGGACTCCTCAAGAGCCTCTTCCATTCTAGAACTCCCTACCCTAAGCTTTTTCCTTTTCTGTTTGCCTTTAGGATCTCAAGGTTTTACCCAAATCGCATTCTCCACTCCTCCCAAGACCTCTTACCCTCTAGCTCAGTCATTACCTCCTTCCATGATCTCCTCCAGGACTCCTCCAGAGCCTCTCCCATTCTAGAACTTCCTACCCTAATCTGTCTGACTTTCTCCTTCTCTGTTCGCCTTTAGGATCTTAATATATTACTTAAATGGCCTTCTCCACTCCTCCCAAAAATACTCCCCAACTGACCTCATCACTCCATCAACCACATCACCTCCCTCCATGATCTTCTCTAGGAGTCCTCCAGCGCCTCTCCCATTCTAGAACTCCCTACCCTAATCTTTCCGGCTTCCTCCTTTTCTGTTTGCCTTCAGGATCTCAAGATATCACGCAAACCACCATCTCCACTCCTCCCAAGACCTCTTGCTCTCTAGCTCAGTCATTACCTCCTCCCATGGTCTCCTTCAGGACTTCTCTAGAGCCTCTCCCATGCACCAGAACTCTCTACCTCAACCTTTCTGGCTTTCTCTTTCTCTGTTTGCCTTTAGGATATCAAAATCTCACCCAAAATGCCTTCTTAAGACCCCCCGTTCTCTAGCTTCCTCATTACCTCCTCCCATGGTCTCCTCCAGGACTATCCGGAGCCTCTTCCATCCTCTGGAGCTCTCTACCTCAGTCTGTCCGGCTTTCTCTTTCTCTGTCTGCTTTTGGATCTCAAAACTTCACCCAAACTTTCTGCTCCTCCCAAGGCCTCCTGCTCGCTAGCTTCCTCACCACCTCCTTCCACAATCTCCTTTAGGACTTCTTCAGAGCCTCTCCCATCCTCTGGAAATTCCTACTCCAATCTGTTCAGCTTTCTCCTTCTCTGTGTGCCTTTAGGATCCTAAAATATCACCCAAACCATCTTTACTGCTCTTCACAAGACCTCCTAGCTTACTCATTACCTCTTTCCATGGTCTCCTCCAGGACTTCTCCAAAGCCTCTCCAATCCGCTGGAACTCCTTACACCAATCTGTCTGACTTTCTCCTTCTCTGTCCTCTTTGTTCCCCGCTAGACCTCTTGCTCTTTTCTTCCTCATTACCCAAACCACCTGCTGCTCCTAGGACCTCATGCTTTCTAGCTCCCTCATCACCTCCTCCCATGCTCTCCTCCAGGACTCCTCAACACGTTATCACTTGCGTGGCCACTTTAGCACACCTTAAGTGTTATTGTAGCTTCAAACCGAAAAATATCCAGCAAATCATAAAAATGTTGAATTCTCCAACAAATGATCCACTCTTTGCAGTTCTAAAGAGCTGCGGTGGAAAAAATAAAGTTACTAGAGGAGTTAGGAATGGGTATCTAAGATAAAAATGAAGAGCAGAATGAAGGTTCAGCAAATAGATATATTCTGCAATATTATTCTTTGTATGACATTAACAATAACTGAAAACAGAATTGGTGCACTCCTGGGGCATGTGCTATGAGTACCAGGCTCAGGAAATGCCCATGGGAGGATTCTAAGCCTTCCACTGGGGGCTCCTACCTCTATAGCTACATCACAAAATACTCACTGGAGTTCCGCTTTAAACCCCTCCCTCTTGGCCTGCTTTTGTCCCTCAGCTGGCATATATTAGCTCGGCCTTCAAAATTTCCACTCGCCTGCCCGCATTTGGAGAATGTAATTTAGCGAGTGAACAGCCATATCGGAGGGGGAAATGGCGGGCACCGCCGGCAGGTGGGGTTAAATGGGAGCCGATTCTGCGATCGGTCAGGAAACTGTGGGGAAGGGAGAGGAAGAGGAGCACCGCCGGATAACAGATCTTCCCTGTCAAACAAATTCCTGCCTTCTGGACCGGCTCCTATGATAGGCAGCACACTGGTCCAATGCCGGGAATACTCTCCCTTTCCATGAGGCTACATTGATGAGCACTGATAGTCTGCATTGATGGGCACTGATGGGCACCAATGAGACTGCATTGATGGGCGCTGATGAGGCTGCATTGATGGGCACTGATGAGGCATTGATGGGCACTGATGAGGCTGCATTGATGGGCACTGATGAGGCTGTGTCAGGGCTGGGCTCAACCCTTCCTTCTCTGAGTTGGCCTGCTCAGCTGTCGGCTAATTGCCAGCTCCTATCTCATCCACGGTGACTCATCTGTTGATGATATCCTGCTCATCAGTCCTGCCTACTTAAGCCATCCAGTTCAGAGGATCTCTGCCTTCACCTTGGTCACATCTCTAGAGACGCTCTCCTGCGTTCCAGTTAAAGCCTTGCTTGGCTGACATTCCTTCTGGCTCCAGATCCTGCTTGCTGTTCTAATACACTGTTTTCTGGCTCCCTGACATTTTGGCTTGTCTGACTATCCGTTCCGGTTCCTGAACTCTGGCTATGTTTTGACTACGTTTACTCTGTTTACCTTTTTTTATTATTATTAAACAAGTGTGATTTAACTGTACTTCTGTCTCAGTCTGATTCATGGTTTCTGACAGGCTGCACTGATGGGCACTGATGAGGCTGCACTGATGGGCACTGATGAGACTGCACTGATATGATGCATGTATGAGGCTGAATTGATGGGCACTGATGAAGCTGCATTGATGGGCACTGATAGGCACTGATAGGCTGCAGTGATGGGCACTGATGAGACTGCTCTGATGAGGCAGCACTATTGGGCACTGATAAAGTTGTTGTTAATATTTATATTTGTAGCTTAAAGGGGTTGTAAACCCTCGTGGTTTTTCACCTCAATGCATTCTATGCATTGAGCTGAAACACCTTCTGTCATGCAGCTGCCCCCTAGACCCCCTGTTTTACTTACCTGAACCCGGTCTTTCTTGCCCGGGGGACAAGCACACGAGCTCTAGCCGGTGTCTCGTGTCCTGATTGGATGAATTGACAGCAGCACAGCCATTGGCTCCCGCTGCTGTCAATCAAATCCAATGACGCGGGTGCCGGGGGTGGGACCAAGTCCTGCTGTCTGTGTCAATAGACGCAGCAGCAGGACTCGGGAGGGCGCCCGCACGGGTGTCCCGAAGGAGAGTGCTTCTCCTATGGGGCACTCGAGAAGAGGAGGAGCCATAAAAGAGGATGATCGGGGCCACTCTGTGCAAAACCAACTGCACAGTGGAGGTAAGTATGACATGTTTGTTATTTTAAAAAGAAAAAAAAACACAAGGGTTTAGTAACCCTTTAATTCTGCAAAAAACATTTAACGGTGTCATTTCATTAAAGAATTAATGAGGGCGTGTTTAGGGGCGGAATTAGGGGCGGGCAGGGTAGGGGTAGAGTGGGGTAACTGGTGGCGAGTAACTCTCAAGGCCTGACTAGTAGCTCAGGACTTGAAATTTTGATCCCTGTATTAGCTTACTATAAATGTAGCTTTTGGGTTATCTCACTAGCCGACTTTAAAATACTTTCATGACTCTTGAAAAGATTAAATAAATGAAGTTAAAGACTTTCTATTTATTTTGCCCGCAGTTCTTTTAATAACAGAACCGCAGCCTCCCCATGTCACGTACCTGGTAGGAGTCTGAAATGACGAGGTCAGCCTCTCTTGTATCTCCAATCCAAGCCCCACTGGAGATGGAACAGATGGTGGCAAGGATCAGGAGGAACACGAGTGCCTGTGAATGCTGTGTGCAGGACTTGCCAGAAGTGTTGCAGACTGGGAAGTGCAGGCAGGGTTTCTGGTGAAGAGCTGGAACCAGCACAGCTGAGAGGATGGACGGCCAGCACAGGTACTCGGAAACAGCGTGGAGCCAAACAGGAGACAGAAGCGAGGTCAACAGGTAAGCCGGGTTCAGTAACGGGCGGGCAGCGAGGTACCAAGGTATAAACAGGAGCAAGGTCAAACAGGAAGCCAGGATCATGAACCAGTAATCAGAGTCCAGAAACAGGGTCAGGAAGGCCAGGGTTTCAGCAACAGGAAGTCAAGACAAACAGGGTTTCAGAATCTCAGGACACAGCTGAAGATCAAGCAGCACCTGACAGAAATCAGAGCAACCCTTAAATAGGCTGTCAGGTGCCAATTGTGGTCAGATGTGTGTTCCTGCGCAAGGAAATCTGCTGATGCCCGTGAATGCGTGCATGCGCACGTGTGCGTGCCGGGCGCATCCTGACAGTTCTCTTACATTGCCCCCCCCTTAAGGGCAGCCTCCGGATGCCCTTCAAGTGTCTTTTCTCTGGGTGGCGTTGAAAAAAGGCTTGCACTAGTTTGGGAGCATGCACATCTGAAGCTGGTTCCCAGGAATTTTCTTCCGACCCATAGCCTTTCCATTTAATGAGGAACTGTGTTTGGTTATGCCTTCTTCTACAGTCCAACACGGCTTCCACCTCAAATTCCTCATTCCCTTCGATGAGCAGTGGAGGAGGAATTTCAGAAACCCGATCTGGAAATGGATTTGGTACAGCTGGTTTCAACAAAGAGACATGGAATACAGGGTGGATCTTTAGATTCTTGGGTAACACCAACTCGAATGCCACTGCATTAATTTTCCTCTTGACTGGGAAGGGTCCCAAAAATTTTGGGCCAAGTTTTCTTGAAGGACAGCTCAGTTTCAAGTTTGTTGTGGAAAGCCAGACCTTGTCTCCAGGTTTAAGGTTCAGATTACCTCTCTTCTTCTTGTCGAAGAACTTTTTATTGCTTGCTTGAGTCTTGGAGATTGTATCTTGCAGTAATTGGTTATTAGTACTGAGGAAGTTTAATCTGTTTTGTACAGCAGGTACAGATGATTCAATGGCCAGCTCAGGTAAGAAAGAGGGGTGGTACCCATAATTGGCAAAAAAGGGTGATTGCTTGGTTGCAGAGTGGATGGAATTATTGTATGAAAATTCTGCCAGTGGGAGAAGTGATAGCCAGTCATCTTGTGCAAAAGAGGAAAAACACCGTAAGTACTGCTCAAGGGTTTGATTGGTTCTTTCAGTTTGTCCATTAGTTTGTGGATGGTAGGCTGTGGAGAGGCGGAGTTCAATGTTCAGTGCTTGGCATAATGCCCTCCAAAATCTAGACGTAAACTGCACCCCACGATCAGAGATGATGCTATCAGGGACACCATGTAATTTTACAATCTCCTTGATGAAAGCTGAGGCGGTCTCTGTGGCCGAAGGAGTTCCTTGTAAGGGTACAAAATGGGCCATCTTGGTCAGGCGATCCACCACAACAAACACGGTGGTGAAGTTTTCAGATGGGGGGAGTTCCACAATGAAATCCATGGAGATCATGCTCCATGGTTTCTCAGGTACAGGGAGTGGCTCAAGTAGGCCCCAAGTTTTGGCTCTGTCCGTCTTATTCCGAAGGCATGTCACACACGAATTAACATATCTTTTGCAGTCTTGCATCAAGTCTGGCCACCAGAATGTACGAGAGATCAGATCGGCCGTTTTGCGAATTCCAAAGTGGCCCGCTAATGGGTGGTCATGACATCGCCTCAGGACAGAAACTCTGAATTGCTCAGGGATAAAGATTTGCTTCTTATGAAAGTACAGACCATCCCTCAATTGAAGAGCCAGATCTTTGGAAGGTGGTTGGTTTATCACATCTGCTTTTATCTGAGACATCAAATCCGCCTGAAGAAGCAAAAAATTTTTGGCTGGTAGAATAGTATCAGGTTCTGAGGATACCACTGGGTCGCTGAACATGCGGGACAAGGCATCCGGTTTACCATTCTTTGAGCCAGGACGATAAGTTATATGGAACATAAAACGAGAGAAGAAAAGTGCCCACCTTGCCTGCCGGGGTCTTAGTCGTCTAGCCGTCCTCAAGTATTCGAGATTTTTATGGTCCGTGAATATGAGGATGGGGTGAGCTGCTCCTTCCAGGAGGTAGCGCCATTCTTCAAGCGCAGCCTTGATAGCCAGCAATTCTCGGTCTCCAACATCATAGTTCCTTTCAGAAGGATTTAATTTCTTAGAGAAAAAGGCCACAGGATGGAGCAAAGATTTGGGACCTTGGCGTTGAGACAAAATAGCGCCTAGTGCACTCTCAGAGGCATCCACCTCCAAAACGTAGGCTAAGGATGGATCAGGATGTTTCAAGATAGGAGCTGACGTGAATAAAGTTTTTAACTGTTCAAAAGCTGTTTGAGCTTCAGGGGTCCATCGGAAAGGAACATGCTGCTTTGTTAACTGAGTGATGGGAGTGATGATACCAGAAAAGTTCTTGATAAATTTTCTGTAAAAGTTGGCGAATCCCACAAATCTCTGAACAGCTTTCCTGTCAACAGGGGCAGGCCATTCCAGGACGGAAGTGACTTTCTGTGGGTCCATGGAGATACCGTCAGCAGAGATGACAAGTCCCAGGAAATGTATGGTTGGTCTTTCAAAGTCACATTTCTCAGCCTTTGCGTAAAGGCGGTGTTCCCTCAGCCGACCCAGTACTTTTTTTACATGAGTCCTATGGGATTCTAAAGTTTCAGAGAATATAAGGATGTCATCCAGATACACGATGACGAATAAATCAAGGAAGTCCCGAAAAACGTCATTAACCAGATGTTGGAATGTGGCAGGGGCGTTGCAGAGTCCGAATGGCATGACTTGATATTCAAAATGCCCGAAGCGTGTTCGGAAGGCCGTCTTCCATTCATCTCCCTCCCTGATTCTGACAAGATTATAAGCACCTCTCAGATCCAATTTGGAGAACACTCGTGCCCCACGCAGCCTTTGAAAAAGTTCAGGGATCAGAGGCAGAGGGTACCGGTTTTTAACAGTGACCCTGTTAAGGTCACGATAGTCCACACAGGGCCTAAGGGTATGGTCTTTCTTTTCCACAAAGAAAATACCGGCTCCTGCTGGTGAAGTGGAGGGCCGGATGAACTGTTTTTCAAGGCTTTCATCTATATAAATCCGCAGGGCTTCTAGTTCAGGCTCAGAGAGAGGATAAATTCGCCCAAATGGGATCTCGGCCCCTGGTAAAAGTTCAATAGGACAATCATATGTTCTATGGGGAGGAAGAGTGTCTGCTCCTTTCTTGTTAAATACATCCAGATACTCGTGGTAGGCAGCAGGGACCAGATTAGAGGTTTCATGGTCAGGGAGGATACCCAGGAGGGGTGTGGTATTGAAAATCTTTTCAGGTAGGCAGTGAATTTGGCAGTAGTCAGAGGAAAAGGAGATGTCTCCGGTAAGCCAGTTAATGTGAGGATTATGTGCCTTCAACCATGGAATGCCAAGGATGACCGGGAACATGGGCGAAGCTATGATATCCAAACGGAGGAATTCATGGTGGCCGGAAGAAGTACGGCAGGAAATAGGTAAAGTCTCTTGGGTAACTGGGCCTGATTTAATGCCGGAACCGTCAGCCAGATGAACATGGAATTCCTGCTTCTTGGCACATACAGGCAGCTGGTGGAGAGAAGCAAATGCAGAGTCCATAAAACAACTACAGGCCCCAGAGTCTATGATTGCAAGTACAGGAACAGTCTTTTCAGAAAACTGGAGCACAATGGAAAGAGAGACATGAGACTGGTACCTCCCTGAGAGATGCATCATGTGAGGCTGACGGGAGAAAGACCTGCGGGTCTTTGCGGGGCAAGTCTGTATAAAGTGACCTGCCTCCCCGCAATAGAGACACAGATTGTCCTGTAATCGATGAAGGCGTTCATCAGGAGAAAGGGGTGGTCTTCGAAAACTTCTATGAGGAGTCTTATGCAGTTCCCTCCTTCTGGGGGATGCAACGCATGAGGATGCAGGAATGTCAGACCTTGAAGCCACAGAAAGGGTTCCTTTGGACCTTTCGAATTGCCTTTCACGTAATCGCCGATCGATCTGAATGGTTAGATCGATCAGGTCTTCCAGGGATGCTGGAACTCCCACTCTGGCAAGCTCATCCTTTAAGGTGTCAGACAGTCCTAGTCGAAACTGGTGGCGAAGTGCGGAATGATTCCATTGGGTATCTGCACTCCATACACGGAAATCAGTTACATATTCCTCAGCAGGCCTTGGACCTTGCTGTAATTTGCCAAGCATGAATTCGGCAGTCTGCTGGTAGAAGGGGTCTGCATAAAGCTGAGCCATGGCTGAGAAGAAAGAATCCGTGGTTGTCAGGACAGGGTCATGTTGTTCCCGGAGATGATGAGCCCAGGAAAGTGGTTCATCCAATAGTAATGTAATAATAAACCCCACCTTGATGTTTTCAGATGTGAAGGTCCGGGGTAACAGGGAGAAATATAGTTCACAGGAATTCCGGAATGTGCGAAACTTCTTGCGATTTCCGGAGAATCGCTCAGGCATAGGCACCCTGGGTTCAGGAGCAGAAGCAACCTCATGGAACAAGCCGGGCTCTGTTTGGGTATATGAATCAGAGACCAAAAGCGGAGCACAGGCCAATGCGACATTCTCATTGTGGAGAAATCGCTCTTCCATGCGACCCAGATTTTCTTGTAACTTCTGCACAATATTGGATAGCACAGAAATAGATCTGTAAATGTTCTCTGGTGGAGAGGCCTCCCTTTCAGACTCCATTTGTGGCTGCTTGATACTGTCACGTACCTGGTAGGAGTCTGAAATGACGAGGTCAGCCTCTCTTGTATCTCCAATCCAAGCCCCACTGGAGATGGAACAGATGGTGGCAAGGATCAGGAGGAACACGAGTGCCTGTGAATGCTGTGTGCAGGACTTGCCAGAAGTGTTGCAGACTGGGAAGTGCAGGCAGGGTTTCTGGTGAAGAGCTGGAACCAGCACAGCTGAGAGGATGGACGGCCAGCACAGGTACTCGGAAACAGCGTGGAGCCAAACAGGAGACAGAAGCGAGGTCAACAGGTAAGCCGGGTTCAGTAACGGGCGGGCAGCGAGGTACCAAGGTATAAACAGGAGCAAGGTCAAACAGGAAGCCAGGATCATGAACCAGTAATCAGAGTCCAGAAACAGGGTCAGGAAGGCCAGGGTTTCAGCAACAGGAAGTCAAGACAAACAGGGTTTCAGAATCTCAGGACACAGCTGAAGATCAAGCAGCACCTGACAGAAATCAGAGCAACCCTTAAATAGGCTGTCAGGTGCCAATTGTGGTCAGATGTGTGTTCCTGCGCAAGGAAATCTGCTGATGCCCGTGAATGCGTGCATGCGCACGTGTGCGTGCCGGGCGCATCCTGACAGTTCTCTTACACCCCACTCGATAAATTCCCCTTCCAGAGATAATTTGGAAGAGGCTGATTTTCTTGGCCTCCTTCAGCCCCGTGAACAAATATCTTCATTATCTCCCGCCTGTCTCGGTATCCGTCTGTAACCAGATAGCAGGCCAGTGCCATGTGTGTTGGCGTGTGATAGGGTGAGGTGCCAAGCCGGAGAGAATGGAGGAGTTGCGGGGAAGACATCTGCGCGGGGATACAATTCTTATCTCCGCCTGGCAGCGGCCGAGGAATGCTCGGGAGCTCAGAGGAACCGGCCGGGAGATTAACAGACGGCTCAGGGAATGGAAGATTTCAAGGGGACACTGCCATGACAACTGCACCGCCAATGTCCCTGGCACACACTGGGGATGTCATATGATAATATACATCGTTCAGCCCGGCTGATGTCTAGGTGAAAAACCGCGCCAGAACGAACACATTTTTCAAAAACTAAAATGGATCAGTGAATGGCTAATGTCAGCACGTCTGTTTATATTTACTGCCATGGCGGCTAGTACTCAGGAAACCTTTCACAGTGTTTCTGGCGGGACTGCTGTCTCTTGTCGCTTGATTCTGTAAGCCCCGCCCCCCTCTGCAAACTACAGGAATGAAAGCTGAACTTCAGATCGATATTTATAACTGAACTCTCAACACAAATAAATACAAATAATACAGTAATCATTAAAACATAATTAAACATATATTCTGTTTAAAAAAAACAAGCAGTAAGTACCTGATTGTGACCTGGTATCAGCCTCCTGCATTCAATGTACATCAGGGCTGAAGTGTGAGAGGTGGAAGAGCATGAAAAGATCAGTTCATGTGCTGACAAGAAGCAAGATTATAGGGGGAGAGAGCAGAGTGGTGAACTCATCACTGTGCTACTTCTCAGTTCACTGTCCAGTCACAGGTTGGGGGCTCGTCCGGGATGACCTGAATGATGAAGGCTCAGGGAACGGAAGAATTCAAGGGGACACTGCCATGACAACTGCACTGCCAATGCCCCTGGCACACGCTGGGGTTGTCGTACCTCTGTTTATATTTATTGCCATGGCGGCTAGTATTCAGGGAACATTTCACAGTGTTGCGGGCGGGACTGCTGTCAACTGTCGCTTGATTCTCTAAGCCCCGCCCCCCCTCTGTAAACTACAGAAATTAAAGCTGAACTTCAGATGGATATTTATAGCTGAACTCTCAACACAAATAATACAGTGATCATTAAAACATAATTAAACCTTTTTTTTTAAACAAGCAGTAAGTACCTGATTTTGACCTGGTATCAGTCTCCTGCATTCCCTGAACATCAGGGCTGAAGTGTGAGAGGTGGAAGCAGCATGAAAAGATCAATTCATGTGCTGACAAGAAGCATGCTTCTAGGAGGAGAGAGCACAGTGGTGAACTCATCACTGTGCTACTTCTCAGTTCACTGTCCAGACACAGGTTGGGGGCTCGTCCGGGATGACCTGAATGATGATGGCTCAAAGAACGGAAGATTTCAAGGGGACACTGCCCTGACAACTGCACCGCCAATGCCCCTGGCACACGCTGGGGTTTATATTTTTTTTGACATGGCGGCTAGTATTCAGGGATCATACAGTGTTTCTGGCGGGGCTGCTGTCTCTTGTCGCTTGATTCTGTAAGCCCCGCCCCCCCCCCCCCCCCGAAAAAAGTACTGTGGAGGAAATCTCTGCATTGAAGTTGAATATGACAGCAAAAGTGTTTCTTATTTTATCTTTAATGGGCTATTCATTTTTATCTTATCTTATCAATGCAGTTACAAATTCAGTACAAACCACAAAATGTATACTGATAGTATAACTACCTTATGTCTGTGTGTACATTAGCTTTCTGTAACCCCCTGAACTGCAGGATTGTGGGAGAGGGAGGGTCAGCACCCTTAGCCAGTCAGAGCTCTGTTGCTTTGCACAGTGTTGTTAGTCTAACATTTTAAATATGCTTACAGGAGGGGAGAGCAAAGACATGAGCTCTGCTGCTGTTGCTCCTTTATTGTCCAATTAGCAGGCTGGGGGGGGGGGGGGTTGTTCTGGACCAATCCTTGAGTGATTAGTTGGCAGTGGATGTCCTGGGCCCGGCCCTGTTGTCTAGCAGGGGGATCTATGTCATTTTTGGAAGTTATGAATTGTTTGCCAAAAATCAATAAAAGTCTTTTTTTTATGCACTGGGTGTAAGTGCCTAAATGTGCCTTGATATTAGTTTTGTGTAATCCTCTTTAGCACTAAGCAGGATAAGCAGCAGTATTAACCAATAAGATTCTACAGCATGCACATGTGCTGCTGACAGGAGGAAAGAACTATAACAAAAATAATACAGGGGGGGCAGGGACCCCCTGAAAAGGAGTCACAGGCGGACCAAACTGCTTTATGTGTAATGACTCTGCAGTAATACTTTCATGCGCTGTCTGTCTCTTACCTGGTCTGTGTATCAGCTTTAGGGCTTTCACTCTCACACCTGCATGGTTAAGTAATCTTCCCTCAGTGTGGCTCCACCCTAGCCTCAACAGGAACCACTATTTAACACTGTGTTCTCCAAGCCTGCCTTGCCGAGCAATATTGTGTGTTTGGTTTCCTGTTTCCTGCTTGCCATGTGCTCTTCGTCTGTCTCTGTTACTGATCTTGGCTTGTTCTTGACTATCCCTGCTTGCTTGTGACGCTGACCTTTTGGCGTGTTCGCTGTCTATCCTTGTCTGCTGGTCGCCCTGAACTTTGGCTTATCTCCTTAGTTTCCCTTGTTGTCCTGGGCTGCTGCTTCCTCTCTGTCCTCCCGTAACCTACCGTGAGTTGGGAGACCCTGGGGGATCGCGACCTGGAGCCAGTTGCAGCGCAGTCCATCCTCACCACTAGAGGCTCTGGTGAACACCTGCTGGCTCTTAGACCCCGCGCCCTGGGGAATCTTATGCTCTAGTTCTCAGTGGGATAAGTGTTGGTGCTCCAGTGGACCTGCCTTCCTGAACCACCCAGAGATCCATCCGCAGCGGTCAGGGTCCACTACCTTAGCGGTGCACTCCTGACTCCAACGGTGTGCATCTGTCACCTGGACTCAGCGGACCTGACATTATAAAGGATATAATTCTATTGTACAAAATACAAAAAACACTAATGCCGCGTACACGCGATAGGATTTTCCGACAACGAATCCGTGGATTTTTTTCGAAGGATGTTGGCTCAAACTTGTCTTGCATGCACACGGTCACACAAATGTTGTCGTAAATTCCGAGCGTCAAGACCGCGGTGACGTACAACCAGGGGCGGACTGATAACTCATGGGGCCCCCGGGCAATAGGAGAAATAGGAGATTATGGGGCCCCCAGGCAATCAGAGAGTATGGGGCCACACAGTTACACACACACAGTATATAATCACACAGTATACACATACATGTACACACAGTATACACAAACAGATGTAAAAAAAACACAGATTTATACATACTGTCCCTGGTTTTACTGAGGCTGGCAACCCTGATGGGGCCCCCTAGTGGCCCAGGGCCCTCGGGCAGTGCCCTAATCGCTCAATGGTCAGTCCGCCCCTGCGTACAACACGTACGACGGGCCGAGAAAAATGAAGTTCAATAGCCGGTGCGGCTCTTCTGCTCGATTCCGAGCATGCGTGGAACTTTGTGCGTCGGAATTGTGTACACGCGCTCGGAATTTCCGACAACAAGTTTTGTTGTTGGGGAAATTTGAGAACCTGCTCTCAAACATTTGTTGTCACAAATTCCGACAGCAAATGTCCGACGGAGCCAACAAACGGTCGGAATTTCCGACAACCAGCTCACATCGAACATTTGTTGTCGGGAATTCCGATCGTGTGTACACGGCATAAGACTGGGTACCCATCACCAACACCAGGATTATAGTAAAATTAAGACAACGTTGTCCATTTAAAAAGCAGCTGTGTCACTCTGACAGCGTACACACACACACACTAATTATCCAATCATGTATGAATTAAAGTGCAGTTCCTAATACTGGACTAGTCCATAAGTCCCGGTGACAAACACCATAATAAAATATGTCCATCCTGTCACTATATTCGTTAATAGGACCCCTTGATGGGGTATGATTGGATAAGAAGTAATTGGTTGACACTTGATGGTATTCCCTGTGATGATATAATTGTCTGGAGTATGAACTAATTGTAAGCTGGTATTTAGTCATATTAACAGAGTTAACAGTCCAGAAAGCCAAGTAGACAAATGTCCAAATAGTGCTATGTGAATTTTTTCACAGGGGATCCCACTGTTGGATAGCAGTATGTAAATAGTCACTATAATGCAGAGTAGACTATTACAGGCTGGGGAAGACAGGGGTCAATGAAAGTTTTTTAAAAGGACCAATGGTCCGCTCACCCAACCACACCGAGGCAGTGGTGTCACACTTCGGGCATACACAGCAAACCAGACACTGTGTGGTGTCATCCGATGCACCCTGGCGCCATACGGGGTCTGTTGAGCTGCAGTGAATAGCCGCCGTCAAGCTATCCCGCTAATGGATCATCCAGGCCACCATCCAACTTCCTCAGCCGAGTTAGTTCCTGCTAGCTTCAACTGGTCAACTGCGCATGCGCGGGCGTGGCGTAATACGTCATCTGTGACGTAGGAAACCTCTCTGTCGTGGTGTAAACTCCGACATGTTTCACCAGATAGCACTGTTTTTTTTTTTTAAAAACCTTTCCTATCACTCTGTACTTCCCTGACAGAACGGGGATCTGTTTGTTAACATTGACAGATCCCTGTTCTGCCTCTCTGTGGAGCGATCGCAGGTGGCCGGCGAACATCGCGGCCGCCGGCCACACGCATCAGCTGTCAGGGCTGGGCTCAGCCCTTCCTTCTCTGAGCTAGCCGCTCAGCTGTCGACTAATTGCCAGCTCCTTTCTCTCCACAGTGACTCAGCTGTTGATGATATCCTGCTCGTCAGTCCTGGCTACTTAAAGCTGTCCAGCTCACTTCATCTCTGCCTTCGCCTTTGGTCACATCTCAAAGACTTTATTCTGCATTCCTGTTGAAGAATTGCTCAGCTGATGTCCCTTCTGGCTCCTGATCCTGCTTGCTGTACTACTACGTTGATCTCTGGCTTTCAGACATTGGCATTGGCTGACTACCCGATCTGGTTACTTAACCCTGGCTATGTATTGACTACGCTTACTCTGTTTACCTTTATATTATTATTAAACAAGTGTGATTAACTGTACTTCTGTCTCGGTCTGATTCATGGTTTCTGACATCAGCTCCCCCGGCATGCAGGGAGCGCGCACCTGCTATAGCTGTTAAAGGGACCGACGTACAGCTACAGCGATTCGCAGGAAACAGAATCCGCATACAGTGCCTTGAAAAAGTATTCATACCCTTTGAAATTTTCCACATTTTTTCATGTTACAACCAAAAACGTAAATGTATTTTATTGGGATTTTATGTGATAGACCAACACAAAGTGGCACATAATTTTGAAGTGGAAGGAAAACTATACATTTTTTACAAATAAATATGTAAAGAGTGTGGGGGGGGGGGGGGTATTTATATGGCGCCCCCCTGAGTCAATACTTTGTAGAACCCCCTTTCGCTGCAATTACAGCTGCAAGTCTTTTTGGGGATGTCTCTACCAGCTTTGCACATCTAGAGAGGGACATTTTTGCCCATTCTTCTTTTGCAAAATATCTCAAGTTCTGTCAGATTGGATGGAGAACATCTGTGAACAGCAATTTTCAAGTCTTGCCACAGACTCTCAAATACACATTGATAACTTATAAACGGGCTACCTCAATCAAAGACAGGATCGTTCAAAGTGAGTTTAAAAACGAACAAAACAAGATTAAAACATTGCCCTATTGAGGGATCTTTCCCATGTGGGCATTGCTCACACTGGCCATTGATAAGGAAAGAAAAGACCTTTCGTCTCCCTAATGGGGAAACCTTCAAGCCCTCGCACTTCATGAACCGCCAGACTCGTGGGGTGGTATACTTCATGGAGTGCGAATGCGGTGCCTATTACATAGGCAAGACTAAACAAGAGTTTTGGCGACGTATATCTAAGCACATCTATAGCATGCAAGTCGGCAATCGATACCTCCCAATTGGGAGACATGCCGTCTCTGTGCACGGCTACACGGTACCCAAAGTAACCTTTACAGCACTCTACAGAATTCATATATCAGGGAGAGGAAGGGACTTGAACAAGATCCTACTCCAAAAGGAGCAGAAATGGATCTTTCAGTTACAGGCCACTTTGCCTCCTGGCTTAAACAAATCAATCTCTTTTGCTCCGTTTCTGTCTAGGGTTCTCCTCAGGCAAAACCCAATAACATGGGACTTATACTCTATTTCCTTGTGAGGTAACCATGTTGCTCTTTGTTTCTTGTTATCTGTTATTGTTTTCCTTTTCTTTGTTTCTTTTTTTCCCCAATACAGATGCTATTTTGATACAATGCTTAGCTAGTTGAAATGTTTACCATTTAGATCAGGGGTCCTCAAACTACGGCCCACGGGCCGAATCCGGCCCTCCAGCGTTTTTTATCCGGCCCGCGGACTGCCCCTGTAACATTGCAGCACTCCCCCTGCCATCTGCTCCCTCCATCACACAGGACGGGAAACATGACAGGCCCGGACAAAGGACCTTCTGTGCTAAGAAGCAGGTGATTGGTTACTAGGCATCAGGGCGGTCCCAGGAACCAATCACCTGCCCCTCACTTCCAAAGTCCCGCCCTCCGTCCGGACCTACCATGCCTCATGTCCTGCGTGATACAGGTAAGTGTTGAGTGGGAGTGCTGTGATATTATAGGGGGCGGCAGTGTAATATTGATATGGGGGGATCTGTGACATGGGGGGATCTGTGACATGGGGGGATCCTGTGACATGGGGGGAGTCTGTGACATGGGGGGATCTTGTGACATGGGGGGAGTCTGTGACATGGGGGGATCCTGTGACATGGGAGGATCCTGTGACATGGGGGGATCCTGTGACATGGGGGGAGTCTGTGACATGGGGAGTCTGTGACATGGGGGGAGTCTGTGACATGGGGGGAGTCTGTGACACGGGGGGAGTCTGTGACATGGGGGGGATCTGTGATATGGGGGATCTGTGATGGGGGATCTGTGATATGGGGGAGTCTGTGATATGGGGGAGTCTGTGATATGGGGGGGATCTGTGATATGGGGGGGATCTGTGATATGGGGGATCTGTGATATGGGGGAGTCTGTTATGGGGGAGATCTGTGATGGGGAGTCTGTTATGGGGGGGATCTGTGATGGGGAGTCTGTTATGGGGAGATCTGTGATATGGGGGATCTGTGATATGGGGAGTCTGTTATGGGGAGATCTGTGATATGGGGGGATCTGTGATGGGGAGTCTGTTATGGGGGGATCTGTGATGGGGAGTCTGTTAAGGGGGATCTGTGATATGGGGGAGTCTGTTATGGGGGAGTCTGTTATGGGGGAGTCTGTGATAGGGGGAGTCTGTGATAGGGGGAGTCTGTAATAGGGGGAGTCTGTGATAGGGGGAGTCTGTGATAGGGGGAGTCTGTGATAGTTGGAGTCTGTGATAGTTGGAGTCTGTGATATGGGGGGATCTGTGACGGGGAGTCTGTTATGGGAGATCTGTGATATGGGGAGATCTGTGATATGGGGAGATCTGTGATATGGGGGGATCTGTGATGGGGAGTATGTTATGGGGGGATCTGTGATATGGGGGAGTCTGTTATGGGGAAGTCTGTGAGAGGGGATCTGTGATGGGGAGATCTGTGATATGGGGGGAGTCTGTGACATGGGGGGAGTCTGTGACATGGGGGGATCCTGTGACATGGGGGGAGTCTGTGACATGGGGAGTCTGCGACATGGGGAGTCTGTGACATGGGGAGTCTGTGACATGGGGGGAGTCTGGGACATGGGGGGAGTCTGTGACATGGGGAGAGTCTGTGACATGGGGAGTCTGTGACATGGGAGGATACTGTGACATGGGGGGAGTCTGTGACATGGGGGGAGTCTGTGACTTGGGGAGTCTGTGACATGGGAGGATACTGTGACATGGGGGGATCCTGTGACATGGGGGGAGTCTGTGACATGGGGGGAGTCTGTGACATGGGGAGTCTGTGACATGGGGGGAGTCTGGGACATGGGGGGATCCTGTGACATGGGGGGAGTCTGTGACATGGGGAGTCTGCGACATGGGGAGTCTGTGACATGGGGGGAGTCTGGGACATGGGGGGAGTCTGTGACATGGGGAGAGTCTGTGACATGGGGAGTCTGTGACATGGGAGGATACTGTGACATGGGGGGAGTCTGTGACATGGGGGGAGTCTGTGACTTGGGGAGTCTGTGACATGGGAGGATACTGTGACATGGGGGGATCCTGTGACATGGGGGGAGTCTGTGACATGGGGGGAGTCTGTGACATGGGGAGTCTGTGACATGGGGGGAGTCTGTGACACGGGGGGGGTCTGTGACACGGGGGGGATCTGTGATATGGGGATCTGTGATGGGGGATCTGTGATATGGGGGAGTCTGTGATATGGGGGGGATCTGTGATATGGGGGGAATCTGTGATATGGGGGGATCTGTGATATGGGGGATCTGTGATATGGGGGAGTCTGTTATGGGGGAGTCTGTTATGGGGGAGATCTGTGATGGGGAGTCTGTTATGGGGGGATCTGTGATATGGGGAGTCTGTTATGGGGAGATCTGTGATATGGAGGGATCTGTGATGGGGAGTCTGTTATGGGGGGATCTGTGATATGGGGGGATCTGTGATGGGGAGTCTGTTATGGGGGGATCTGTGATAGGGGGAGTCTGTGATAGGGGGAGTCTGTGATACGGGGAGTCTGTAATAGGGGGAGTCTGTAATAGGGGGAGTCTGTGATAGGGGGAGTCTGTGATAGGGGGAGTCTGTGATAGGGGGAGTCTGTGATAGGGGGAGTCTGTGATAGTTGGAGTCTGTGATATGGGGGGATCTGTGATGGGGAGTCTGTTATGGGAGATCTGTGATATGGGGAGATCTGTGATATGGGGGGATCTGTGATATGGGGGGATCTGTGATGGGGAGTATGTTATGGGGGGATCTGTGATATGGGGGAGTCTGTTATGGGGAAGTCTGTGATAGGGGATCTGTGATGGGGAGATCTGTGATATGGGGGGATCTGTGATGGGGAGTCTGTTATGGGGGGATCTGTGATGGCAGAGTCTGTTATGGGGGATCTGTGATATGGGGGGATCTGTGATGGGGGAGTCTGTGCTATGGTGGGGGACTGATATGGGGGGATCTGTGATGGGGGAGTCTGTTATGGGGGAGTCTGTTATGGGGAGTCTGTGATATGGGGGATCTGTGATATGGGGGATCTGTGATGGTGGGATTTGTGATATGGTGGGATCTGTGATATGGGGGGATCTGTGATGGGGAGTCTGTTATGGGGGATCTGTGATAGCGGAGTCTGTTATGGGGGATCTGTGATATGGGGGGATCTGTGATATGGGGGGATCTGTGATGGGGAAGTCTGTTATGGGGGAGTCTGTTATGGGGGGATCTGTGATGGCGGAGTCTGTTATGGGGGATCTGTGATGGGGGAGTCTGTGCTATGGGGGGGAGTCTGTTATGGGGGGATCTGTGATGGCGGAGTCTGTTATGGGGAAAGTCTGTGATGGGGGAAGTATGTGATATGGGGGAGTCTGTTATGGGGGGAATCTGTTATGTGGGGCTTTGTGATGGAGAGGAGTTTGTGTTGGGGGGCTTTGTGATGGGGGGATCTGTCATGGGGGGGCTTTGTTATGGGGTGAGTCTGTGATGGGGAGGGGGGTCTGTGATTGGGAGTGGTTCTGTAATGAGGGGAGTCTGTGAAATACTGATAAGTTTATATTGATTACAATTGTTCTTTATTTTAAATATTGTACTGTTTTTTTCCTGTTTTTTTTTTTTTGCACTACAAATAAGATGTGTGCATAGGAATTAGTTCATATTTTTTTAAACTATAGTGCGGCCCTCCAACAGTCTGAGGGACTGTGAACTGGCCCCCTGTCTAAAAAGTTTGAGGACCCCTGATTTAGATCCAATATAGATGCCTCCTCAATATAAGTAGACTATAGACATTGGAATCATATCTTTACAACACTCGGCACTGAAAGACTTTTTGATACATCAAATTGCCCATAAATGGATTTAATTTTTTGTTGATTATATACTAACAATCATCGATTTTGGTACATGATATTCGCAAATGGTTGCTTTGTATGTATTATTTATTTCTTCTTTTTGTTCTTCCAGGTTCCATCTTGGATTTTCCTGCCTGTCGGCCCACCGCCACAGCTTGCCTTCCTGGCAGGGTGGGGGAGCATAGGGCCCTGTGCTTCCCTATTACACCCACCAGGTGGCAGGATTTCTTCCCGGCTACCTGGGGTGCATTTCCCTGCCACCGGACTGCGTGACAGTGCCCGCGCGCGCGACTGTTCGAAGTGACGGTCGTACTGGGACCTTCGTTTTCCTGAACGCCGGGGGAGCCACACAGAGAGTGCCGCCATTGCGGCATTATGCCTGCCAACCCAGGGGGGCGGGGTTCCAACACCCGGGACTTGTTAGCAGGCCAATCACTGGTAAGCACTTCTAATATAAACCATGGGAATACCACAAGGATTTCTAGTTGATCCCCATAATTCCATCTGGACAGCCATAGATTTGTGAGCATCTGCTGACAGGTACTATATATATATATATATATATATATATATATATATATATATATATACAGTGGGGACGGAAAATATTCAGACCCCCTTAAATTTTTCACTCTTTGTTATATTGCAGCCATTTGCTAAAACCATTTAAGTTAATTTTTTTTCCTCATTAATGTACACACAGCCCCCCATATTGTACACACAGCCCCCCATATTGTACACACAGCACCCCATATTGTACACACAGCACCCCATATTGTACACACAGCCCCCCATATTGTACACACAGCACCCCATATTGTACACACAACACCCCATATTGACAGAAAAACACAGAATTGTTAACATTATTGCAGATTTATTAAAAAAAGAAAAACTGAAATATCACATGGTCCTAAGTATTCAGACCCTTTGCTCAGTATTTAGTAGAAGCCCCTTTTGATGAGTCTTTTTGGGAAAGATGCAACAAGTTTTTCACACCTGGATTTGGGGATCCTCTGCCATTCCTCCTTGCAGATCCTCTCCAGTTCTGTCAGGTTGGATGGTAAACGTTGGTGGACAGCCATTTTTAGGTCTCTCCAGAGATGCTCAATTGGGTTTAAATCAGGGCTCTGGCTGGGCCATTCAAGAACAGTCACGGAGTTGTTGTGAAGCCACTCCTTCGTTATTTTAGCTGTGTGCTTAGGGTCATTGTCTTGTTGGAAGGTAAACCTTCGGCCTAGTCTGAGGTCCTGAGAACTCTAGAGAAGGTTTTCATCCAGGATATCCCTGTACTTGGCCGCATTCATCTTTCCCTCGATTGCAACCAGTCCTCCTGTCCCTGCAGCTGAAAAACACCCCCACAGCATGATGCTGCCACCACCATGCTTCACTGTTGGGACTGTATTGGACAGGTGATGAGCAGTGCCTGGTTTTCTCCACACATACCGCTTAGAATTAAGGCCAAAAAGTCCTATCTTTGTCTCATCAGACCAGAGAATCTTATTTCTCATCATCTTGGAGTCCTTCAGGTGTCTTTTAGCAAACTCCATGCGGGCTTTCATGTGTCTTGCACTGAGGAGAGGTTTCCGTCGGGCCACTCTGCCATAAAGCCCCGACTGGTGGAGGGCTGCAGTGATGGTCGACTTTCTACAACTTTCTCCTATCTCCCAACTGCATCTCTGGAGCTCAGCCACAGTGATCTTTGGGTTCTTCTTTACCTCTCTCACCAAGGCTCTTCTCCCGATAGCTCAGTTTAGCCGGACGGCCAGCTCTAGGAAGGGTTCTGGTCGTCCCAAACGTCTTCCATTTAAGGATTATGGAGGCCACTGTGCTCTTAGGAACCTTAAGTGCAGCAGAAATTTTTTTGTAACCTTGGCCAGATCTGTGCCTTGCCACAATTCTGTCTCTGAGCTCTTCAGGCAGTTCCTTTGACCTCATGATTCTCATTTGCTCTGACATGCACTGTGAGCTGTAAGGTCTTATATAGACAGCTGTGTGGCTTTCCTAATCAAGTCCAATCAGTATAATCCAACACAGCTGGACTCAAATGAAGGTGTAGAACCATCTCACGGATGATCAGAAGAAATGGACAGCACCTGAGTTAAATATATGAGTGTCACAGCAAAGGGTCTGAATAGTTAGGACCATGTGATATTTCAGTTTTTCTTTTTTAATAAATCTGCAAAAATGTCAACAATTCTGTGTTTTTCTGTCAATATGGGGTGCTGTGTGTACAATATGGGGTGCTGTGTGTACAATATGAGGTGCTGTGTGTACAATATGGGGTGCTGTGTGTACATTAATGAGGAAAAAAAATGACCTTAAATGATTTTAGCAAATGGCTGCAATATAAGTGAAAAATTTAAGAGGGTCTGATCACTTTCCGTTCCCACTGTATATATACACAGCATCTCACAAAAGTGAGTACACCCCTCAGTCACAGATACTCCCTCACTCACATCTTCAATCTCTCCCTCTCTAGTGGCACCCCCCCCCCTTCTAAAACAAGTATGACTCCCATACTTAAAAAGCCCTCACTGGACCTCACCACTAACACCGTCTTAAACAACTTAAGACCCATCTCATTGCTCCCATTTACCTCTAAACTTCTAGAATGCTTAGTCTACAACCGTCTTAGCTCCTACCTCAGTGAAAATAACCTTCTTGACCCATTACAGTCTGGCTCTCGCTCGCAGCACTCCACAGAAACTGCCTTACTAAAACTAACGATTTACTAACTGCTAAAACCAACAGCCAGTACTCCTACTACTTACAAGATATGGAGGGGAAAGGTGGGACTTTAAATGAGGCACATATGCGGTGTGCCTCCATCCCTATAGTATATGATAAACAAAGGGAAAGTGGGACTTTAAATGAGATGGATGACTTTGTGGAAGCAAGTTTGAATAAGTAAATGCAGATTTTTATTAATAAACACATTCAATATGATTAGATGTGGCAATGGTTCAAAGCCACATGTACAATAAATATGTCAATACGTGTCGAATCCACCCACACAAAACATACAGGTGCGGCATGAATAAAAATTTACAAGAGTATAATAATTCAAAACAATTCATGGTTACATTGCATGGAATAGGTTCATATAAGTACATATCACACAAAAAACAGCACTAGCAGCGAGAATGTGAATATGAAAAAGAGAACGTTTCATAATAGATATATAAAAATGTCAAAATTGATAATCTGCTGCAGACCAGGGTTGATATGTCCATTACAGACATAAATCAGCATCACGTGTGTCCGACGCGTTTCGTGTAGAGACACTCTTCAGGGGCGGATGCTCAGGTATGTCTGCAGAGTATAAAATTGATAAATTATATTACTCTATTTATTGGGTAATGTAAAGGAAGGGCAGATTTGCCCAACCTAAAAATACTCACAAAAGGTCCAATGCGGTGGGGTGCTGCGATCATGCAATCAGGGTCCCCAAAGTAGTCTCCCCCGGGAGCTGAGGTACTCATGGCCGTGTGCAGCAAGGCGCCCATGACGGAACCTCCCGATGGTCCATGACACAAAAGCTGGTGCGTGGGTGAAAAACCAGGGTAACCCAAAATGGTAGCCTGGGGTGATCTGAAAAAAGTGTACATCGGAATGTGTGAATGAGTGAGCAAAAAATGAGTTAAAAAAATGAATAAAAAAATGGTTAAAACAAGATGTAAAAAATGTGAAAAAGAAAAAAATGTGAGGTAAGTGAACAATGTGATGGTGAGCTGACATGACAAAGAAAGAATGTAGGAGTGTAAGGTGGTAAGGAAGAGGAAAAGATGGGGCAAAGGGTGAGAAAAAAAACATACAAAATGCAAAGAAACCAAAGGTGGCGTGAGAGAGTGTGTGTGGACCTAGTGAGAGACTTACGTGGAAACAATGCTTGTACCTGAAGTGATGTGCTGAGCTGCAATGGAATGACTGGAAAGTGTAGCAGCAACAGTTGTGTCAGGGGAGGCCGTTTATAGGAGCCCCACACGTGCACGCCGGCCAGTACCAGCACATTTTATTCTTTTTCACATTTTTTACATCTTGTTTTAACCATTTTTTTATTCATTTTTTTTTTTTACTCATTTTTTGCTCACTCATTCACACATTCCCATGTACACTTTTTTCAGATCACCCCAGGCTACCATTTTGGGTTACCCTGGTTTTTTACCCACACACCAGCTTTTGTGTCATGGACCATCGGGAGGTTCCGTCATGGGCGCCTTGCTGCACACGGCCATGAGTACCTCAGCTCCCGGGGGAGACTACTTTGGGGACCCTGATTGCATGATCGCAGCACCCCACCGCATTGGACCTTTTGTGCGTATTTTTAGGTTGGGCAAATCTGCCCTTCCTTTACATTACCCAATAAATAAACTAATATAATTTATCAATTTTATACTCTGCAGACATACCTGAGCATCCGCCCCTGAAGAGTGTCTCTACACGAAACGCGTCGGACACACGTGATGCTGATTTATGTCTGTAATGGACTTATCAACCCTGGTCTGCAGCAGATTATCAATTTTGACATTTTTATATATCTATTATGAAACTTTCTCTTTTTTATATTCACATTCTCGCTGCTAGTGCTGTTTTTTGTGTGATATGTACTTATATGAACCTATTCCATGCAATGTAACTATGAATTGTTTTGAATTATTATACTCTTGTAAATTTTTATCCATGCCGCACCTGTATGTTTTGTGTGGTTGGATTCGACACGTATTGACATATTTATTGTACATGTGGCTTTGAACCATTGCCACATCTAATCGTATTCAATGTGTTTATTAATAAAAATCTGCATTTACTTTTTCAAACTTGCTTCCACAAAGTCATCCATCTCATTTAAAGTCCCACTTTCCCTTTGTTTATCATATACTATAGGGATGGAGGCACACCGCATATGTGCCTCATTTAAAGTCCCACCTTTCCCCTCCATGTCTTGTAACCAATTAGGGATGGAGATGGGGTGACTGGGTAGGCAGTGTTCCCCTGCTGCCCAAGTGAGAGGCTTGTAGATCCTGGGTGGCAATGTCACCTTACCCGGGCTCTTGCATTTTGAGGTACAGTAATGTGGTATCCCTGCCATCACACAGCACCATTGCGCCACTCCAGTGTTGATGTTCTGTGACCCCAGCCACTCGGGGTCCCCCTTCTTGGTCTGTACCCGGGAGCTGCGATGCTTTCTACGTGCCCCCCCATTCCCTCTTCTCCCCGCCCAGTATGGGCGGGGAGTTGCGCGGGGTAGTGGGTGGGTGCCTACAGAGCATCGGCGCCACGCATCCTGCCCTGCGTGTGATGTCATGTTTGACATCAGCACGTAGCGTATGTGATTTTCACCTGAGCCGCTCTGGCGGGGAATCAGGCTTCTGCGGAGGGTGGGGACACCGCCTCCGCTGGAGCCCCTCCCAGCCTATGCTACGCCAGCGTGACGCTGGTACTGGCCGGCGTGCACGTGTGGGGCTCCTATAAACGGCCTCCCCTGACACAACTGTTGCTGCTACACTTTCCAGTCATTCCATTGCAGCTCAGCACATCACTTCAGGTACAAGCATTGTTTCCACGTAAGTCATTGGACCTTTTGTGAGTATTTTTAGGTTGGGCAAATCTGCCCTTCCTTTACATTACCCAATAAATAGACTAATATAATTTATCAATTTTATACTCTGCAGCCATACCTGAGCATCCGCCCCTGAAGAGTGTCTCTACACGAAACGCGTCGGTCACACGTGATGCTGATTTATGTCTGTAATGGACATATCAACCCTGGTCTGCAGCAGATTATCAATTTTGACATTTTTATATATCTATTATGAAACTTTCTCTTTTTTATATTCACATTCTCGCTGCTAGTGCTGTTTCTTGTGTGATATGTACTTATATGAACCTATTCCATGCAATGTAACCATGAATTGTTTTGAATTATTATACTCTTGTTAATTTTTATCCATGCCGCACCTGTATGTTTTGTGTGGGTGGATTCGACACGTATTGACATATTTATTGTACATGTGGCTTTGAACCATTGCCACATCTAATCGTATTCAATGTGTTTATTAATAAAAATCTGCATTTACTTATTCAAACATGCTTCCACAAAGTCATCCATCTCATTTAAAGTCCCATACTCCTACTACTTGACCTCTCTGCAGCCTTTGATACTGTTGACCACCCGCTCCATCTCAATAAACTACATTCCCTTGGCCTCCGAGATTCTGCTCTATCCTGGTTCTCTGCCTATTTATCACAGCGCTCCTTCAGTGTCACCTACAACTCTGTCTTCTCCTCTCCATTGCCCCTTTCTGTGGGGATCCCCCAAGGCTCTGTTCTTGGACCCCTTCTCTTCTCTATCTACGCCTCTTCTCTTGGTCACTTGATAACTGCCCATGGCTTCCAATACCACTTATACGCTGATGACACCCAAATCTATCTGTCTACTCCTCACCTCACTCCTTCAGTCTCCTCTCACATTACTAACTTACTAACTGACATATCAGCATGGATGTCGCACCACTTCCTTCAACTAAATCTCTCTAAAACTGAGCTATTAATATTCCCCCCCGCACATGCCCCCCCTCCATGACTTTTCCATCAAAATCAACGATGCAACCATCAGTCCCTCCCCTCACGCCAGGGTACTCGGTGTAATCCTAGACTCTGACTTGTCATTTCAGCCCCAAATCCAATCGTTGTCAGAAGTTTGTAGAATTCACCTCCGTAACATCTCTAAAATACGCCCCTTTTTAACAAATGAAACCACCAAGCTCCTCATTCACTCCCTTTTTATCTCTCGCCTTGACTATTGCAACTCCCTTCTCATTGGACTGCCTCTCCATAGGCTCCTCCCCTCGTCAGTCTATCATGAATGCTGCTGCCAGATTTATCCACCTTACCAACCGCTCAGTGGCTGCCAACCCTCTACTCCAATCCCTACATTGACCACCACCCCTCTCCTCCAATCCCTACATTGACCACCACCCCTCTCCTCCAATCCCTACACTGACCACCACCCCTCTCCTCCAATCCCTTCACTGACCACCACCCCTCTCCTCCAATCCCTACACTGACGACCACCCCCCTCTCCTCCAATCCCTACACTGACCACCACCCCCCTCCTCCAATCCCTTCACTGACCACCACCCCTCTCCTCCAATCCCTACACTGACCACCACTCCCCCTCCTCCAAACCCTACACTGACCACCACCCCTCTCCTCCAAACCCTACACTGACCACCACCCCTCTCCTCCAATCCCTACACTGACCACCACCCCTCTCCTCCAATCCCTACACTGGCTCCCAATCACCCAGCGAATTAAATTCAAAATACTCACCACAACATACAAAGCCATTCACAACTCTGCCCCGAGCTACATCACCAATCTTGTCTCTAAATATCACCCAAATTGTCCCCTCCGCTCTTCTCAAGACCTTCTACTCTCAAGCTCTCTCGTCTCCTCCTCCCATGCTTGTCTCCAGGATTTCTCCAGAGCCTCTTTTATCCTCTGGAACTCACTACCTCCACCTGTCCAGCTATCCCCTACTCTTGCTACCTTCAGGCGATCCCTGAAAGCTCATCTCCTCAGGGAAGCCTATCATGTCTCCAACTAATCTTCTACCACTTCCATCAGCTCGTTCCCCACAGTTACAACCTTTTGTACCACCTGCCCCACCCTATTAGATTGTAAGCTCTTCTGAGCAGGGCCCTCTTATTCCTCTTGTATTTTATTGTATTGTAACTGTATTGTTTCCTTTTATATTGTAAAGCGCTGCGTAAACTGTTGGTGCTATATAAATCCTGTATAATAATAATAACCACTGGCAACAAAAGTGAGTACAATCCTAAGTGAAAATGTCCAAATTGAGCCCAATTTTTTGTTACAAGGTCTCAGGTGTGAATGGGGAGCAGGTGTGTTAAATTTGGTGTTATCACTCTCACTCTCTCATACTGGTCACTGGAAGTTCAACATGGCACCTCATGGCGAAGAACTCTCTGGGGACCTGAAAAAAAGAATTGTTGCTCTACATAAAGATGGCCTAGGCTATAAGAAGATTGCCAAGACCCTTAAACTGAGCTGCAGCACGGTGGCCAAGACCATACAGCGGTATAACAGGACAGGTTCCTCTCAGAACAGGCCTCGCCATGGTCCACCAAAGAAGTTGAGGTCACGTGCTCAGCGTCATATCCAGAGGTTGTCTTTGGGAAATAGACATATGAGTGCTGCCAGCATTGCTGCAGAGGTTGTAGGGGTGGGGGGGTCAGCCTGTCAGTGATCAGACCATACGCCGCACACTGGATCAATTTGGTCTGCATGGCTGTCGTCCCAGAAGGAAGCCTCTTCTAAAGATGATGTACAAGAAAGCCCGCAAGACAAGCAGATTAAGGACATGGATTACTGGAACCATGTCCTGTGGTCTGATGAGACCAAGATAAACGTATTTGGTTCAGATGGTGACAAGCGTGTGTGGGGGCAACCAGGTGAGGAGGACAAAGACAAGTGTGTCTTGTCTACAGTCAAGCATGGTGGTGGGAGTGTCATGGTCTGGGGCTGCATGAGTGCTGCCAGCACAGGGGGGCTACAGATCATTGAGGGAACCATGAATGCCAACATGTACTGTGACATACTGAAGCAGAGCATGATCCCCTCCCTTCAGAGACTGGGCCGCAGGGCAGTATTCCAACATGATAACCACCCCAAACACACCTCCAAGACAACCACTGCCTTGCTAAAGAAGCTGAGGGTAAAGGTGATGGACTGGCCAAGCATGTCTCCAGACCTAAACCCTATTGATCATCTGTGGGACATCCTCAAACAGAAGGTGGAGGAGTGCAAGGTCTCTAACATCGACCAGCTCCGTGATGTCTTCATGGAGGAGGGGAAGAGGACTCCAGTGGCAACATGTGAAGCTCTGGTGACCTCCATGCCCAAGAGGGTTAAGGCAGTGCTGAAAAATAATGGTGGCCACACATGACTATTGGATAACAGATGTCTATTACCTCTGATAAAATCCTTATACTCCTACTCCAAATAAATAAGACCACACCAGCTTCTTGGAGTAATAAAAGGCCGTAGCAGCCTACTTTTATTTTTAACAAACCTTTTTCTATAAAATTATAAAATATATAAAAATATAAAATATAAAATTCTGTCATCAGAAAAAACAATAACCAAAAAACATCTGTTATTCAACCTGTTATTTCAAAAGAGCGTTGGTCTGAGCAATCGCTTAGCAAAACAAACTGATGGCCATAACCACTATCGCACTGTAGCCCCAATCCAAAATCTCCAATAGGCCTCAAGCCGACAAGCTGGCTCAGAGACGGCCGTGACCACAGTGCCCCATATCACTTCCCGGCTAACCTCCGTTAACCGGGAACCAAAAACCTCCGGACCCATATCAACGTTGGATCCCCACTCTTACTTTTTTGCCATCTTCCTTCCTTTTTGCCCAGACCAACGCCCGCCACAGCATCCCAATAGTAACACCTTACTCTTGGGTGCCCCTCCACACCCGAATAGCTCGCTGTATACCATCCTGCAAGCCTAGAGTCCACAAATCTGTACCCACATCGTTAAGGTGTACCCCATCGCGTCTCAGATACCTCCATGTCTCGAATTCCAATTCCCTATGCCGTATAGCCAACCCCCCATTACCGACCACAAACTTACTAATTTCCCTGTTGATCTTCCTCCTGGCTCTGTTCACACCTTCCACTGACCTGGCCATTCTCCAAGACATCCTGGCGACCATGTCTGACCATATAATGATCATCTGCGGGAATTCCTTCATCAATCGCCAGATGTCAAATTTGATATCTCGCGTAATGTCAATCATCGATCGAATGCCCAAATCGTTCCCGCCAACATGTATCACCAGGACATCCGGAGGTCCCTCTCTGTTTGCATAACGCTGTACTTCCTGTACCAATCTACCCCACAACATCCCCGGTATACCAAACCACTTTATATACACTTCCCTTCTATCAAAACTTAGCTGTCTACCCTCAGGCCGCGCGTCTCCCCTCCGAGCCCCCCAACATACATAAGAATGGCCCATAATCCAGACCATTCTCGGCGCTGCACCTGTAATTAGAAGAAAACAAAACACTATTCTCAACATTGACTATTCCAATTATAATCCTGGCCATAACAGATAACTCTAAATCCCATGCCCCATATAACCGACAGAAAAAACCCCACTCTACCACCTACAATTTTACTGCCAGCTGTGGCCTCACATAAGATTGAAATCTGTTAGATTCCCACCGCCCAATGTTTTTTATTACCTCCACATCCATCCCCAACCTGGCCGCTTCCGTCGCAGCTCCTATCCTAAATGAGTGGGATGAAAAATCCTTCTCTTCCAGCCCCAGTCCCTGCAAACATTTCTTCAACACAGCAATAAACTGAAAACGTGATAACAAAGTACCATTTGAATGCATTAACAGGGGGCCTGTAAAATCCGGCCTAACCTTCAAGAATTCCCTGACCGTGCTCACCGGGCACAGGGGGGAACCGTGAATTGGATAAATTCTCACCATCTTGCCTCTTCCCCCCTGATCCGTCTTAGATTTCCTCAAAAATATCGATACCCCCTCCGCTTCTAGTTGCACCTCCTGTAACCCAATTCCCCCTTGAACCTTTTTGGAAGGACTGACCAGTTCCCCTATCCTAAATGCCCCAAAAAATGCCAACACAAAAGCAACCTTAAACAAAATAGCTTCGTATTCAGATGAGCAAACCACACCCAACTGATCCACAATACCCCCCAGAATCTCAAAAGTTACCGGTCTCCTCGAATCGCGCTTGACCACTGCCCTCCTATAACCCTTCAACGCTTGTCTTACCCAAAAACCCTTAGTCACGTCGGGCTGCCCTTGTAGCTTGAAAAGGAAAGCCAAACCAGCCAACTGTGTGTTCATTACTGACACTGACACTCCCTCATCCAATTTCTTTGCCACATAGTACAGCAATAACGAACTTAATCCTTGCCCTACGGGCTCCTCCCCCAACTCCTGTCCAAATGACATCCATTGCCGCCATACCTTATTGTATGCTGCCCATGTACTCCCACTTACCGACCGCTTAATCCATCCCTCTACGATGCCAGCGCAATCTCCCACAGCCAGTCTGGACAAGGTACCCCCTGTTGCTCCGCGTCCGGCGCCAACTCTCGGAACCTGTCCCACTGGAAGCGAGACAGTGCATCAGCAAGGCGTTTTCCACCCCCGGCAAGTGCACAGCATGAATGAAAACATTCAGTTGTAGACATCTTAAGACTAAGTGCTGCAGCAGCCTGATCACTGGCGGAAATGACGCCGTGACCCTGTTGATCACTTGCACCACCCCCATATTGTCCCCATGAAAACGCACTTTCAGATCCCTGAACGATGCACCCCATAGCTCCACTGCCAGAACTACCGGAAACAGTTCCAGCAGAACCAGGTTCCTCGTGAATCCCTCGTCTATCCAAGATTGCGGCCATGGACCCGCGCTCCATTTTCCCTGAAAAAACGCCCCAAAACCTGTTGCCCCTGCGGCGTCGGTAAACAATTCCAAGTCAAAATTGCTGACTGGCCCCGACATCCACATTGCCCTGCCATTAAAGGATTCCAGAAAGGTATGCCATACCCTCAGATCCTCCCTATGCGTTTTCCCCAAACGCACGAAATGTTTTGGTGATTTTACCCCACTCGTGCTGGCCGCCAGCCGGCGACTGAACACTCTCCCCATCGGAAGTATGCGGCAAGCAAAATTCAGTTTGCCCAACACCGATTGCAACCTACGCAGTTGTACCTTTTTAATTCCTATCAACCCGGCCACCTCTTTTTTCAAATCCTCCAATTTGTCAGCAGGTAATCTACATTCCATAGCTTCTGAATCTAGTACAATCCCCAAAAACGTGATGACCGCGCAGGGTCCCTCCGTTTTGTCATCCGCCAATGGAATGCCAAACCTGCCTGCTATATGAATGAATGAATGAATGAATGATTTATAAAGCGCTACAAATGCGAACTGAATCGCCTCAAGGCGCTGGATGCATTCTCTGATGTTAGCTTCTCAGAAAAGGAAGGTCTTTAGTTTTTTTCTGAAGGCCTGGTGGTTTTCTTCCATGCGGATGTTGGTAGGAAGAGCGTTCCATAGTCGGGGTCCTTGGACTGCGAATCTTCGTTCTCCCTTTGCTTTGTAGCGGTATTTGGGAATGGTAAGGAGGTTTTGGTTAGCTGATCGAAGACTGCGATTCGGTGTATAGTGTTTTATTTTCTCGCGGAGATATGGTGGGGCGTTTCCTTGTACGCATTTGTGGGTGAGGCAGAGGGTCTTGAATGTGATCCGTTTCTTCACGGTTAGCCAGTGTAGGCTCTTTAGGGAGGGGGAGATGGATTCCCAGGGTTTTTTTCCTGTTAACAGTCTTGCCGCCGTGTTTTGGATGAGTTGTAAGCGCGCAAGCTGATATTGGGGTAGTCCTACGTAGAGCGAATTTGCGTAGTCGAGTCGGGAATTGATGATTGTTCCCACAACTGCCGCTTTGTCCTCTTCTGGGATGAAGGGGATGAGTCTACGTAGTTGGCGGAGGAGATGGTGGGATCCGCTCACCACTGATCCTATTTGTGCATCCATTGTCATTCCTGAGTCAAAAATGACTCCGAGACTCCTGGCTTTGGTGCTTGGGGAGATGGTCTGTCCAAGGATGGTGGGAGGTGTCCATGTAGTCTTTATTTTGGAATTTTTGTTAGCTTGTAGGAGAAGAAGTTCTGTTTTTGATCCGTTGAGTTTGAGGGAGCTAGTGGTCATCCAGTCGTCTATTAAGGAGAGGCATTTCTGTAATTGCTGATGATGATCTTTTTGTCCGTTGATACGAAGGTAGAGTTGGGTGTCGTCAGCGTATGAGTGGAAACAAAGATCAGTTTTCCTGATGATATTGAGAAGTGGGCGGATGTATATGTTGAATAGTACTGGTGACAAGGGTGATCCTTGAGGGACTCCGCAGGAGACTGCCCGGGTTTCCGAGGTGAATGTACCTAGTTTCACTGTCTGGGAGCGATTCTCTAGGAAGGATGTAAACCATTTTTGAGCAGAACCTGTTGCTCCTGCTACTTCAGCGAGGCGGACGAGTAAAGTGTTGTGGTTTACTGTGTCGAATGCTGCGCTAAGGTCTAACAGTACCAGGAGACTCTGTTCTCCGTCGTCTGCTGCTTCAAGGGCATCATCCCATATTTTGAGAAGTGCTGTTTCTGTGCCATGGCCTGGGCGGAAGCCTGATTGCAGAGGGTCCAGGAGTTGGTGTGTGTCCAGGTGGCGTTGTAGCTGTTGTACCACCGCTTTCTCCATAATCTTGGAGATGGCGTTGAGGCTAGTTATTGGTCTGCGGCAGTTAGGGTCCTTAGGGTCGAGATTGGCTTTCTTTAGCAGAGGTTTGACGATGCCTTGCTTGAGGGAGGTTGGCACAGTCCCTTCTTTAAATGATTGATTTATGAGCTGTGTTAGGATGGGAGCCAAGATGTTGGAACATTCTTTAAGCAGTTTAGTGGGGATGATGTCGTTCGGTGATGTGCTGTCTCGAAGGCTTCTGATGATGTTTTTGGTTGTGTCTATGGTGATTGGGGACAAAATGAAATTCGGTGGTTGAGTGATGTTTGTGTCGATATCTTCTTTTTGCTTTGGTTCAGTGAGGGTGATCGTTGTTTTCTGATGGATTGATTTCCGAATGTTGTCGATTTTGTCGATGAAGAAATCTGATAACTCATTGCAGAATTCTTGAGTATCATTTCCTGGGGGCTCTAAGCAGGTCGGGTTCATAGACTGAGCCACTATTTTGAACAGTTCCCGCGGACGGTTTAAGGCGGAAGAGATGGTGTCTGAGAAATGTTCTTTTTTGGCTTTAAAGATTGCCTTGTGGTATTTCCCCGTGAGTGCTTTGTAGTTAGCATGGTTTTCCTTGGTAGGATTTCTTCTCCATGCTCTTTCAGCTCTTCTACGTTCTTGCTTGAGTAGGGTGAGAGTACCGTTGAACCAGCTGGAGTTTTTTTTGCGGATGAGTGTTCTACGTTTTGGCGCCACGAAGTCTGCTGTTTGTAGTAATACATTGTTTAGGGAGTTGAGCGTTTGTTCTGTTGAGAGGTTTGAATTTAGCAAGAGAATTTTGCTCGATAATGTAGTTTTGAAGAGATCAGAGTGAAGTTTCTTCTGTGATCTATTCCAGTGTGTTGCTGTTACGTGTTTCTGTTTTTGCAGGATGGTGTTTGTGGTGATTTTAAATTTGATAGCATGGTGGTCCGTCCATGGTAGCGGTGTGTTGTCAAATATGTTGATGTCCATATTCTGTTTGAAGATGAGATCTAGGGTGTGTCCTGAACCATGCGTGGGAGAGTTTATCAGTTGTTGAAGGCCAAGTTCTTCCATTTGGTTGACGCAGGCAGTTGCGGTGGGGTCTTGGGCCGAGTTTGCCCATAGGTTAAAATCCCCAAGTACCAGCAGGTTTTTGGTTTTCAAGGTGTGCATCGAGAAGAATTCAGTGAGCGGTGTGAGCAGATTGGTCTTTGGTCCTGGTGGTCTGTAGCATAGTAGTATGTGAACGGTGTCTTGAGGTGTTGTTCGGAGGTGCAGTGAGAGTGTTTCCATGAAAGGCACTGAGTTCTGTGCGTTTGGTTTGGTGAACCCAAGATGAGATTTGAAGATCACTGCTAGGCCTCCTCCTTTTTTTCCGATTCTATGCTCGGTTAGGATACTGTAGTTCTCGGGCACCAGTTCAGTTAGGATGGTGTTGCAGTCAGGTGTTAGCCAGCTTTCTGTAATGAAGAGGCAATCTAAGTTGTTTTCGATGACGAAATCGTGGATTTCCAGCCTGTGCTTGACTGCAGATCTGGTGTTGATCAGGGCGCATGCTAGTTGTTGCGGTTGGATCGGTGTCTCCTTGCATTTCCTGGTTGATTGTGGGTTGGTTCTTAGTAAATGTTCTTTTTTTAGTCTTTTTTGAGTGGCGCTCGGTAAAGTTGCGGCCGTGTTTCTTAGCCTGTGGATGGTGTCTGCTGTGTATTTAAAGTTGCACATGATGAGGAGGATGGTGTTGCTAGTGGGAAAGGCGTTC
The DNA here is from genome assembly GCA_037952835.1 of Lithobates septentrionalis. Lineage (NCBI taxonomy): Eukaryota > Metazoa > Chordata > Amphibia > Anura > Ranidae > Lithobates > Lithobates septentrionalis. The sequence goes on from JBBDGP010003008.1 coordinate 163,781, forward strand.
TGATGATGGTACTGATGTGATGATCCACTTGCAGGGAGATGGCGGGGTCTGATGGCTACCCGCTGCTTCTGGAGTGGTGTGGCGATGGGCTGGAGTGGGTGCGGAGGTACTTGGGAGGTACGGCTGCCTACCCCCTTGTCGTTGATCCAGAGGAAGGCGAAAAACCCCTAGCTGCGAGGGCCAATAATGCAGCAGAGGAAAAAAATTCCTTCCTGACCCCCCGAGGGGCGATCGGACAGGCCCCTGGATCAACTGATGCAGTACCCCTGGTGGCTTACCTGTAGGGTAGTCCGGCGGAACGACGGGGGGGGGGGATCAGACACTACTTACTGGTAGGTGGTGCAGTGGCTGCGTCAAGGATGCTTGAGTTGGAGTAGCCTCTGGTGAGATACCGGAGCCTTTGTGATGATGTTCAGTGTAGGCGGGAGGGGTGCGGGCTCTGTTGGACAAAAAGGAAGGGGGGGATAAGTGGCTGGCTGCAAGAACTAAGCCGCAGCCGTGGTCTATCCCACAGAATCTAGCAGCTAGCCTATGGTGATTAGACTGCGGCTGCGATGGTGACCCAGGGGGGTGCCGGAAGGAGGGATCAAGGATAGTGTGTCCAACGGGGGGGGGTTCCCCTGCTGGGGGCCTCAGATGTTGCAACGGGGGTCTAGTTGGTGCACTGACGGCCTGGGTGTGCCAATATGGCCGCCGGTTGCAATGAAGCTAGCAACACCGCGCATACTCTAGAAGATGCCGGGCCTATGCATAGAAAATCATCCAAGTAGTGAATTATCGAATTCACCCCGGCTATATCCCTTACCACCCACTCCACAAAGGAGCTGAATTGCTCAAATATCGCACACGACACCGAGCAACCCATTGGCAGGCATTGATCGACATAGAATCCGTCATTCCAATGGCACCCGAGCAACCGGAAACTATCCGGATGAACCGGCAGCAGTCGAAACGCTGACTCTATATCTGCCTTAGCCATCAATGCACCTTTTCCATAGTATCTCACCCACCTTACCGCAGCATCAAAAGACGTATACGTCACTGAGCATGCTTCTTGGTCTATAGCATCATTCACGGATCCTCCTTTTGGGAAGGACAAGTGGTGAATGAGCCTGAATTTGTTGGGTTCCTTTTTGGGCACCACGCCCAGCGGAGATATCACCAAATCAACTATAGGTACTACTGGGAAAGGGCCACTCATTCTACCTAAAGCCACTTCCTTCCGCAGTTTCTCTGAAACCACTTTCGGATGTTGCAGGGCTGACTTTAAATTTTTGGGCACCGGGGGAGTCACTGATAAATCACATGGAATCCTAAAACCTAACGCAAATCCATCTTCTAATAGCGATGCTGCCTTTCTGTCTGGGTACTTACCGAGAAACGGCCGCATCCTTTCCACCATCACCGGCGTCCTCCCTTTTGTTCCCAGCCTCTCCTTGTCGACCTTTTCCTTGCTTAAAGCATCTGGATGATGGATGTGTTCCCCCGCAGCCTGAACACTCATGCTTGAACTTACATGTTCCTCCAAACTTACAGGATCCTGAGTTATACTGCCAGCAAACCCCTTTTTTGTTTCCAGCCGAATGTCCCTGGGCGGACGGTCCACCGGCTCCCCCTTGAAAAAACTGATTCGGCGCCCTCGCCGTCGTCATCAAGCGCATCCATAGGCTGATGTCCTTATGGTCCCAACGTAGCTCTGGGCGAACTGCTCTCCTCTGCCTGAACTGTTCGTCATATCGCAACCATGCCGTACCTCCATATACTCTATACGCTTCCCCTATCGCATCTTGAAAGCAGAAAAGCGCAGAACAGTGTTCCGGTTGCTTCTCCCCTATCACACTTGCCATGATCGCGAACGCTTGTAACCAATTTGTAAATGTCCTGGGTATCAGCCTATACCTTCTCTTTTCCTCATCTTCCTTTTTGGAGTCGTCCGGCTTGACTCTGTCAAGATTGAACTTCTCCAAGGGCAGTAACGAAAATATCTCCACATACTCACCTTTCCATAACTTTTCCCGCACTTCTTGTTTCAAGTGCGCTCCTAACGGCCCCTCGTAGCACACATACACTTCACAGCGAGCCGCGTCCGCCAGCCTGATGATATCCTTCCTCGCCGCAGCCTCACCTGTCGGCGCTGCTTTTTCCTTCCCTTGCGCAACCCCACTCCCCGTGGCTTGCTGAGCAGGCACCGCGACCACAGCTGAAACCTCTGTGGTCGGGTCCCCCCCAGTACTTCCTAAATCCTTCCCTGACTGCTGTACCCATGCGGCTCCCGGACCTTCTACCTGCTTCTCTGCAGCCTCCAACCTCTGCACCAGTTCTTTTATGCCTGTTAGAAAACCCAGGAAACCCGGAGTACCCACCCCTATAGCAGATCCCACCATGCTTTGTTCTGACCCCCCAGCCCCAGTTGCTACACATGATGCATCATTTAAACTAGACATTGTAATGACCTGTGCTGGCTCACCTGGCTGCATAGGTGTCGCCCCATCAGCCGACCGTCTGCTCTCCTCAGGCCCCATCCTCCTGGGCAGGGGGGCCGCCTCCTCCTCCGATCCGGACTCCTCATCTCTTCCGCTCCGACCCGACTCTTCACCTGCATCCGACGTAGGCCCGCCCGGGATGTGAACCGCAGCTGCCGCATTATTCGCCATCCTTCCCTTCCTCCGCGCAGGGAAACCTTCTGTGGACTTCCGGATCGCCTTCCCAGGACCGGTGTGGGCTACCTCAGTCCTGCCAGCCTCCGCTCCTGCATTTGTTAGGCCAGCCCTGCTTCTCTCTCCCCTCTGCCTGTCCCCTGCCGCCGAATTAGAAGGCCCGGGGATCCCTCCAGGCAGTGCAGTTGCCGCGATGGCGGAGCTCCCCGCCGTCATCCTGGGGGCGGGGCTTGCGCTCTCCGTGTGTCTCCTAATAGTAGGCCTCACTGTGGCCGGTTCCCTGGCCTGCCTCTGCTCCTGTCCCGCCGGGGCCGCACGCCCGCTGACCCGCTCTCTTCCCGCTTGCCGTTTCGCCGGTGGTCCCCCCGGGAGTCTGGAAGACAGACTACCCGAGTGCCGCTGCGCTGGTGTCATGCGGTCCGGAGAGAACCGCTCAGGCGGACGAGAGCGGCGTGCTCTGGTGCCGCTTCTCTCTCCCCCACTTGCTTGCATCGTGGAGCCCTGTAGTGCGGCTGCGATCGTCTCCTGGAGCCACTCAGCACCCCGCACCGCTGCTTCTTCCCTCAACTGGGCCATGAGCCCCTCCAATTCAGCCATGTTGGTAGCACAACCTTCCTGAGAACTTTCCTAATCTTTCTGTTGTCCCTCCCAGGGCGGGAACCCCTTTTAACTAGTCCCTCCCCTGCTCCTCCTTCCCCCTCGGCTCCACATTCACCACATAACCTTAACCCTTTACACTGCTACCACTGTCATGTGCGCCCTTCGCATACATCATTGCATGCTGTTGCTCCAGGCTTTTCTAAATATTGACACTTTGGGCCCAATTTGGACATTTTTAGTTAGGGGTGTACTGACTTTTGTTGCCAGCAATTCAATGGCTGTGTGTTGAGTTATTTTGAGGGAACAGCAAATTTACACTGTTATACAAGCTGTACACCCACTACTTTACATTGTAGCAAAGTGTCATTTCTTCAGTGTTGTCACATGAAAAGATAGAAAAAAAAAATGTGAGGGGTGGTTGAAGCGTCAGCACACACTGATAAAGTGTGACACATAAAGTAGATCGCACTAACCTCTTGCTGCCCATGTAATGCATATGAGCAGTGGCAAAGTGGGTGGGCTTTAAAGTGGTTGCAAACCTCTGAAAAGAATTATGAACAAAGCATACCCTTCTATAGTGTGTACTTGCCTCAATCCAAAGCATCTAGTATAGGGGTCTCAAACTGGTGGCTCTCCAGCTGTTGCGGAACTACAAGTCCCATCGTGCCTCTGCCTGAGGGAAGTCATGCTTGTTACTGTCAGCCTTGCAATGCCTCATGGGACTTGTAGTTTTGCAACAGCTGGGGGGGCTGACAGTTTGAGACCCCCTGATCTAGCGGCTACTCTCTCCCTAATCTGCTGTCACTTCTAAGAAACCATGACACCAGACAATTCTGGGAGATGCCCCCTGTCCCCCCCAGTACACAGCAGGTGATTGACAGCCTCAGCTGTGCATGTTTCCCTTAAAGGCTGTGTAGAAGGGGGTGTGTCCTCTCCATTCACTCAGGTCTCAGATTACACTCAGTTCTAGGTCTTGTGACCACGTGAGTGGTCACATGATCAGGCAATCCTTTCCACCACCCAAAGACCCAGATAAAGAGACACTTAGGCTGGGTGGAAAGGGGTTAATGTGTTTTATCCAACATAAACAAATAGAGAATGTTGTTCCCCTTTAAGACATAAATATAAATAATAAAAATTACCGTCGGCGCTCATCATCCACATTTTCTATTATAGATAATAATTAGACCTAACTTATTTTCCCAGGGAGACGTCGTTCTTTATCACCACCTCCAGATACCCTCCGCATTAAACTTATCATTAAACCTCATTGTGAGTATTAATCAGTTTTTAGGGCGTTGTCGCCAGCGAACGCAAATTAATTTGAACAGATTCCGATCTCCGATATTCGCTTAACTGAATCCATTCAACTAACGAAGGCAGCATTTTTTTTTTTTTTTTTTTTTTTTAGAGGTTTTAACTGGGGCAGGCGTTTCGTCTCATTCCCAGACGTAAAAATTTTAATGATTATTACAGTTGCTAGGAGCGACAGGAAGGACAGAGTCTTTTTTTTTTTTTTCTATGTATTTATCTAATTAAAAAAATCTTTTTTTCTTTTTTTTCTTTTTTTTTTATCTTTTTCTTAATCCACCAGCATTCTACTTACTAATTCATGCAGAAGAAGGCAAAACTCCAGAAGGAGTAACATAGCGGCTGGGCGGGTTGGTCTGTCGGTGGCGGATACTGATAGAGAGGAATTGATGTTTGTCTTTCGCCAGATTGATAAGAACGTTTGCACCCGGTTCATATGTTTTTCACCTTACGAGCAGCTGTGGGTAACGAGTACATCTAGTAAATTAATGGTTTCCTGTACAACTGTTCAAACATCATAGAGCTCAGTCCATTCAATTTAGATTCTGACTTTGCTGTACAGCAAGCTGACCACTAAATGTGGCCCACGGGCCGGAGGCTGCGACCCACCGACACCAAAAATGGGGCACTATTCCTCCCCATGACACCAGCAATGGGGCACTATTCCACCCAGTGTTTCCTATGATGGGACACTGCTCCTTTCACTAACACCAACGATGGGGCACTATTCCTCCCACTGATACAAAAAATGGGGCACTATTCCTTTCACTGACACCAATGATGGGGCACTATTCCTTTCACTGACACCAATGATGGGGCGATATTCCTCCAACTGACACCAAAAATGGAGCACTATTCCTTTCATTAAAACCAATGATGGGGCACTATTCCTTCCACTGTCACCAACGATGGGGAACTATTCCTCCCGGTGACACCAACAATGGGGCACTATTCCTCCCGGTGACACCAAAAATGGGATACTATTCCTCCAACTGACATCAACAAGGGGGCATTATTCTTTCTTGTAAAAGCAATTATCGGGCACTATTCCTCCAAATGACAACAATGATTGTGCACTACTGGTTTCAAAAATGGGGCACTATTCTTTCTACTGACACTAATAACGGGGCATTATTTCTCCAAATAACACCAACAATGGGGCATTCTTCTTTACACTAAAACCAAAGGGATACTCTTCCTTCCACTGACACCAACAATGGGGCACTATTTCTTCCACTGACACCAATGATTGGATACTGATTCTTACACTAACACCAATGATGGGGCACTTTTCCTTCCACTGACACCAACGAAGGGGCACTATTCCTCCCAGTGACACCAACGATGGGGCACTATTCCTCCCAGTGACACCAATGATGGTGTACTATTCCTCCAATTGACAATGGGGCATTATTCTTTCCATTAAAAACAATGACTGGGCACTGTTTCTTCCACTAATACCACTGACTGTTCCACTGTCGGTGCTTTTTATTCCAACGATGGGGCACTGTTCCTTCCACTGACTCCAATGGTTAGCACTGTTCCATTTTCTGACACCAAAAATGGGGGATCATTCCAACCACTGACACCAATGTTGGGTCACTGTTTCTTCCACTGAAACCAACAATGCAGCACTATTCCTTCCACTGACACCAACAATGGAGCACTATTCTTTACATTGACACCAACGATGGAGCACTATTCCTTCCACTGACACCAACAATGGAGCACTATTCTTTCCATTGACACCAACGATGGAGCACTATTCTTTCCATTGACACCAACAATGCAGCACTATTCTTTCCATTGACGCTAACGATGGAGCACTATTCCTTCCACTGACACCAACGATGGAGCACTATTCTTTCCATTGACACCAACGATGGAGCACTATTCCTTCCACTGACACCAACGATGGAGCACTATTCTTTCCACTGACACCAACGATGGAGCACTATTCTTTCCATTGACACCAACGATGGAGCACTATTCCTTCCACTGACACCAACGATGGAGCACTATTCTTTCCACTGACACCAACGATGGAGCACTATTCTTTCCACTGACACCAACGATGGAGCACTATTCTTTCCACTGACACCAACGATGGAGCACTATTCTTTCCACTGACACCAACGATGGAGCACTATTCTTTCCATTGACACCAACGATGGAGCACTATTCTTTCCATTGACACCAACGATGGAGCACTATTCTTTCCATTGACACCAACGATGGAGCACTATTCTTTCCATTGACACCAACAATGGAGCACTATTCTTTCCACTGAAACCAACAATGCAGCACTATTCTTTCCATTGACACCAACGATGGAGCACTATTCCTTCCACTGACACCAACAATGGGTCACTGTTCCTTCCAATGAAACCAAAGATGGAGCACGAGTCCTCCTCCCACTAACCACAGGGACTAGAAACTTTTTTTATCCCCCACTGACCACCAACCCTGGAGCACGTTTTACTCCAACTCACCACTGAGCCTGGAGGATTGTCTACTTGGCATTTTTTTTAGAAAATTTGAGGAAACAGTGGTGTGTAGAGTAACAGTGCACCTCATTCCCTTTTGATGGTAATCTGAGAACTGCTTTGGCTTACTTGTTAGGCGTTCCCACATAGCACTGATTTAGGAAAAAAACACCCCACATGCATATAGCTCTGTAAAATTGGGTTGCATTGAATTATATGGAACTCAGATTAAGGAGACATTTTTTTTTCTTGAAAACCCACATTCACTGCCCCCCCTACTTCACTATGCTCCCCTGCTTATTCATTGCTCCATCTGAGCCATCTCAACCTTGTGTAAGCTCCATGTTGGACAATACCAGAGTTTACACAGGTTTAATGACCCTCCCCCATCTGGCAGTGTTGATTGTTTAGGCCTGAGTACTGCATCCTCGGAGTAAGGGCAGGAGGTGACATGCTCCCCGATACTTGGAGGCTTGGGTAGTTCTAAGATCTTCACTGAAGGAACAGAGTGGCGAAGGACGGAGAAAGTAAGGATCATTGGGTGTGGGGTGGTTTTCCAAGAGAACCTGTCGCTTTTTTCTGAAAGGGCAAAAATGATAGATTGCAATTTACTTTATTTACGTGAAGATTTGTAATGTTAATGAGAGTTAAAAGCTAAAAATGAATATTAAAAAGACCACATAAGCCCAAACGTAACTTATTACCTTTATAGCGAAGTGTATCTAAACCCCAAGCTTTTTATTTTAATTTTGTGCAGAGTTGCGAGCGTTCCGACTTCAGGATTTATTGCTAAAGAAGGGTGAAAATGAGGAACTTGATATGCTTTCAGTCAGCCAGTTAAATTTTATTGGGTACAATAGAGTCTCTTAATGAAGGTGAAAGAGAAGAGCGCAAAAGCTGGTCTCCAAGATCACGGCAGATGGTGACTGCAGCCATTAAATTTAGAGACGCTTGCTTCTTGGGAGGAAAGCAATGACAAACCTAGACAACATTATAAAAAGTAGAGACATCCAGGGCTGGTACAAGGGGTGGGCAGAAGGGGGGGATGCCCTGGGCGGGACCATTTACTGGAGGAAGGGGGGCGCAATAGAGGCCACGCTACAGGCCGCCTGTCCTGGGGTCGCTTTGATCTGTGGCTGCAGCGCTCCCCTCCCACCTCCTCCGCCAGGGTCTGTGGGTCTGTGTGTGTGTTCGGCGGCGCAGTAACAAGGTCCTGCCCCCCTAGACCGTGTGGTAGCAGATTGAACCAGTGTTCCGCCTATTACACGAGCCGGTCTAGGGGGGCGGGACCTTGTTACGGCGCCGCTGAACACACACACAGACCCAGCTATGTGACACACAGTGCTGCGGGAGATGTCCGCTGTGTGATCCAGGGCAGGCTATGGTGAGTCTGCATTCATAGGCAAAGTGAGGCTGCAATTATGGGCACAGAGAGGCTGCAATTATGGTCACAGAGAGGCTGCAATTATGGGCACAGAGAGGCGGCATTGATGGGCACAGTGAGGCGGCATTGATGGGCACAGTGAGGCTGCGATTATGGGCACAGAGAGGCTGCGATTATGGTCACAGTGAGGCGGCATTGATGGGCACAGTGAGGCTGCATTGATGGGCACAGTGAGGCTGTGATTATGGGCACAGTGAGGCGGCACTGATGGGCACAGCGGTTATGGGCACTGGTGAGACTGCATCGATCTCTTGTATCATGTCTGCAGTCTCTGACCATCTTTAGTATGATGTCCTCAGTCTCTAACCATCGCCTGCATCATGTCCTCAGTCTCTAACCATCTCTTGCAGTCTTTGAGGGGAGTTTGCTTAATTAGCAATGGTATTGGTAATATGCAGCAGGAAGGGGGTTAATGCACTGTCACTGATGCATTAGTATAGATCCCATCGTCTGTAGGCACTGTAGCTTTTCACAGCGGGGGTGGGAGGGGGCACCATTTTTTATTTTGGCCCTGGGCACCAAATGACCTTGTCCTGGCTCTGGAGACTTCACCCTTCCGACAAAGTGCTGTATAGTCAAAGCCAGGCTCGGACTGGGACAAAAAATAGGCCCGGGCATTTTCGACTGAGCAGCCAACTTTTCCAGGGACCGGGGGGGGGGGTGGTCGGTAGACATTCGCAGGGACGGCTGGTGTCGGTCCTCCACACTGTAATGTGCAGGGACACTGTGATATAAAGGGAACTGCACTATAAAGGGGCACTGCAATGATTACAGTGCAGTCCCCTTTATATTACAGTGTCCCGGTCCTATTGTGGCCACACAATGCCAGTACTGTCTGTCTCCTATTGTGCCCACACGGCCCAGTGACACTGACCTGCTCTCCCTCAGCGTGGCTCTCTCTCTCTGGTGGTACGGGTACAGCGTTGCTCTCTCTCTCTGGTGGTTCGGGTACAGCGTGGCTCTCTTTCTCAGGTGGTGTGGGTACAGCGTGGCAGTCTTTCTCTGGTGCTGCGGGTAAAGCGTGGCTCTCTTTCTCTGGTGGTGCGGGTACAGCATGGCTCTCTCTGGTGGTGCGGGTAAAGCTTGGCTCCCTCTCTGGTGGTGTGGTACAGTGTGGCTCTCTCTGGTGGTGCAGGAACAGCGTGGCTCTCTCTCTGGTGGTGCGGTTACAGCGTGGCTCTCTCTGGTGGTGCAGGAACAGCGTGGCTCTCTCTCTGGTGGTGCGGGTACAGCGTGGCTCCCTCTCTGGTGGTGTGGTACAGTGTGGCTCTCTCTGGTGGTGCAGGAACAGCGTGGCTCTCTCTCTGGTGGTGCGGGTACAGCGTGGCTCCCTCTCTGGTGGCGTGGTACAGCGTGGCTCCCTCTGGTGGTGCGGGTACAGCGAGACTCTCTCTCTCTGGTTGTGCGGGTACAGTGTGGCTCTATCTGGTGGTGCTGGGGCTATTAGTTCCCCCAGCACAGTCCTCTCTTTCGTTTTCCATATATCCTGCTATAAGCACTCCTCAGCTTGTTTCGGGGTTTTCTCTTTCACCCCAGCAGAGTGCATGCTGGGGACTGTAGTCTGCTCCCTGCTGAGAACAATTGGGCCACCTAGCTCTGGGACTACATTTCCCATGATGCCCTTCTAGTTGCTTCTGATTGCCCCTCCGCTGTGGCCAATGGGGAGGGAAAACGAACAGGCAGGAAAGCCTTCTCTTCCCCTGCTGCCGACATGAGAAGGGGAGGGGGGGCGAGGGGGGAATATTATCACAGCAGCCTGCAGCTCTCCCCACCGTGCGGACACTCATGCCTGGAGAAGAAGAGCGGCTGCGGAACTGTCAGCGCGGCTCTGAGGCTGAGCTGTGTGTGAGAGAGACACACAGCTCAGTCCATGCAGTCGCCAGAGATGACACAGGTACGGCTGCATGGCGGTAGGCGAGCGGCGGCCGCGGCCTGTGTTGCCCATGTTCAGGCCGTGGTCGCCGGTTACCTCCCGCTGTGCGGCCTGATCATCAACAGGCCACGGAGCAGGTGGACCCGGCCCACCGGGCAAGTGCCCGGTCTGCCCTATGGCCAGTCCGGGCCTGGTCAAAGCTATGGTATGCCCAGTAGTAACCTATGGCTGTGAAAGTTGGACCATAAGGAAGGAATTGATGCTTTTGAACTATGGTGTTGGAGAAGACTCTTGAAAGTCCCTTGGACGGCAAGAAGATCAAACCAGTCAATCTTGATGGAAATCAACCCGGAATATTCACTGGAAGGACAGATCCTGAAGCTGAAACTCGAATACTTTGGCCACCTAATGCGACAAGAGGACTCATTGGAAAAGACCCTGATGCTGGGAAACATGGAAGGAAAGAAGGAGGATGACAGAAAACAAGATGGATAGATAGCATCATCGAAACAATGAAAATGAACTTAAGCAAGCTCTGGGAGGGCAGAAAAGTCTGGTGCGCTATGGTCCATGAGGTCACAAAGAGTCGTAAATGTGGGTACCCCTTGCAGAGGAGAATAATAAGTTGAGAATCCACATACAAAAAGTTTAATGAAGGCTCCAAGCAAATGTGTCGATTTCAAAATCTTTAATAATAAAAATTGGTTTGCAGCAGGATGCAAAAAAAATTAACCAACACGTTTCGAGGGTCAAACAAACTCTCCCTTTTTCAGGGCTTTAGTTAAAAAAAAGTTGGACATTCAAAATGACGTCATCACAGACATAAAAAGGCTCTTTTTGTGTGGCGGTTTCATGCCAAGCCTTCTCAGGTTATTTTGTGACTTCCATATCACTAATAATTATCCCTGGTAATAATGCTATTTAGGAGTCTCACCATCTTTTAACCAGAACCCTTAAGAATAGGGGATATTTTGACCCCCCCCCCCAAATGCTCTGGTTTTGTTTGTTTCTACTGTGAACCAATTTTTATCATTTAAAGTTTTTTTTTGCCATCCACGTGGTCACTAGATTTGCTCCCTCTCTTTGTCCTGGTGACCCCAAAACTTAAAGCAGAACTTCACCCTAAAAAATAACTTCCGCTTTAACACCTCCTTCCCCCTTCCTCTCCTTGTTTTGAAGGGTTTTCTTTTGGGGGGGGGTAATGTCAACCTAGTTTTAGAAGGTACCAGCTCCCACTTCCACTCTAACTGCCTAGGCAATCAGATCTATCTATCACTTTTGGATATACTTTTTTTTTTGGGGGGGGGGGGGGGGGGAGATGTAGCAGTAGGGTTGCCACCTCATCCCTTTAAAAGCGAGCACATATTAATTACACGGGTTCTGTGGTTGATAAAGGTGGTAATTAAACCCACTTAGTGCCTTATCTGCAATTAAATTAGCCTCAGAACCTAATTCACATGTGTTCGGGTTTAAAGGGTTTAGGTGGCAACCCTAGGGAGCGGGTACCTGGTTTTGAGAGGTACCCACTCCCTCTTCCGCTTGAATTTCCTTGGTGATCCAAGTGGAAGTTGCCCCCCCCCCCCCCCCCGTAGGCAGATGCAGTCTGTTTTCTCCACTGTAGGTGGCGCTCGACTGCAATGGCATTGCATTTGGAGAGGAAGTCAAGAGGAACATGGTTCCTCTATGGTTTCCTTAGGTCACTGGGGAAGCTATCTGATTGGATGCTGAGGTCCCATGTGACTAGTCCCATGTGGCTGTCGGCACACCCGAGACCTGCTTTGCTACACAAAGCTGTTGCATTCTGTGAGTGTTCCCAGTCGGGGACCTATCTGCCGGGATTGTTGTCAATTTCTCAACTTTAACATTAAGACGAGTTCTGTTCTCTGCAACTGGGCTCTGAGTGTTTAATGCCGCTGCACCTCGCTGCACCTCGCTGCACCTCCCCACACACCCCTCTTTACCTGCAGCCTTCTGGGACATGTCACAGGTCCCAGAAGGCTGCAGGATCATTCACAAAGTGCAGCATGGCTCACTCATGCACAGTGGGAAGCCACAGAGGGTCACAGCTGGCTTCCCTCGGTAAACATGCCGGGAGATGTAGCAGTAGGGTTGCCACCTCATCCCTTTAAAAGCGAGCACATATTAATTACACGGGTTCTGTGGTTGATTAAGGTGGTAATTAAACCCACTTAGTGCCTTATCTGCAATTAAATTAGCCTCAGAACCTAATTCACATGTGTTCGGGTTTAAAGGGTTTAGGTGGCAACCCTAGGGAGCGGGTACCTGGTTTTGAGAGGTACCCACTCCCTCTTCCGCTTGAATTTCCTTGGTGATCCAAGTGGAAGTTGCCCCCCCCCCCCCCCCCCGTAGGCAGATGCAGTCTGTTTTCTCCACTGTAGGTGGCGCTCGACTGCAATGGCATTGCATTTGGAGAGGAAGTCAAGAGGAACATGGTTCCTCTATGGTTTCCTTAGGTCACTGGGGAAGCTATCTGATTGGATGCTGAGGTCCCATGTGACTAGTCCCATGTGGCTGTCGGCACACCCGAGACCTGCTTTGCTACACAAAGCTGTTGCATTCTGTGAGTGTTCCCAGTCGGGGACCTATCTGCCGGGATTGTTGTCAATTTCTCAACTTTAACATTAAGACGAGTTCTGTTCTCTGCAACTGGGCTCTGAGTGTTTAATGCCGCTGCACCTCGCTGCACCTCGCTGCACCTCCCCACACACCCCTCTTTACCTGCAGCCTTCTGGGACATGTCACAGGTCCCAGAAGGCTGCAGGATCATTCACAAAGTGCAGCATGGCTCACTCATGCACAGTGGGAAGCCACAGAGGGTCACAGCTGGCTTCCCTCGGTAAACATGCCGGCACGGGGAAAGACTGGTAAGGAACCGGCCTGGGTGAGGATAGCACTGGATCCTTGGACAGGTAAGTGTCGTTTTTTTTTTTTAATTCCTCTTGAAAGTGGGGGAAAATACAAAATTTTGAGTTTCCATCAGAACAGGAATATATGGAAAATCTTTTAATAGGGACACATGTCCAAGTGACAACTAAAATGTGATTTCACTTACTTTGGAGAGATTTTTTTCTTACTTCCGGTTGTGACTACAGGAAATCTCCCCAATGGAACACAGGTGGCAAAAGGGGAGGTGGAAATATCCTGAAGTTCCACTTTGAAAGAGATGTATGAATTTTTTTTCCCCAGAATCATACTTACCTTGGTGGATGCAGCATCGGTCTAATGCTGCACTTTAACACTGAGAACCGAGCGATTGAACACCGCCGATCGCTCAGTTCTCACAGCTCCGTGAACAGAGAACTGCTGACTTTCAGTAAGCAGCTCTCTGCTCAGCCAACCCCCCCACGCTCACTAGATCGGCTGGCTCAGGCTCTCAGCGGCTTGCAGGGAGGCTGAGCTGGGTGCCGGTCCAGGCATGTGGGTGGATCCCGACTCCATTGCCATGATCTTGCCCGAGCCTAAACCGGCTCTGTGACATCAGCTGACAGCAGGCTGTCTGCTGAAAACAGGTCACAGGAGTGCAGAACAAACTGCACTCCTTTGACCCACAGAAGAAGTACAGCCAAACAAGCTTTCCCTGTACTTCTCCTTTAGGCTATGTTCACACTGATCTGACACAAAAGTAATACAACTTCTGATCCGACTTCGCCCTGCGACTTCATGTTTAACTTCCATGCAACTTCAATAAACGGGATCGGACTTTGAGTCTGGTATGAATCTTGAGGGGGAACCTCACGCCAAAAAAAAAGAAAAAAAAATCCATACCAAACCCTTATCCGAGCATTCAGCCCAGCAGGTCAGGAAGGGGGGGGGGACAAGCAAGCGCCCCCTCCTGAACCATATCAGGTCACATGCCCTCAACATGGGAGAGGTGGGTGCTTTGGGGCGGGGGGGGGGGCTCTGTGCCCCCTAACCCAAAGCACCTTGTCTCCATGTTAATGGGGACAAGGGCCTCATCCCGACAACCCTGACCGGTGTTGTTGGGGTCTTCGGGCAGGGGGCTTATCTGAATCTGGAAGCTCCCTTTACAATGGGCCCTCAGATCCCGCCCCCCCATGTGAATAAGTATGGGGTACATTGTACCCCTACCCATTCACCCAAAAATAGTGTAGTGTTACAAAAAAACAAGAGACAGTTTTGGAAAAGTCCTTTATTAAAAATGAAGAAAGTCCCCCGTCGTAGCTCCATGTCTTCTTCCTCTGGTCTTCTCTCTCCAATTCTTCTCCCAGTTCTTCTCCCTCCGCTTCTTCTCACAGGTCTTCTCCTTCAGCTTCTTCTCCCGATTCTTCTCCTTCAGCTTCTTCTCCCAGTTCTTCTCCCTCAGCTTCTTCTCCCGGTTCTTCTCCTTCAGCTTCTTCTCCAGATTCTTCTCCCTCAGCTTCTTCTCCTGGTTCTTCTCCCTCTGCTTCTTCTCACTGTTCTACTCCCGGTTCTTCTCCCTCCGAATTATACCAGACTCAAAGTCGGATCCCGTTCATTGAAGAAAAAGAAGAAAGTCCCCCCGTCGTTGCTCCATGTCTTCTTCCTCCGGTCTTCTCCCTCCGGTTCTTCTCCCAGTTCTTCTCCCTCCATTTCTTCTCCCTCCATTTTTTCTCCCAGTTCTTCTCCCTCTGCTTCTTCTCCCAGGTCTTCTCCCGGTTCTTCTCCCTCCGAATTATACCAGACTCAAAGTCGGATCCCGTTCATTGAAGTCGCAACATGAAGTCGCAGGGCAAAGTTGGATCAGAAGTCGTACTACGTTCGTGTCTGATCAGTGTAAACATAGCCTAAAATAAATCCTCCCTTACGCTATCCAAAATTAAAAAGACATTAACATGCATTGATAAAATGGTATAGGGTACTTACTATAGAGCCGTTGCAAAAGCTTTGCATAAGGACGCAGAGGCACAGAACCTGCAGGAAAATAAACAAGGCAAGGGTTAAGCTCTCCTATCTACCGGTAATTCCACTTACACAATCTTCTGTCATATAAACAATCTCTCTATATATCATTACAGGAAGCGTTTTGTATAAAAAAAAGTTATTAAAAGAAAAACGTCCCCAAATCTTTTGTAATCGTCGCCCCTCGAGCTGCGTTTGTTTATTTGTGTGTGATCTTTTTTTTTTCCGTTTTTGAATGATTTTCCTAAGCCTACCTATAATTTCGGCGGAATAGGCTGCAATCAGGCAAATGCGCAGTGAATCGCCCGCTCTCGCTCGGCGAATATTAATGCGGTCGTTCCAGACAAATACTAACATTTTCCCCGTCTCCGCTCACCGAGGGAAAGGGTCATTTGTAACCCGAGACATTTTTTTCTAAAAAGTGCCGCTGTTGTTTTGAGCAGGCGGCTTGTTTATGATCCACGTTGATAGCCACGCAGCGTCTTAACAATTTGCATTCTCTGCCTTTGCAAATTGGATGGCGAGGAAGAAAATTGAATGTTGTCAAATGGACTGGAGGGGAGGAAATGGCTCCTGGGGAGGAAAGGGGAAGCAAGGCGGACGATACCGATGAATGTTGTCAGATGTCCTAGGTGACTTAAAACTGAACTCCAGGCAGAGATTAGAAAACACCAATGAATTAATGGTATGTATTTATCAATTATGAATTTGATTTAATTTCAGCCTCTCTTTAGAGAGGAGAAGGGCACTAGGGAGCCAGTCAGGTGAGCTGACAAGGTAAATGCTGACAGGAGGAGGGAGCAGAGAGACAAGTTCATCAGTCTTCCACTGATCCTTTACAATCCAATCACAAGCTGGGGGGGTGGGGAGGTGACCAGGCTGTGCTGCTTAACTGCAGCAAAAAAAAAGCAGCCCAAGGGGTTCAAGAAAACCCATGCCCGTTGGCTGAGATACCCCATATACCCATAACCTGACCTTGGGTTGTCCTTCTCATATCTAGTACCACCAAGTACCCGGCCACCTAGTGGTAGAAGAGAAAAGTGCAACAAGGCTGAACTTAGGGAAAAATCAATAGACCTCTATCAATCGACCAAGATAACTACGCTTGGCAAGTAAATTTGTGAGGAGCTCCCTGACTAAACTCCAGGGTGCTACATGTGTATAGGCACCTGGTGTGGGACTACATCCTATCTTTATAGGCTCCTGGTGTGGGACTACATCCTATCTGTGTATAGGCACCTGGTGTGGGACTACATCCTGTGACAGACATAGCCAGAACAGAGGCTGTTGGAGAGGACTGTATGCAAGCCTGTTGCCTTTTGATTATGGGCCCTGGATTTTCAATGGAACAATACTCTTTGTGAGGTGAATGAGAAATCCAGTCTGAACTGTATTAATCGGACTCAGTCGTGTATATATGTATATATTGTATGGGGACTCCTTACTGTAGATTTGTGTCCCTGAAGAGGGAGGGGGGGTTCCTCCAGCAGCCCCCTGCTGATAAGACTGGTTCATTCTGTTGGGACACATCCTGTGAGGAGATGCTGGTGTTATCAACATGTGTTTATGTTAATTGAGAGAACTGATCACATTAGCCACCAGCACTGGCTAGGAGACGAATGGTCTAGGCTGAGGAGGGGGGAGATTGTTGTTTGTATTGTTAATTGTAATTAGCTCCAGCTATTGTGTTTATATTAATGTGTGAAGCTCGGTGCCCACAAGACTGTCATCTGGTCTGGGTACATTTTGTAGTAAATTAGCTCCTGTTAATTAGGTTAGCTTTGAGTCATCCCTGCTGTATAAAGGTCTGTGAGATCTCAAATAAAAAGTTAGTTCTGATGTACTCCAAGACTGATGTTGTCTAGTTCTTGGGGTTCCTATAGCCAGATCCATTGGACTCGTGTTCCAGAACTTAGGAAGCGGTATATGACGGAAGCACTCAAGCGGAGTGTGGGGCGTTCCGTGACATTGGTGGCAAGCAGCGGGAAAGCTTCCTGAAGTCTGAAGTCTGGGACATCCAAACCTCCAACTGGATCCAAGATCAGCATAGCAGACTTCAGTCACCCCAGCGGAGATATGGACCTGGCATCAGAATTCCCGGGGCTGCTGCGGATCATCCTTTCAACGTACACCAGGACTGTGTCAGAGGATGAATACCTGGAGCTCAGGCAGCTGATTCGGGTGGAGCTCTGGATTGCAGCCCTCCGTCTCGCTGGTATAAAACAGGGCAAGTGCTTTCCAACCCAAGAGCAACGGGCCAGTGACCAACGGGCATTGCGGATGGCATTCCTGGGAGAGCAGCCCCAGGAGCAATGGGTGACTGAGTTGGACAGGTTGGTCCAGCAGGAGATAGACCTGGACAATTGTTATCGGGCTCTGCAATGGCACGCAGAGGAGGGATATTTAGGGGAGACAACAGAATGCTCTCCGGAGGGATATGACTTTGGCGGCCCTGGATTGCTGTGGGAGAACCTTACAGATCTTTTTATGTTTGGCGATGAGGGGGAACCTGACCTTGAGGACATGAGAGACTATAGAGAGTCTATGCTCGGTCTTGCAGGGGTCTCAGAGCTCAAACCTGATCTGGACCATTTGCTAAGGAAGGAACAGCATCTGGAAAGGGCATACAGGAAACTGCTAGAACAAGTTCAGCAGCATGCCAGAGAATCGGCAGTGGAAAATCCGGAGATTGCCGTCCCCAAACCTGAAGTGCTGACAACAGGGCAGAGCTCTGCTAACCTCTGCCCAGCACTGATTGCATCTTCTGGGTTCCATGGACAGGAGATGGTGAACCTCTATTCCCAGACATCAGTTGCAGAGACATGGGATTTGATAGACTTTTCTGCTGAGGAAAAACAACCTGATGAGCCTCCAGCAGAAGAGCTGCTATCAGGGCCAAAGTTCACTGTGTTCTGCCCAGCACCAACAGTGGCTTCGGCCTTCTTGAGAGAAGAGGTAGTCGGCCTTTCTCCCACAACACTGACAGGGACATGTGATTTTCTGCCAGCAGCATCTATGGAGTTAAAACAAACTTCTCCAGCTGAAGATCTGGTAACTGAACAGAGGGTCCAAGACCTCTGTCCCACACTTTTACCAATTCCAGAGACTGGGGATTTAATAGACGTTTCTGTAGAGGAGGAACCACCTGGCAAACCCCCAGCAGAAGTGCTGGCAACCGGACAGAGGGTCCAAGACGTCTGCCCCACACCCGCAGCAATTGTGGAGGCCCAAGGTGAGGAGGTGGCAGTCTATCGCGAGCTGCAGATCAGGATCCAAGGAGAGAATGCAGTCATCACCTCACAACTGCAGCTTGATCTGGTGTCGGTTGATGGGGCTTCAGTCCCCACCTGTATACCCCAGGGATGCTGGGCAGTGGGCCCAGATCCCCAACAGCAGGATGGAGTGAGCCCAGTCCCCCTGTCTTCTCTCCAGCGGCAGAAAGGATTCCAGGGAGAAGGGCCAGTCCGGGCCTCTCCCCAGCGGCAGATATGTTCTCTGAGAGAGGCAGAGGATGGCTGGGTGAGTGATACACGGTTTGGGGTAGTTTGTTTGGGGTACTGTGTGGGTACCGGCATTAGAGGACTGGAACTATGGACTAACTTCAGAGTCAACCCGTCTGGGGTCTCCTCATGTGTTTGTCTCCTGCCGAAAGGGGAGAAATGTGACAGACATAGCCAGAACAGAGGCTGTTGGAGAGGACTGTATGCAAGCCTGTTGCCTTTTGATTATGGGCCCTGGATTTTCAATGGAACAATACTCTTTGTGAGGTGAATGAGAAATCCAGTCTGAACTGTATTAATCGGACTCAGTCGTGTATATATGTATATATTGTATGGGGACTCCTTACTGTAGATTTGTGTCCCTGAAGAGGGAGGGGGGGTTCCTCCAGCAGCCCCCTGCTGATAAGACTGGTTCATTCTGTTGGGACACATCCTGTGAGGAGATGCTGGTGTTATCAACATGTGTTTATGTTAATTGAGAGAGCTGATCACATTAGCCACCAGCACTGGCTAGGAGACCAATGGTCTAGGCTGAGGAGGGGGGAGATTGTTGTTTGTATTGTTAATTGTAATTAGCTCCAGCTATTGTGTTTATATTAATGTGTGAAGCTCGGTGCCCACAAGACAGTGAGGCCCGGAATGAAACTGACTAGAAGGAGGGGTAGTGGAGGGCCGGGCATGACAGTGTGTCTAATGGAGACACTGAAAGGGTTAAAAGAGCAGGAAAAGGTTTATGGGAGAAAGGGGAGGCCCAAAAGTTAAGTTGGTAGCAAAGGGGGAGTGGTGATATTTAAGGGGGGGGAGGAGTAGAGAGGTCAGTGTGAGAGAAAAAGTTTAACAGAGGAGGCAGTTTTTTCACTACTGCTCCTCCATAATGGCCGCCGTAGAAGAAATTTTGGAGAAGCTAAGAAGGGCGGCAGCACAGAAAGGACCGGAATGGCTGAAACAGCAAGTAGGGGACATTGGAGGAGAAGAACCGTGCGGATCGGCGGCGGGTGAGGTGTCCGGCCGCGCGCGGAGGTCTCGGCCTCCGGCGCGTTTTTCACCAGGGCCTGCATCCAGGCCCGTTCGGAGGATGGGAAGCCCGGGGGATGTGCGGTCGGCCCCCCCCGGTGAAGCGGAGACAAGAAAAAGCAGCCCCTGCGCGGTCTACACGCCGCCGGCTGAATTCGGGGGGCGGGGCCACGGGCCGTTATGGCGCCGGTTCCCTGCCTGGGGAGCGCAGCAGAAGGGACAGTCCGTCCATGCCGCACAGAGGACATCCAGAGGGGTTGGCGGAGAGGATCGGGGAGCCGAGCAGAGCCCTGGGAGAGGGCCCCAGTCAGTTGGTGCGGAATCGGAGTGGGCGGAGCCTAACGGAGGAGCGTGTGGCCAGAGGAAGTGGCGGAAACGGACGGGAGAAGAGCAGCAGCATGAATACCGAGCAGGGAGGAGGAAAGAACAAGACTGTCGGAAGACAAGCTGTCAGGTCAGGTCAGCGACGCCTGTCTGTCAGCAGCAATGCTTCTGGAGGAAGGATGGCCCCACCGCTATCTCACGCCACGGCCTCGGGGGCTTCACCACCCAGGGGGCTTCCCAGTCAAGAGAGTGGAGAGCGGGATGACCGGTCGGAAGGGAAGCTGTCGGACGAAGAGGAGCCGGAAGTGCCAGCGAGGGCGAACACCGTGACGGCTGTGGGGAGTGTGCCTGGTCAGCCTGGTAAGTCGATCTCGTCAGTATTGTTGTCTGGTGCAGTTCAGGATTTATTAGGGGGGGTTACAGGGGGTACGGTAGCACAAGGGGATCGGGGGACGCAGTCGGGGGGGGATCGGCCGGAACGGCAGCTGGCGGGGATCACTCCTGCCAGTGCGGGGTCCGGCCAGCAATTGACAGAATTTTTGCAGGGCCTGCGGACCCTAATGGGGAGATTGGAAGGGGGTCACGGGCAACCTCCCCAGGTGGCCCCATGGACAGCACCAGTGAGGGAGTCCGGGGGGGGGAGCAATGGGGCTGAGAGGGTAGGAGTGCCCCCGGTAATATCGCCTCCTGGACAATCTGGGGTGGGAGGTCAGGTGGTTGAGGCAGTGAAAGCAGGGTCCACGGCGCAGGCGGAAAGGTCCGACGTGGTCAGGTTGGCGGATGCTGCGAGGTGCGAGGTTTACGTCTGCTTCGAGGGCCCCTTAGGAGCACATCTGAAGCAGGAGGTTAGGGAAAAAATTCAAAAGGGTGAGTATGTGGAAATTTTTTCTCTGCTGCCATTGGAAAAATTTAATTTGGACAGGGTAAAACCAGATTCTTCCAAGAAGGAGGATGAGGAAAAAAGGAGGTACCGGCTGATACCACGTACATTTGTGAACTGGCTTCAGGCGTTTGCCATTATGGCGAGCGTAATTGGCGAGAAGAGCCCCGAGCATTGCTCGGCGTTATTCTGTTACATGGACGCTATTGGAGAAGCACATAGGGTATATGGGGGTTCTGCTTGGCTGAGATATGACGAGCAGTTCAGACAGCAGATGGCGGTTCGCCCGTCCCTGCGTTGGGACCATAAGGATATTAGCTTATGGATGAGGCTTATGTCATCGGCGAAGGCCCCGTCTCAGCCGTTTCATGGGGGGGCCGGGGGTGCGAATTCCTCAGGACCCTCGGCCGGCAAAAAGTGGGGTGTGTGCTGGCAGTATAACGAAGGCGTCTGTAAATTTGGGGGGACCTGTAAGTTCAGACACGAGTGCTCGGGGTGTGGGGGAGCCCACCCGTTGTCGAGATGTTTTAAACGGGGAAAGCGTGCCAGTGACGCTGCGCAAAAGAGGGAGGACGCCGGTGAGAGTGGAAAGAATGCTCCCCTTTCTAGGTAAGTATCCAGATCAGGGAGCGGCTCGGTTTTTGGAGTTGGGTTTTACGGAGGGATTTAGGATTCCGTGCTCATTGGAGATTGTTCCTCCTACGGCACGGAATCTCAAATCAGCAATACAGCATCCAGAGATAGTTGGGGAAAAATTGCAGAAAGAAGTGGCGTTAGGACGCATGGGAGGGCCGTTCGCCTACAAACCTTGGCCGGACTTAGTGGTCTCACCTTTGGGGGTGGTGCCCAAGAAGGAACATAACAAGTTCCGATTGATACACCACTTATCTTTCCCAAAAGGAGGTTCGGTCAATGATTTCATTGACCCGGAAGAGTGTACAGTGTCTTATACTTCATTTGATGCGGCGGTTAAGTGGGTTAGGCGCTACGGCCAGGGGGCTCTTATGGCAAAAGCGGACGTAGAATCGGCTTTTCGTTTGTTGCCGGTACATCCGGAGAGTTTTCGGCTGTTGGGATGTCACTGGCAAGAACAGTTTTACATTGACAAATGTTTGCCCATGGGTTGTTCTATATCCTGTGCCATGTTTGAGGCGTTCAGCTCCTTTTTAGAATGGGTGGTTAGGGATGTCGCTGGCCTAGACTCAGTAATACACTATTTGGACGATTTTCTGTGTATAGGCCCCCCTGCCTCCGCTGTGTGTGCGATTTTGCTTTCCACGTTGCAGCACATCGCGGGCAGGTTTGGAGTGCCTTTGGCGGCGGAAAAGACCGAAGGCCCCACGACAGAAATTAGTTTTTTAGGCATAGTTATAGATTCGATAGCTATGGAATGCCGATTGCCCAGGGGTAAGTTATTGGAACTGCAGAAGGAAATTCGGGATATCCACGGGTTGAAGAAGGTGCAACTGAGAGCTCTTCAGTCGTTGTTGGGTAAGTTGAATTTCGCTTGCAGAATTATCCCAATGGGGAGGGTTTTTTGCCGACGGTTGTCGGCGGCTACAGCAGGAGTAAAACGGCCAACTCATTTCATTCGATTAAATAGGGAACATAGGGACGATTTGAAAGTTTGGTATAATTTCTTAACTTCATACAACGGGAGGGCGGTGTGGATGTCTGGACCGGTGAGCAATTTCGATGTGGAATTGGTTACCGATGCAGCGGGCTCAACAGGTTTTGGGGCTTATTTTCAGGAGAGATGGAGTGCAGAGCCCTGGTCACAGTCGTGGGAGAGGGCTGGGTTCCTCTGCAATCTGGTCCTGCTGGAATTGTTTCCAGTGGTGTTAGCATTGGAGTTATGGGGTGAGGCATGCAGAAATTTGAAGCTGAGGATCAACTGCGACAACATGGGTGTAGTGCAGGTGGTTAACCGCATGTCAGCGTCTTCGCAGCCGGTCATTCGGCTGTTGCGACAGCTGGTGTTTAGGTGCTTGAGTCTGAACATTTTTATCTATGCGGTTCACATTCCAGGGGTGGATAATGCACTGGCTGACTCCTTGTCTCGTTTTCAGTGGGACAAGTTCAGGGAGCTGGC
Source organism: Lithobates septentrionalis (assembly GCA_037952835.1). NCBI lineage: Eukaryota > Metazoa > Chordata > Amphibia > Anura > Ranidae > Lithobates > Lithobates septentrionalis. The sequence goes on from JBBDGP010003008.1 coordinate 186,864, forward strand.
GCCGGAGGCAGACAAGGAAGGAGTTCCTTGCCCGGTTTGGATGTGGGAGTTGCCTTTGGAGTCGCCGCGGGATGGATCAGGCAGTCAGTAAGTGATTCCACTTGGACGGCCTACAGCAAGGTATGGAAGGAGTGGTCGATGCTGGTGCAGGAGGCTGGTGTGGGGATGTGGGCGTCAGACGGGAGGTTACTGGTGTTGTATTTAGTAGCCAGGAATATGGAAAAGGGGTGTGCAGCGTCTTCAATTGACCGAAAATTGGCAGGATTGTCCTTTTTGTTTAAATTAATGGGGGGTGAGGATTGGTCCAAGGATTTTTGGGTTTGACAGGCTTTAAAAGGCTATAGGAAGCAATATAAAAAACGAGATGCGAGACGGCCGGTCACTTTTTCGAACCTGGTTTCCATATGTGACATGTTGAGGTTTATCTGTTTGTCGCATTATGAAATCAGATTGTTCACGGCAGCGTTCTCACTGGCTTTTTATGGGGCTTTTCGTGTAGGGGAATTGGTCAGCCCGTCGAAACAGGTTGGGGGCGGGTTGTTGGATCAAGATGTACGATTGAAGGCGGATAGGGTATGCCTACGTTTGAGGAGGTCCAAAACTGACCAGCAAGGTAAAGGGGTGGAGGTGTCCCTGTTTGAGTTGCCCGGGTCCAAGGTATGCCCAGTTGAGGCTGTAAGGGCATTTAGGTCATGCAGGTGTAAGGGGGAGGGGCCGTTCCTTAAGCATGAAGATGGGTCTTATCTGTCTCGTTTTCAATTTATAACGATCTTTCGAAAATGTTTAACAAAGGCGGGTTTGGTGGGATCGGACTATGCTTCACATTCCTTCCGCATAGGGGCAGCTACAGAAGCCGCCAGATGCGGGTTGGATGAGGCGGCGGTGCGCAGACTCGGGAGGTGGGAGTCTAGGAGATTTCGGTCTTATGTAAGACCTAATTTGGTGATGGAATAAATTAATGCATATTAGCATACGGTTGTTCAAGGGGTGGGTGTTACCTTTGTAGTTGGTTTAGTGAGTCAGGTTTAGAATCAGTGGGTGCCGCTATCTTGTGTCTTGTTTGCATTACAGATGGAAACCCTGTGCGCCTTGTCTGGATCGTGGGTCACTCCTATGTTTGCTGGGGGGCCAGGAGAGGTGACGTGCGTCCGGACGGCAGACAGCTGGGGATTTCCAGAAAGGAGGCAAATATACGCTGGTTGGGTAGACCAGGAATGTTATGGGGTAGAGTTTTGGGAGAAGTGGAGAGGTATGTGAGGTTGGATAGGCCCCCTGACGTTTTAGTGATTCACGCGGGAGGGAATAACTTAGGTGTCCGGTCGGTCAGGGATCTGATGGCGGACATCAAAGCAGATTTTATGCAGTTGCGGGAAAAATTTCCAGCTACCCTTTTAGTTTGGTCTGACATAGTTGCCAGAACAAATTGGCGTTGGGCTAGATCAGTGGCGAGCATAAATAAAACACGCATCAGGATTAATAAAGTGGTTGGGCGTTTCATCAGACAGCAGGGTGGGATTGTGATTCGTCATCGAGAGTTGGAGACGAATGTGGGTTTATACCTTAGGAGGGATGGGGTTCATCTCTCCGACGTGGGGATTGATTTATGGTCCCTGGGTTTACAGGAAGGGATACAGCAGGCTCTGAGGGTGTGGAGGTGCCCTCAAACGTAAGGGGTCACGCTTTCGGGCTGTGGCGGTAGTTTTCTTCTGGTGGTCTTTGACGGGGGCGGTAAAACTGATGGATTTAAAGGGGTGGGGGGATCATCATTAGCATGTTCCCCTCCGGTGTATTCCTGAACGTTGGAGGGAATACTGGTTTTTGGTGGAGCTGCGGGAAAACGGTTGTCTCCGAGCGGCTACAGCTGGAGGCCTATTAGTTGGAAAAGTCCCGCAGTGCGTTGTTTATACATGGTTGTTTATACATGGTTATACATGGTTATATATATAGTTATATATATATATATATATATATATATGGTGGAACGGGGGGTCACCGTCAGAGACCATCAGACTGGGGTTAACTGTTTACGTTATTAATATGTCATTGTTTGTGTTATTGGTTATTTATCGGTTATTTATTGGAGTGATTTATTTTGGAGTTGTTTTATAATAAAAGGGCTGTTGTGGCCATATTACTCCAAAATAAAATGTGTGGTCTCATCATTTTAAGGTGGGGTTTTTGGTTAAGAGGTGGAGTATAAAAGGGGATTATGGTAAGGTAAGGAAGGTAACATTTGGACTACACTAGTCAAGTGAGGCCCGGAATGAAACTGACTAGAAGGAGGGGTAGTGGAGGGCCGGGCATGACAGTGTGTCTAATGGAGACACTGAAAGGGTTAAAAGAGCAGGAAAAGGTTTATGGGAGAAAGGGGAGGCCCAAAAGTTAAGTTGGTAGCAAAGGGGGAGTGGTGATATTTAAGGGGGGGGGGAGGAGTAGAGAGGTCAGTGTGAGAGAAAAAGTTTAACAGAGGAGGCAGTTTTTACCACCCTCCCTCCCTTTTTTAATTGACAGGAAGTAATGTACTGTGTAGTGTTGTTTGTATTTTCTCGTTTCAGGAATGAACAGGTCGTCATGACAGCTGAGGTGACTACGTTGGAATGGGGGCGGTAGTTTTCTTCTGGTGGTCTTTGACGGGGGCGGTAAAACTGATGGATTTAAAGGGGTGGGGGGATCATCATTAGCATGTTCCCCTCCGGTGTATTCCTGAACGTTGGAGGGAATACTGGTTTTTGGTGGAGCTGCGGGAAAACGGTTGTCTCCGAGCGGCTACAGCTGGAGGCCTATTAGTTGGAAAAGTCCCGCAGTGCGTTGTTTATACATGGTTGTTTATACATGGTTATATATATAGTTATATATATATATATATATATATATATGGTGGAAAGGGGGGTCACCGTCAGAGACCATCAGACTGGGGTTAACTGTTTACGTTATTAATATGTCATTGTTTGTGTTATTGGTTATTTATCGGTTATTTATTGGAGTGATTTATTTTGGAGTTGTTTTATAATAAAAGGGCTGTTGTGGCCATATTACTCCAAAATAAAATGTGTGGTCTCATCATTTTAAGGTGGGGTTTTTGGTTAAGAGGTGGAGTATAAAAGGGGATTATGGTAAGGTAAGGAAGGTAACATTTGGACTACACTAGTCATGTCATCTGGTCTGGGTACATTTTGTAGTAAATTAGCTCCTGTTAATTAGGTTAGCTTTGAGTCATCCCTGCTGTATAAAGGTCTGTGAGATCTCAAATAAAAAGTTAGTTCTGATGTACTCCAAGACTGGTGTTGTCTAGTTCTTGGGGTTCCTATAGCCAGATCCATTGGACTCGTGTTCCAGAACTTAGGAAGCGGTATATGACGGAAGCACTCAAGCGGAGTGTGGGGCGTTCCGTGACACATCCTATCTGTATAGGCTCCAGGTGTTGGACTACATCCTATCTGTGTATAGACTCCTGGTGTGTGACTTCACCCTATCTTAATATAGGCTCCTGGTGTAGGACTACATCCTATCTATGTATAGGCTGCTGGTGTAGGACTACATCCTTTCTGTTTATAAGCTCCTGGTGTGGGACTACCTCCTATCTGTATAGGCTTCTGGTGTGGGACTACATCCTATCTGTGTAGAGGCTCCTGGTGTGGGACCATCCCGTGTCACCTACCTACACTCTCTTCATCTAGCACTCATCGTGAATCCACATCCACCCCTGCCCTCAGAGCCTGAACCAATCAAGAAGAACGATCCCCCCCCCCAGAGGTGTCCTTCCCACCCTATCTGTTCACAACTTAAAGGGGCTGCTGCTATACCAAAACTATGTCTTTAAATCTTGATAAAGCTGTAGCTCTTTTTTTGTCCTGGTATGAATCCACTATATGAAAGGGAATAGAAAACTATTACAACCATGGTCCTTTCTTCACATCCTTATCCCCAAAAGGGCATATCATTTATTCTGGAAGCAAATACTACTTTTGCCCCCGGGTTTTTTTTTTTTTTGGTTTTCTTTTCCCCCTCGCTGTCCGACACTTTCAAACAGACGCAGCACGGCAGATTATCAAGGAAAATTATACATTGTGTTATTAATGTATTCACAAGGCAGGTCAAGGAATTGTTGTTAATATCAGTTTAATGGCGCTCGGCAGATGAGAAATAGCAGGGTTTTCGCGGCAAGGAGTTACATTAAAAAGGTGTTAATAGGCATTTAAGTGTCTTGATAGTATTTTGTGCCATTAGGAAACGCTTGTAATTGGTACTCTTAACTTTTCACCCGTCATCAGCGAGAAGAGCGCAAAGGAGGGGCAGAAGAAACTAATAATGAGATGTCTTTTTTTTTTTTTTCTTCACTTTTCCAAGAATTAAAAATATGGCGTTTTATTAAAGAAGAACCCTCTGCATCTAAACTAGATGTATGAGTTTAATGTAAATCCTGTTTGGCTGACAAATGAAGCTCCACTTGAGGCAACAACTAAATACAAAATTGAAATACATATACAGTATGGGTACAATTTTACCTGTCAAAGGACTTTCTTTACACGAAAAAAAAAATGCCAATAGAAGGTGCGTCAGAACAAGTTATAAATAAAATAGAGCCCAAACTGAATTACTAGCTTGCATTGCAAGAAGGACAATGCGTTTCAGGGTACCACCCCCCTTCATCAGGGCTTTGGTTAAAGCCAGTAACCTGAATAGACACAAAGTAGGGCTTTCCTGTGTAAATCTAGTGATTTACAAGAATGGCCTGACTCTACGGCTACTTTCCACACTTCCCCTGGAGTCTCATAGCCTGTCGGGGCCTGGACTTGAACCTAGGACCTCTGCTGTGTCTGGCAATGATTCTTCTTGCTGAGCCACCTGCAATGCTGGACAGTTCCTTGGACAGTTCCTTGGACAATTCCTTGAATGATCCTGCCTTGAACCTTGTATAAATCAAAAAACAAAATGAGTGTAGCGCTAACATCAAAAATGAATAAAAATAATAATCTAGGACGACCATTACATCATCCAATTAAACTCAAAAACAGATTGTCCGCAAAAACATAATTCATCCAACAAAAATAAAAAGTCCTCAGTGAAAATGTGATTCATATGAATAAGTGACAATCATCAATGCAAATGTGACTTCTTGGATGTGATTTGATGTGCACGTGACATTTATGATGAAAGGGACACCACCACCCATACTGAAGAGACTTACCGGAACGTTTGGACCGAAAAGAGTGTACGCTCAATCAGGTCAAACAGGCTGGGATGGAAGACAGATAGTGGATTTCCGTATGGACTGTGGAAAAATCCTGGGGTGGTCTGTACAACGGTATGTTCCTCCTCTGCTGCCACTTCCAGAAACTCTCCTCTCTTCCAGCAAGGTAGCAGCTTTCTGTAGATTGTTTTATTCTTGAACCTTGTATGACTTGAACCTTGAACTCTTTGCTCGTCCTGCAAACTTCCTGTCAAGGCCGCACTCAGCCCTTCCTTCTCAGAGCAGGCCACTCAGCTGTCAGTTAATTGCCAGCTCTAATCTTTCCACAGTGACTCACCTGGTGATGATATCCTGCTCGGCAGTCCTGCTGGTTACTTAAAGTGGAGTTCCACCCTATAATGGAACTTCCGCTTTTCCGGTTCCTCCCCCCCTCCGGTGTCACATTTGGCACCTTTCAGGGGGGGAGCAAATACCTGTCTAATACAGGTATTTTGCTCCCACTTCCAGGTATAGATACCCGAGCCACCTACGGGTATCTACGCCACTTACCCCCCCCCCCCCCCGCTGTATTCTGGGAGACACATGCAAGGCTTCACTTCCTGATTCCCTTACCGAGGATGGCGGCGGCAGCACCCGACGGCCGAGGGACAGATCGGCTTTGGGTGGCCACATCGCAGAAGCCCTGGAAAGGTAAGTGTCCTTATTTTAAAAGTCAGCAGCTGCAGTATTTGTAGCTGCTGACTTAAAAAAAAAATGGCGGAACTCGGCTTTAAGCTGTTCAGTCCAGATCCTCTCTGCCTTCTCCTGTGTACCCGTTGAAGACTCACTTGGCTGACGTCCCTTCTGGTTCCTGATCCTGCTTGCTGTTCCACTACGCTGATTTTCCGGTTTCCTGATTTCCTGGCCTGTCCTGAAGTATGCTGATATCTGGCTCCCTGATGTCCTGGCTTGTCTGACTATCCGTTCCGGTTACTGAAATATGGCTATGATTTGACTACGTTGCTCTGTTTACCTTTTACTATTATTATTAATAAACAAGTGTGATTTTGATTGCACCTCTGTCTCGGTCTAATTCATGGTTTCTGACACTTCCTGGTTTAAGCCATGTCTCTGCACTTCCTGTTTTGCCAGATTATTGTGCTCTCTCAAGCCAATATCTTACTTTTGTCTCTCTTGCTCCTGTCCGTATCTTTGCTACCATTCGTTGCTGACCTTTGGCTATAGCTTCTGGCCTCCGAGCCTGACTTCAGACCGTGACATAGCCATTTAAACTTTCCTCCACTGATTGACTTGCAGACCGTCGGAACGCATTGGATGTCTTTCAGTGCAAACCAATAAATCAATTTAGACTTTATCTGGTCTGGTGCTTTTTCTATTATTTTTTTTCCCTAGTAACCTGCTGAAAGGTATGCCTGTTGTGAGCAGCCTAACCTGAGCCAGTCAGCTCTCTGAATGTTTTGTTTCTTCTCACAACCTCATATGAACTAAGACTAAAGTCCCAGCTTCTCTTGGATGCTTTTATTTCTTCATCAAAGTTTAATTCTTAAGAGGGGATATGATTTCAATATACAAATACCGTATTGGTGACCCCGCAATAGGGAGAAAACTTTTTAGCGGAAGGGAGTTTAACAAGACTCGTGGCCACTCATTAAAATTTCAAGAAAAGAGGTTTAACCTTAAACTACGTAGAGGGTTCTTCACTGTAAGAGCGGCAAGGATGTAGAATTCCCTTCCACAGGCGGTGGTCTCAGCAGGGGGGCATCAATAGTTTCAAAAAACTATTAGATAATCACCTGAATGACCGCAACATACAGGGATATACAATGTAATACTGACACATAATTACACACATAGGTTGGACTTAATGAACTTGTGTCTTTTTTCAACCTCACCTACTATGTAACTATAACTGCTACTCGCCTCTATGAAAGCAGTTCGGGCCCGTATGACAGGAATTAGCGGGTGCAGTTCTGCAGTGTCCCCACTAGGGTGCCTAAGCCCCACCCAACAACTTCACCCCACACTTGCCCAGTAAAGCCAGGCTTCAGATCAGAATAGGCCAGGGTCAAGTAGGAGACAAGTCCAGTAGATTTTCAATGCTTTACTTGAGAAATGGTATGTAAGATCTTACATTTTCGGCAAAGGCTGGTAGTACCTTCCCTAGGGTGGGCATACTTTTGTCCGGACACTCCACTACTCCCAACTAGGGTTCCTGGACCTCTTCAACTATCCCCCCAGCTGGGAAATGCCTCACACATCCAGGGCTACATGGCTGCGAAAAAGGCCCCAACCAGTTCTATGGGAACCAACTCCAGCAACCTACCTCCTTTCTGTTCTACGTCTCCACCCTAACCCATTCTAAGTTCCCTCTACACACAATTTATAAGCAACAAGAGGGCACCACCTAGTGGCCAAACTGAGAATTAAGCTAACACCGCCTTACAAGTGTTTAAAAAAAAATGTCAGCCCATGTCATGCCAACATTAAAGCCCAATGATGGCAAAAACATTTTCTTATTTTGGATAGAGCACGGGCATTGAGTCTCTTCAGGGTTTCTCTTTTCTTGCTGTTTGTGCTGTGTCACATTTGACAACAGCAGTCCCCATTTTTTTTGTATGGGTGTCACAGAGACAGGAAGTGAGGGAAAATATGCCCAGTTAGGTCAGACAGAAAAAAAAACTTTTCCCCACTTTATCCAAAACTGTCACGATTGGCCGAGCACAGTGAGTTTAGAGTGGGGCATGGATGTGAGAGAATGGCAGTTTAATGAACTTCTTAATGCTAGTGAAAGAAAGTTGGAAAATTTAATTCAAGTATAGAACACGGGAAAAATGTCATCTTCACAGGACGTCCTTTGTGTTCAGCTTCTGAATAAAACTGCGGGAAGCCACTCCGAGACCCCTATAGAGAATTACTGGAGACAAATTTGCTAAGTAGAAAAAGTATATACAGATTTTAATGTCAGTCTTATAACTCTTTCAGTGCATGACAAGTGTTGGATGTACAGTTCCTTGAAAAAGTATTCATACCCCTCGAAATTTTCCTCATTTTGTCATGTTACAATCAAAAATGTAAATGTATTTTATTGGTATTTTATGTGATAGACCAACACATAGTGGCACATAATTGTGAAGTGGAAGGAAAATGATAAATGGTTTTCAACATTTTTTACAAATAAATATGTGAAAAGTGTGGGGGGGGGCATTTGTATGGCGCCCCCCGGAGTCAATACTTTGTAGAACCGCCTTTCTCTGCAATTACAGCTGCAAGTCTTTTTGGGGATGTCTCTACCAGCTTTGCACATCTAGAGAGGGACATTTTTGCCCAGCCAGTGTCATTAGTACATTGACAGCACATTTTTTTTAGCACTGATCAGTGTATTAGTGTCACTGGTTCCCACAAAGTGTCAAAAGTGTCAGTTAGTGTCTGATTGTCCCCCACAATTTCTCAGTCCCGCTGTAGATCACTGATCGATATAATTAATTTGTATTGAAGTGATGCAAAGACAGTTCACAATAAAACCTGTTAGAGACACAGACCATCAGATAACAGCACCTGCTAGGAGGGGTAGAATGCGGCCTGGCCATCTCCTGCCCAAGCGGGAAGATGTCCAGAGAAGTTGCAATCCCTATGCTTTCCCTCCTCATCAGGAACCTTTCCCTGTGCTAGTTCTGTCCTTAGACACCTGTCCCTACTCTACCCACTCGAAAAAAAAGGTCCACCAAGCATGGGAGTCAGACCCAAGATGGCTGCTAGTGTCACATGGGGCGGTAGCATCCATTCGGATAGCGTCCCCAGTGACCCAGGAAACCATAGAGGAACCATGTTCCTCTTGACTTCCACTCCAACTGTAATGCCGCTGCAGATAAGGGCCACCTACAGTGGAGAAAGTAGTCTGTAGGCAACATGCTACACACGTGAACGAGCCCTGAAAGTCCCTGAAGTGTAACTATTCAGCACCATCATTTCCCAACCATGTTTAAATTGAGACAGGTCTGTGTTTGGCTCTGATCATAAAGTCTACAACGGTTAGCCCCGGTCCTAAAACATGCGCAAAAACCACTAGTGTGCAGAGAACGCCTTTGGAATTTTTTTTAGGTCAAAATCTGATGTTGATTGTGAGCTTCTCTGCCAAAAAAATGCATTTAAAGACAAAACACAAAGCAGCTAGTTTAATTACCGTTTCCCACTTTGACTAGTTTTTTCCCCAGAGTTCTTCTTTAAAAAGATGGAACTGCTTAGGCTTTAATCTACCCCCCCCCCCCCACCCTGGACAGCCTTCCCGTTTGCTTAGAACGGATTTCGGGAGCGCCGTCTGCAGACTATGAAAACCACTCATTGTAAAATTGAGATTGTGTTTTAAGTTAAACTCACAGATGGAACAAGACTCAGAGTCATTTTCGAAAAAAGTTGATTCAAGTGTTTTTTTTTTCCCCTCACTCTAATTAATATTATTTCCGATTCGCTGGGCACATCTGTTACACCGTCCATCGCAACTGCCAACCTGTTAACCTCTTTGCTGCCAGAACGCAAGTAGGAGGTATGGGGATTTATACATTGCTTTAGGTCTTATACAGTGGCTTGAAAAAGTATTCATACCCCTTGAAATTTCCCACATTTTGTCATGTTACAACCAAAAACGTAAATGTATTTTATTGGGATTTTATGTGATAGACCAACACAAAGTGGCACATAATTGTGAAGTGGAAGGAAAATGATAAATGGTTTTCAACATTTTTTACAAATAAATATGTGAAAAGTGTGGGGGGTACATTTGTATGGCGCCCCCCGGAGTCAATACTTTGTAGAACCCCCTTTCTCTACAATTACAGCTGCAAGTCTTTTTGGGGATGTCTCTACCAGCTTTGCACATCTAGAGAGGGACATTTTTGCCCATTCTTCTTCTTTGTAAAATATCTCAAGCTCTGTTAGATTGGATGGAGAGCGTCTGTGAACAGCAATTTTCAAGTCTTGCCCACAGATTCTCAATGTGATTTAGGTCTGGACTGTGACTGGGCCATTCTAACACATGAATATGCTTTGATCTAAACCATTCCATTGTAGCTCTGGCTGTATGTTTCGGGTCGTTGTCCTGCTGGAAGGTGACCCTCCGCCCCAGTCTCAAGTCTTTTGCAGACTCTAATCAGGTTTTCTTCTACGATTGCCCTGTATTTGGCTCCATCCATCTTCCCATCAACTCTGACCAGCTTCCCTGTCCCTGCTGAAGAAAAGCATCCCCACCACATGATGCTGCCACCACCATGTTTCACGGTGGGGATGGTGTGTTCAGGGTGATGTGCAGTGTTAGTTTTCCCCCACACATAGCGTTTTGCTTTTAGGCCAAAAAGTTGAATTTTGGTCTCATCTGACCAGAGCACCTTCTTCCACATATTTCTTGTGTCCCCCACATGGCTTCCTGCAAACTGCAAATGGGACTTCTTATGGATTTCATTCACCAATGTCTTTCTTCTTGTCACTCTTCCATAAAGGGCAGATTTGTGGAGAACACGACTAATAGTTGTCCTGTGGACAGATTCTCCCACCTGAGCTGTGGATCTCTGCAGCTCCTCCAGAGTTACCATGGACCTCTTGGCTCTTCTCTGATGAATGCTCTCCTTGCCGGTCAGTTTAGGTGGACGGCCATGTCTTGGTAGGTTTGCAATTGTGCCATACTCTTTCCATTTTCCGATGATGGATTGAATAGAGCTCCGTGAGATGTTCAAAGCTTGGGAGATTTTTTTATAACCTAACCCTGCTTTATACTTCTCCACAACTTTATCCCTGACCTGTCTGGTGTGTTCCTTGGCCTTCAAGATGTTGTTTGTTCACTAAGGTTCTCTAACAAACCTCCGAGGGCTTCACAGAACAACTGTATTTATACTGAAATTAAATCACACACAGGTGGACTCTATTTACTAATTAGGTGACTACTGAAAGCAATTGGTTCCACTAGATTTTAGTTAGGGGTATCAGAGTAAAGGGGGCTGAATACAATTGCCCCCCCCCCCCCCACACTTTTCACATATTTATTTGTAAAAAAATTTGAAAAGCATTTGTCATTTTTCTTTCACTTCACAGTTATGTGCTGCTTTGTGCCGGTCTATCACATAAAATCCCAATAAAACACATTTACGTTTTTTGGTTACATAGTTACATAGTAGGTGAGGTTGAAAAAAGACACAAGTCCATCAAGTCCAACCTATGTGTGTGATTATGTGTCAGTATTACATTACATATCCCTGTATGTTGTGGTCATTCAGGTGATTATCTAATAGTTTCTTGAAGCTATCAATGCTCCCTGCTGAGACCACCGCCTGTGGAAGGGAATTCCACATCCTTGCCGCTCTTACAGTAAAGAACCCTCTACGTAGTTTAAGGTTAAACCTCTTTTCTTCTAATTGTAATGAGTGGCCCCGAGTCTTATTAAACTCTCTTCTGCGAAAAAGTTTTATCCCTATTGTGGGGTCACCAGTACAGTATTTTTAAATTGAAATCATATCCCCTCTCAAGCGTCTCTTCTCCAGAGAGAATAAGTTCAGCGCTCGCAACCTTTCCTCATAACTAAGATCCTCCAAACCCTTTATTAGCTTTGTTGCCCTTCTTTGTAGTCGCTCCATTTCCAGTACATCCTTCCTGAGGACTGGTGCCCAGAACTGGACAGCATACTCCAGGTGCGGCCGGACCAGAGTCTTGTAGAGCGGGAGAATTATCGTTTTATCTCTGGAGTTGATCCCCCTTTTAATGCATGCCAATATTCTGTTTGCTTTATTAGCAGCAGCTTGGCATTGCATGCCATTGCTGAGCCTATCATCTACTAGGACCCCCAGGTCCTTTTCCATCCTAGATTCCCCCAGGAGGTTCTCCCCCCAGTCTATAGATTGCATTCATATTTTTGCCACCCAAATGCATTATTTTACATTTTTCTACATTGAACCTCATTTGCCATGTAGTCGCCCACCCCATTAATTTGTTCAGGTCTTTTTGCAAGGTTTCCACATCCTGCGGAGAAGTTATTGCCCTGCTTAGCTTAGTGTTGTCTGCAAATACAGAGATTGAACTGTTTATCCCATCCTCCAGGTCGTTTATAAACAAATTAAATAGGATTGGTCCCAGCACAGAACCCTGGGGAACCCCACTACCCACCCCTGACCATTCCGAGTACTCCCCATTTATCACCACCCTCTGAACACGCCCTTGTAGCCAGTTTTCAATCCATGTACTCACCCTATGGTCCATGCCAACGGACCTTATTTTGTACAGTAAATGTTTATGGGGAACTGTGTCAAATGCTTTTGCAAAATCCAGATACACCACATCTACGGGCCTTCCTTTATCTAGATGGCAACTCACCTCCTCATAGAAGGTTAATAGATTGGTTTGGCAAGAACGATTCTTCATGAATCCATGCTGATTACTGCTAATGATACCGTTCTTATTACTAAAATCTTGTATATAGTCCCTTATCATCCCCTCCAAGAGTTTACATACTATTGATGTTAGGCTAACTGGTCTGTAATTCCCAGGGATGTATTTTGGGCCCTTTTTAAATATTGGTGCTACATTGGCTTTTCTCCAATCAGCTGGTACCATTCCAGTCAATAGACTGTCTGTAAAAATTAGGAACAACGGTCTGGCAATCACTTGACTGAGTTCCCTAAGTAACCTCGGATGCAAGCCATCTGGTCCCGGTGATTTATTAATGTTAAGTTTCTCAAGTCTAATTTTAATTCCGTCCTCTGTTAACCATGGAGATGCTTCCTGTGTTGTGTCATGAGGATAAACACTGCAGTTTTGGTTACTGAAGCCCCCCTATTCACTCGTGAAGACTGAGGAGAAGAATAAATTCAATACCTTTGCCATCTCCCCATCCTTTGTAACCAGATGTCCTTCCTCATTCTTTATGGGGTCAATATGATCTGTCCTCCCTTTTTTACTGTTTACATACTTAAAGAATTTCTTGGGATTTTTTTTGCTCTCCTCCGCTATGTGTCTTTCATGTTCTATCTTAGCTGTCCTAATTGTAGCCTTACATTTCTTATTGCATTCTTTATAAAGTCTGAATGCTGAGGATGATCCCTCAACCTTGTATTTTTTGAAGGCCTTCTCTTTAGCTTTTATATGCATTTTTACATTGGAGTTAAGCCATACAGGATTTTTGTTCGCTCTTTTAAATTTATTACCCAATGGGATACATTGGCTAATGCCCTTATTTAATATGCTCTTAAAGCAAACCCATCTCTCCTCCGTATTCTTTGTTCCTAATATTTTATCCCAATTTATGCCTTTTAGCAAGGTTTGTAGTTTAGGGAAGTTGGCTCTTTTGAAATTTAGTGTCTTTGTGTTCCCTTCATGTTTCCTATTTGTGTGATTTATACTGAAACTAATTGACCTGTGATCGCTGTTACCTAAATTGCCCCGTATTTCCACATCTGTGTGTGGTTGTAACATGACAAAATGTGGAAAATATCAAGGGGTATGAATACTTTTTCAAGGCACTGTAGGTCAACCCAAAATAATTGTTTTAGTATTTTTGGCATCATGCTTCACTGTATACAGTTTTCTTAAGCAGTTTTTGGCGACTCCTTTCTAAAGTTTCTTACCTGGCGATCATTTGAGTGACAGCAATTCCTACGGCAGGTTGACAACGCTAAAGCACTGCCTTCCAATTAGCAGCAGTGTTGTCAACCTGCCATGGAAGCTTCTCCAGTTGGCTATTGGCTGCATAGCTGTGTAGAGCATCCCCTAGAAAGCCGCAGGTGAAATGGGATCCCCCCATCCTGCACAGCCAGGCAAACCGAGTTTTCACAGTCTCCCAGAGTCAGAAAGCAGTCCAGCACTTTGGGGGTTTTTTTTGTTTATTTGAGGGATCAGAACTTGGATGGGGAGTAGGGTATTATGGGATGCCCACTTGACTTTAAACAACTTCAGGGACTGCTTCTCCTATTTACAGTCTATATACACTCCTCACTTCCTCCAGTACACTTCCTTTCAGAAATACTCAGCCGAGACGCTTTAGTGGATCTAACAAGGCACTGGGCCAGATCAAAGCAAAAGCCCTTTACAGGCAGGGCCCCAGGGCTCCTTGCTTGTGTAGCAAAGTCCAGTTTCCAGCTTACATCCCTGTGGCTTCAGCACCAGCACCACCTCTTCAGGCACCGCCAGCCAGCCCGGCTTGTCGCAGCTGCCCCCTTTCACTTGCCCTCCTGCCTACTTCTCCACCACAGTCCTCCCAGACTGCTCACTCGCTCTCTCCACAGTCCTCCCAGACTGCTCACTCTCTCTCTCCACACTCCTCCCAGACTGCTCACTCTCTCTCTCCACACTCCTCCCAGACTGCTCACTCTCTCTCTCCACACTCCTCCCAGACTGCTAACTCTCTCTCTCCACACTCCTCCCAGACTGCTCACTCTCTCTCTCCACACTCCTCCCAGAGTACTCACTCACCAGCCCACCCGGGTGACCTCTCTGGAGAACTGCTGAACGTGCTGACCTGCTCCTGGTGTCCTCTCCCGTGCTTCCAGGAAGGATTCCTTTCATTTATGCCCTGATGAAGGTGATGAGATTTGCCCCTGAAACATGATGGCTTTTTTGTACAGTCTTCAACCTGATTTTATACTGAAATTTGTGTGTGGGCTTTTAACTAAGCGAAGTTAACTGGGATTCTTTTAGGCCCCTTTTACACTTGTGTGACTTGTCCTGCAACTTGGGGCCGCAAGTCTCAGGGATTTCAAATGAGTACTGTTCGTATCCGTGTGACTTCAAGGTAGTCTCTGCACTATTTTGGACCGACTTTGATGCGACTTCTGCTCCATAGACCTCAAGATTACACAGGCATTGCTTCAGGTCGCGTCGAAGTCGCGTGACTTTCAGGTCATACAGTTGTGAAAAGGGGGCCTTAGGCAAGGTCATACATGGGGTCGAATTTCGAAAGAAGCTCCTTTCGAAAATCTTATCTAAGAATTTTCCTTCGGATTTCGCACCATTAGTGGGGCTGCAGCAACAGCCTGATTTTCGTGCGGCCATCGAATTTGAGTAATAGGGCATGTTGGAGATTTTTTGGAAAAAAAATAAGATTTTCTAATCAATGATGGGAGGATCATGCGAGAAATGTAAATGGAAAAAAAAAATGCGCATGTGCAAGAAAAGAAAATTCCCAGAAAGAAAAGAAGATTCCCAGCCACGAAAATTATTTTCTGTAGCAGCAGGAGGTGAAATTGAAGGCTTGGTTGGTCGAATATCGAAATCACCGCCTATCAGTGCCCACCAGTACTGCATATCTGTGCCGCCTATCAGCGCCGCATATAAGTGCCTCCTCATCAGTGCCCATCAGTTCTGCCTATTGGAGTCCATCAGTGCTGCCTATTAGTGCCCATCAGGTCTGCCTCTCAGTGCCCATCAGTGCTGCCTACCGGTGCCCATCAGTGCAGCCTCATCAGTGCCCGTCAGTGAAGGAGAAAACAAATTTTTTTTAACAGAAACGAAGAAAAAAATTATTTTTTATCAAAAATTTTGGTCTTTTCTAGTTTGTTTAGCAAAACATAAAAAACCCAGAGGTGATCAAATACCACCAAAAGAAAGCTCTATTTGTGGGAAGAAAATTATTAAAAAAATGATAAAAATGTAGTTTGGGTACAGAGCTTAGGCTGTCAATCACAGGCTGTGTGCTGGAGATCCCTCCCAGTCACCTTTTTTGCTCTTTTGGCTTCAGGAAAACTTGTCAGAAGTGACTGATAGCAGAGGAACAAAGCAGCAGACAGAAATGACACTTAGTGCTCTTAATTGAGACAAGTACACACTATAGAGGGATATGCTTTGTTCATCTTTCATGTCTGAGGTTTACAACCACTTTAACCACCTCCCTCCCACCCACGCTATAGCTGTGTCCTTTGGACACAGCCGTTCACAGATCGGGGTAAAGAGCCAACCAGAGCGGCTCTTTACCATGCGACCGGCTGTGTCCGATCACAGCTGATCACAGTTTAAACAGGATTTGCCAGTTATCGGCAGTCTTCTCTATTATAAATAATAAATTTTAATTTGTTTTGAAAGCCTGTTTCATGAGACTATTCCTTTTTTTAAAAAAAAAAACATATTATTGTTTTAATATTAAATAAAAACCTTCAAACATATATCAAATACATTTGGAAAATAAGTTTTACCAACTTAAAAAAATTGAGTAAGTTACAAGAAAAAAATAAGTTACTATCACTTAAAACTATGGCTCCAGACAAGTGGTGTAATGGTGTAGTGGTCTAGTGGTTTAGTGGTCTATAGGTTTAGTAGTCTAGTGGTTTAGTGGTTAGCACAGTGGTGTAGTGGTTAGCACTTTCACCTTGCAGCAAAGAGGTTGCTGGTTCAAAACCAGACCACTACATTATCTGCATGGAGTTTGCATGTTCTCCCTGTGCCTGCGTGGGTTTCCTCCCACACTCAGAAGACATGCTGGTAGAGTAGTTGGCTCCTGTCTAAATTGGTCCCTAGTATGTGTATGAATGGGAGTTAGGGATCTTAGATTGTAAGCTCCTTGAGTGCAGGAACTGATGTATATGTAAAGCGCTGTGTAAATTGACAGTGCTATATACGTAGCTGAAATAAATCAATAAGTTAATGTATGTATTCCTAACTCAAACCTATGGTCTATAAACTGAAAAAAATGAGTAGGCTTTACTTAAACCTATGGTCTATAAACTGAACAAATTGAGTAGGCTTTACTTAAACCTATGGTCTATAAACTGAAAAAAATAAAGTAGGCTTTACTTAAACCTATGGTCTAGAAACTGAACAAATTGAGTAGGCTTTACTTAAACCTATGGTCTATAAACTGAAAAAAATTTAGTTGGCTTTACTTAAACACAACAAAGTTGAAAACATGAAAAGTCTATTAAGTCAGACAAGAATAAGTTCAGGTGACAGTACTTAAAAAGCTGATGCAAATAGTTGCCTCGATTTTTTTAAGTAGACCCAGCACAATATTTGTTACAGTGTACAGCAAGAGCTCTGCAAGTCTACAGCATGAGAAAATTCAGCCATAGTGACCCCCTGTGGTGGGAGGACTCTTACACAACATAACTAAACCAGAACTTACAGCAGACTTGCAGAATGTTTGCAAAGAAAGTTGATCTGGAGGTCATGCGATGTGGAGTTGCTGCAATTGTTCAACAAACTTGTGAAGAATTACAAGTCAAGCAATAGCTTAGCAAGTCCTTTTCAAACTTGCAAAAACTTGTTCCAGCTTGTACTGACAGATCACAAATGCTGTTCCCACCTGCAGTGAATGCAGCTCCTCCTTCCTCTCCCGGGCTCCTGCACTGATATTGAGGTGAGTGTTCTATTGGAAAGTGCCCGCACAGTGTGGGATTGCACTCCAGCTGATTTGCCGATCAGCTGGCTTGACGTAACCATGGCGCATCCGCACATCGTAGGAGGTATCTCTCGACGGGAGATACCATTTCACGGGGCACAATTTAAACCAATACAAACAGAGGAGGGAGACCGTAGTTGTCAGATTGTGCCTCGCTTCTGCTGTAGTGCGGCTTGTGGCTGTGTTGAAGGGCTGTTTTTTGTCTATGTTGCAACCCACCCTTGCACACAGGCAAAACCAGCCATTTAATACATCAAACCCGCCCTGCAACACAGACAAAAGAGGACCATCAGCACACTGTAAAGCCACCCCGCAACAGCGAGGCACAATGTGAGAACTATGGTCTCCCCCCCCCGCTGTTTGTATAGGTTTCAATTGTGCCCGTGAAATGGTTTCTCCCATCGAGAGATACCTCCTACGATGTGCGCCATGGTTACATCAGGCCAGCTGATCGGCAAACCAGCTGGAGTGCCCTTCAATACTGCGCATGCGCGGGCACTTTTCGATGGCAGGCACTATCCGATAGAACACCGGCTCTCTTCCACCCCATGTAGGGGAGGGGGGCGCGACTGAATCCTCTCTCCAGCAGAAGCCAGACGCTGCTCCTTCTGACAGGAGTGACACTGCGGTTACTCCTTGCAAAGAAGAGTGGCATGAGTGGCCAAATCTCCATTGTACCCCAACAGAGCACCTGCCCCCCCCTTTTCTGGCCCTGATTATGGGCCCCCCATACACCTGGGGCCCCCGGGCAGTGCCCGGGTGTGCCTATTTATTAAGTATTTATTAAGACGGCCCTGTCTGCTTAAAAAAAAAAAAATGCATTCAAAAATGAGCTGCGATGAAAATGAACATATCTACATGCATTCTAAGTTCCGCAACGGTTCTGATGTTACATTTCATTACAAAGTTAGCGCTTGCAGTTGCAGCTCATGAGAAAAGAGGCAGCCAGTCACCATAATGCCAAAACAGACTGACATGTTAACTACTTGCTATCCGCCCCAGAGCAGTTTTGCAGCAGTTTACGTGTGTTGGTCACATGCCTGATGAAGGGGTCCTGCGTGGCTCCGAAACGTTGCTTTCTGCTGTAATGATGTGATCACCGATTAAAGTTTTGGACCCGTTTTTTTTGGACATCCTGGTGTGCATTACTTTCTCTGACTGCATACGGTTCCAGTTGGTGGTCGCTTCAGCACCCACTTGCAAATACAGCCACCTCTACAGGAATGTGTGCGTTGGGAATATTGCGTGAGAAGCCGGGGAGGCTGCAACCTGGATGGGGTAAGTGCGGACCTGGCGGGTGGGGGGTTTGTTTGCCACAACCCCCCCCCCCTCCCCCTCCAAAAAAAATGGAGCACCAGCCACCACTGGGTTACATAGTTACTCAAAGTGTGAATTTTGCCTACTTGGACACTTCGGTACTCCTGCTGACGATACTCAAACGGTTAAGTGCCCACACCCCGGAGAATGAGCAGTGTAGAAGGTGGATTAATTCCACGGTGCGGCCTGACACAAAGGTTTTCAGGTGTTTGCCTGGCTAAAAATCTCCCGGATTGATTTTCTGCAGCTGTTTCCGCAGCCCCACTGTGAATAACATTTACACAGCAAAACCCAAAGATGCCGAGAGTTAAATTGCTTTGCCTGTCCATTATACAAAACAATTTCATCCGCCGTCTCCTCTATGTACAGAAGGAAAACAGACATCACCCAAATACCTCTCCTCGGAATGTCCCCGTACGCTCCTGCCATGCAAAATCACTTCCATTTGCAGAATGATTTAAAATAAATTTTTTGTGAGAGCTGAAAGATGTTCAGAACTTGTGATGCTGAAGATTAACCGGCAGCAGGAGACGACCTGACTTACTGGAGGCAGACAGTTGGCATCATGGTACAACGTTAGAGCCCCTAACCTAACACATGGCATATTCAAGTGCTAGTGGACACTCGATAGTTTACAACAGGGGGTCTCCAAACTTTCTAAGTAAAGGGCCAGTAGGCTTTTAGGGGGGGGGGGGACTGTAGCCAGCGAGAGCAGAAAATGCATTGGTTTTAGTGGGAGAAATAGTGCTCCATCATTGGTGTCAGTGGGAGGAATAGTGCCCCATCATTGGTATCAGTGGGAGGAATAGTGCCCCATCATTGGTATCAGTGGGAGGAATAGTGCCCCATCATTGGTATCAGTGGGAGGAATAGTGCCCCATCCATTGGTATCAGTGTAAGGAATAGTGCCCTATCATTGGTATCAGTGGGAGGAATAGTGCCCCATCATTGGTGTCAGTGGGAGGAATACTGTCTCATCATTGGTATCAGTGGAAGGAATAGTGCCCCATCATTGGTGTCAGTGGGAGGAATACTGTCTCATCATTGGTATCAGTGCGAGGAATAGTGCTCCATCATTGGTGTCAGTGGGAGGAATACTGTCTCATCATTGGTTTTAGTGGGAGGAATAGAGCCCCATCATTGGTATCAGTGGAAGGAATAGATCGCCATCATTGGTATCAGTGGGAGGAATAGAGCCCCATCATTGGTATCAGTGGAAGGAATCGTGCCCCATCATTAGTATCAGGGAGATGAATATTGCCCCCATTATTGGTATCAGTGAAAGAAAAAGTGCCCCATCATTGGTGTCAGTGGGAGGAATAGTGCCCTATGGCCAGATAAAAGCAAGCAAAGGGCTACATCTGGCCCGGGGGCTACAGTTTGGAGACCACTATTGCTGATATCAATGCGAAGAATAGTGCCCCATTGATGGTGTCAGTTGGTGGAATAGTGTCCCAAGGGATAGATAAAGGCAAGCAAAGGGCCACATCTGGCCCGGGCCACAGCTTGGAGACCACTTATTTACAGGAATGGATTAAGTAACCGAAACGATCCTTATTGCACTGATGTTCTATGCTCCAGTGCCAGCCACATATTTAAAGGTCTAGGCCCTTAGTTATGTGATCTTGACAGAAATCGGCCTCATGTTTCAAGGCAACTACACGTCTGAAGGCCAAAGCCCTTAGTCATGTGATCGCTACTGAAGGATTAATCCGCCCCTATGTTCCAGGGCCAACCACATGGCTGAAAGCCTAGACCCTTATGTGATCTCTACTGAGGGAAGAGAGAAGCTAATCTGCTCTATACTGCTTCCAGTACCAACATGTTTGAAGGACTAGGCCCTTAGTCGTGGTCACTACTGAAGGAAGATATGATCCAGTCTGCTCCATGTTTCTTCTAGTGCCAAGCACTTATTATGATGGTGTACTAAAAGAAGAGAAGCCAATCAAGACTCATGTCCTTATTGGCAAAGATCACATGACCAACAGCTAGGTCTTTGACTGGAATTTATAGCAACCTTTTCTCCAGGAAGTTTTTAAGCTCTTGTTTCCTGGGTTGACTGGTAATATGGCTCGATGACATCTGACTGTAGCCTGGTCTGGACTACTACAATATGCAGCAAGAGATATTCCCTTTATTTGCTCTCCCTTTACTGAGATACTGAAGGCATGCTGCATTATTCTATAGTGGGAGAACCAAAGCTAAGCAGGCCCATACACTCCTATGCAGAGCACTGAGAACATTGCGAGGTGTCGTCCAAAACAACTGCTATGTAAAGGATAAACTGATTTTCTGAACTACCGATCCCTATATGCTTTAGTGCAAGGGAGGGGCCAAGGGGGGATTTAAGTAGTGCCCAGGAAAAGCCAATCTCTTGGTGCCAAACACCAATGCTTGGGATCCCAGGTGATGCACACACTGGTCCTTGTCTTCAGATGGACTGCAACATTCGGGTTTGGAGCCATTTGCCAGTAAGAGCGTGAGACACTCAGCAGCCCCAGCTTGCAACACCACTTCCTATCTGATTGCCACCAGGAGATCCGAGTGTTCCTAGGCTTACAACTACAGACTACTGGACTCCAGATACTTCTGAGCTGAGATGGGCCCCCTCAATCACAAGAACCTATCGCTTAGCCTTAGGAGTTAGAAACATGGGTGACCTCTTACCTTCTATTACACATAGAGCCGCTGAGAGCAGGACACTTAAACATCAGAATCTCTTTAAAACTGATTCAACCTGACCCACATTGCGAACCTGCTCGCAACTTTTCTCACAAGCCTCTCTGTCCACACGAGATTCTCCCCTATTCACAGTATTAGGGAACCCCCAGTTCCTGCCAGGCTCCCACAATCGGCACTTGTTTCAATACGGACATCAACAAGCATCTCACTTTCTGGCAGATGGCAGTTGGCTTTTCATTGCATCCTTAATGGCTGCTACAGGCCTCTTTTGCCTTACCTTCTGGACCGCTTTACAGTTGCACCACTTCCTACTTTCTCTACCAAGCCCTACAGGCTTTAGTCACCAGTTGACCACTTTTGAAGAATACTACTCTGAGGAAGGCACCCTACCAAGGGTCCTCTCCAAAACCTACAATTTACTGATCTCCTATAGAACAAACATATCTACCCTGTCTGAAGCGCTGGGAAACAGATCTAGGGCGCACTTTCTCGATAAAGTAAAAACCTAACATATTAAGGTTCGCTCTCAAATCATCCATTTGCACGAAAACCCAGGAAACCAACTACAAAATCCTAAGGAGGTGGTACCGCACACCATATCTTTTACACAAATTCTACCCTACCACCACAGATTGCTGCTGGAGGTGTCAGGAGGGAAGGAGAACACTTCTTCACATTTTCTGGTCTTGCCCTAAAATTGAAAATTTTTGGAAGGCGGTACGGAAGATTACTCAAGAGTTCACTGACTTTGAGATCCCTGACGACCCAGCCTTCTTCTTGTTGCATGTCCATTCCAGATAAAATATATAAAATAAAGTCCATAATACGTCACTTGTTAAATGCCACCAAATCTTGCATACCCTTGGATTGGAAAAACCCTCATTCCCCTACTATAGGTTGTTGGATTCAAAAGGTGGAAGAAATCAACAAAATGGAAGATTTGATATTAAGGGCACAATATAAACAGGAAAAGTATTCCAAGACCTGGAGACTATGGAATATATTCATCCTTTCTGACGAAGGGAAAGCCCTGCTGGGCCCAAAGGACATTACCAATGACATACTGCCTTTAGAGGGAGCCATCGCATTACTTTAACTCCCCATTTCCTCTTCTCCTGGCCTCCTCCCCCCCCCCCCCTCTTCTCTTTTTCTCTTAGCTATTATTCTACTTCTCAACTCTGTCTCAATATTATTTAGTACAAAAAAAGGGAAAGGGGAGTTCTATATCCCCTATTATAGGGCTGTTTTCTATACATATCCATCTGAAGATATAGGAGTGTTAAATATTGGGGAATTATCAGTAATGTTTCAATGACGTGTTATTTCCGTAATACTGACTTTCAGTCTGGCTTACATATGTACCTTCTCAGTTTATGTGAACAAATGTACATGCAATATTTTGGAGCAATCTTTTCCTGTTGCCTAAAAACTTGAAAAAAAAAAAAAAGATTTAACCCATATCTCATGTTATTGATACCTCCCTATACCCTTCCCAAAGAAACTTAGCTGCAAGAATATTAAGCTGCCCTTATAACTGACTGCAACCACCAAGTACTATACTGAAACAAGCCAGCCCTTACCATTCATTCACTGCATGCAAGTTCTCAAGGGGACTCTTATCAAGTGCACCACCGTTCTTCAAGGGTCCCAACAAAAGCCGGCAGAAGAATACCATCAGAGACTGTCCCTCCTGTTTACCATTCACTATACCCCATTAGCCCTTATAGTTTTATTTTGAAGTTTCTACTTGGTCTTTGCCAACCCAATCAGTCTAGGCCTAGCAGAGCTGCCGTCAGTGCAATGTTAGCATCAAAGCCTTATCCACAGAACTTCTACGCTGCTCACAACTGTAATACTGGTTGCATGGTTACTGCTTAAGCTGATTGGGAGGTTGAAAAAAAAATGTTATAAAATGAGTAAATGTGACAGCGCTGCATTAACACTAAAAACAAATTATTAACAAACTATCACAGAATGAATTGAAATAAAATAAAATTAAATAAAATAAAGGTGCTCGAATAACAAAGTCCATAAGTGACTAATAAGTGACGAATCTTCTGCTAAAGTGCAAAGAGGTTGGAATTTTTTCCCACGTGCTTCACTGAACCTCCACAACAACAGTGCTCCCACCACCGCGTGCAATTCTCGCTCACCTCCTTGTAAGACCAAGCAGGGGGTCAAACACACCTTGCACACACTGCAACTCTCCTTTAAGGAATGCTCCACACTGGTCCTCGACAATTCCTATTAGGCTCTCAGGGGGAAAAAAAAACACTCTGCAACAGGTGCAGTATCCTCCCAATATGCTGCTTCAAGATTGACTCCACATTATTTGCCGGGAGTTCCACAGTAACATAAAAGAAACAAAAGTGCCTCCAATAGTGCAGTATCCAGGGGACTAAATAGACAGAACCTCACCACCCCAGCTAATATTAAACTCACATTTATTGAGAAAGTAAAAGCATTAATACAGATTTCATTAAATAGATCTCACTTGTTGCAAAGGATTCCACCGCCAGGGTCCTCCTCTACTAGTTACGCCACCACCTACCTCGTGGCTTCATCTGGAGGAATGTCATTTGTAAATCTGTAAATTTTAAAAGCCAATATAAAGCAATAGTAGTGGTAAAAAAAAAAAGCCTTTGTGGATTTAATTAACCTTTTTTTTTTGGTTAATTCTCCTTTAAGGGGGTGTGGCAGGGGGCGTGTCCTATGCCTACATACGTTTGCTAGTAGGTGTCCCTTATTTCTATGTCAAAATGTTGGGAGGTATGAATGGTGGGAACTTTTCTAAGAAGCAATTATTGCACATTGCTCAAGGAACCCCTAGAACCCCCTGGAGGAACCCTAGACTTGCATGGATCCCTGGTGCAAGGTCCTTCATTACCCAAGGCGAAAAATCAAAATATGCCCCTCATGAGCTGCTAACTACAGCAGTACAGGCTGAAAGTCCTTCCTCTTGTGCCCAAGGCAGCTGCTTTTGATTACCTCTTGGCCTAGAGGCGTTTAGGGTTATCTGGGTATGTCTACTTTAGTGGTGCTCCCATCATTGTCCTGGGGTCGCTGGGACAGGAAACCAACCCATGGAGATCACAGGCAGGAATAAAAGCCTGACAAGTTCTCAAGCTCTCACAAAGTTTGGAGCCTACCTTTCATTTAGCTATATAGTGATTCCTTCTTCTGTCACCTTGATCTCATTTCTGTGCTGCATGGTATGTAGTGGAGTCCACATCTATTGTTTTTTCAGAGGAAGGTGGAAGCCATTAGAAATACTGGATGTCTCTTCAAAGGGATTCAGGTCGTAGAGAGTAAGGCCTTCAACTATAATAATGAAGGGGCAGCAAGGTGTGCAGGATGAATGCCAAAGGCACTCAGCGTTATGCAACAGCAGTCATTATCCCCAATATTTTTTTGCTTTTACAGCTTTCAGGTTCCTTGAAGGACAAGTAACTACTGTGTGCACACAATGCTTAATAGGAAAGTAGGTTATTCCTGGGAACAATTACAAAGAACATAATGTATTTACACTGCAAGGATCATTCCATTTGGCAATCATCTTCTCGGTTGTATAGTGTCGGCCTTAACTTTATTCTGCAGAGAAGTGTCTGCCTGCTCCCGGCTAAAACTATTTGGCAATGGGATATTCTAGAACCAGAGCTTGCTAAAGAGGCCTTGTCACTTAGGGGTATATTTATAAAAAAAATTGTATAGCTATTTGTACTGTGAAACTGCATGTACATTTTATATTGTCAAAAGTATTGGGGCGCCTGCCTTTACACTCACATGAACTTTAATGGCATCTTAGTCTTAGTCCGTAGGGTACAATATTGAGTTGGCTCTGCCCTTTGCAGCTATAACAGCTTCAGCTCTTCTGGGAAGGCCGTCCACAAGGTTTAGGAGTGTGTCTATGGGAATGTTTGACCATTCTTCCAGAAGCATATATGTGAGGTCAGGCACTGATGTTGACGAGAAGGCCAGGCTTCGGAGTTTCTGCTCGAATTCATCCCAAAGGTTTTCTATCGGGTTGAGATCAGGACTCTGTGCAGGTCAGTCAAGTTCTTCCACCCCAAACTCGCTCATCCACGTCTTTATGGATCTTGCTTTGTGCTCTGGTGTGCAGTCATGTTGGAACAGGAAGGGGCCATCCCCAAACTGTTCCCACAAAGTTGGGAGCATGAAATTGTCCAAAATGTCTTGGTATGCTGACGCCTTAAGGAGTTCCCTTCACTGGAACTGAGGGGCCAAGCCAAATGATTTTGGACCACCAAATGATTTGAACCAATGCACAAAGCAAGGTCCATAAAGACATAGATGAGCGAGTTTGGGGTGGAGGAACTTGACTGGCCTACACAGACTGAGTCCTGACCTCAACCCGATAGAACACCTTTGGGATGAATTAGAAGGGAGTGCCTGACCTCACAAATGCACTTCTGGAAGAATGGTCAAACATTCCCATAGACACACTCCTAAACCTTGTGGACGGCCTTCCCAGAAGAGTTGAAGCTGTTATAGCTGCAAAGGGTGGGCCAACTCAATATTGAATCCTACTGACTAAGACTGGGATGCCATTAAAGTTCATGTGCGTGTAAAGGCAGGCGTCACAATACTTTTGACAATAAAGTGTACCTTTGATCTGTGTAAGGCTTTGTTTACACCAGGAGTGGTGCAGGGACACGTCCAAAATTGTGTGCTTTCCTGCTCTGCACACACACACTGCACTTTCGCAGGTGCATGGGGATGCCATTATTTTTTTAATGGCACTCCACACATCTTGCAAGTGTGAATGCTTACACCTGCCATTCTGGAAACTAGAGGGCGGTGGCTAGGAGGGCTGTTCTGCATATTTAGGGGCGCTTAGCCAATCCCTGGGAGATGGGTCTGGCAGGGGACTAAGTGAGCCCTCAAAATGAGTTATGTTGGGAGGGGAGTCGGGTAGAAGATGGAGATGCAGTGCTGAGGAGGCTGTCGGTGGCCCTTGAGGTGAACCCCCTAGTCTCGGGGGGTCCTCTTCCTAAGGCTGGGTCTTAGGAGCTGGCCTAGGAGGATCCTGACAACAGGAAAAGCTTGTAAGAAATCTTTCCTGAGAGGCAGCGGGTGCAAGGAGGACAGTGTCAGTACTACAGAATGATGCAAGGACTTACAAGGGGAGAGACTTCCACATGTAGCAGGTCTCTCTTGAAGACAGTGGTGTGCTTAAGTCTTCTCTAACCTTGCTGTGGGAGATCTCCAGAGAGTCAGTGAGGAAGACAGGTGAAGAGAGTCAGTTAGGTAGACTTAAAAAGAAGCAGCCCGATAGGCTAGCATTTCCTGCAGTGGTAGAGCTGGGACCTGTGTCTACAGGGGAGTTGGAGGTACTCAAGGATGCAGTTCACAACACATTGTGCTACTCTTGTAAGGGACTGAGAGTTCCTAGCCTGTAAGGGGCTGAGAGTTCCTAGCCTGTAAGAGGCTGAGAGTTCCTAGCCTGTAAGGGGCTGAGAGTTCTTAGCCTGTAAAGGGTTGAGAGTTCCTTGCCTGTAAAGGGCTGAGTTCCTAGCCTGTAAGAGACTGAGAGTTCCTAGCCAGTATGGGGCTGAGAGTTCCTAGACTTTAAAGGGCTGAGAGTTTCTAGCCTGTAAGAGACTGAGAGTTCCTAGCCAGTATGGGGCTGAGAGTTCCTAGACTTTAAAGGGCTGAGAGTTTCTAGCCTGTAAGAGACTGAGAGTTCCTAGCCAGTATGGGGCTGAGAGTTCCTAGACTTTAAAGGGCTGAGAGTTTCTAGCCTGTAAGGGACTGAGAGTTCCTATCCTGTAGGAGGCTGAGAGTTCCTAGCCTGTAAGGGGCTAAGAGTTCCTTGCTTGTAAGGGACTGAGAGTTCCTAGCCTGTAAAAAACTTAAGAGTTCCTAGCCTGTAAGGGACTGAGAGTTCCTAGCATGTAAGGAACTGAGAGTTCCTAGCATGTAAGGGACTGAGAGTTCCTAGCCTGTAAGGGACTGAGAGTTCCTAGCCTGTAAGGGGCTAAGAGTTCCTTGCCTGTAAAGGGCTGAGTTCCTAGCCTGTAAGAGACTGAGAGTTCCTAGCCTGTTAGGGGTTGAAAGTTTCTGATCTAACAGAGACTGTTAGCTACTGAAGAGGAATTAAGTAGAGCTGTATACAGGCGGTCCCCGGGTTACAAACAAGACAGGGACTGTAGCTTTGTTCTTAAAGAGGAGGTCCAGTCAAAAAAATAAAAATTAAAAGTCAGCAACTACAAATACTGCAGCTGCTGACTTTTAATTGGACACTTACCTGTCCCAGGGTCCAACGATGCGGGGGATCGAAGCCCCGCTCGTCTCCCCCTCCGTTCAGCGGTGCCGGCATTGCAACTGTGGGCCCCGGACTGTGGCTTCACAGCCTGGCACCCACTGCGCATGCACGAGCGGCGCCGCGCGCCGTGATTGGCCGCTTAGTCACCTGGGACCTGTAATGGGTCCCAGATGATTGACAGGAGGGAGGGAGCAGAGCTGAGCCCTTCCTGTGCCGAGGGGGAAGTGATGTCACCAGCCCAGGCACTGGAAGAGGCAGACTACGAGGGACCCCCTAGCAACAGGCATTTAGAGGTAAGTAAAAAAAAAAAAAATATCCAAATTTTTTTGTATTTTCTTTTAGGATTTTTCATGAAGTTTTTTTTTTTTTGGGTGGAACCCCACTTTAAGTTAAATCTGTTTGTAAGTTGGAACAGGTACATTTTCTAAGTGAAGCTCCAGCCAAAAAAAAACAATTTTTAAGCTTTTTGTATAACATAGGGAAGGGTTATTATCACCCCTGTAGCATTTGTTTTGCTGTCTGTGCTCCTCTTCAGAAGATTTCACCTCACTTTCTGTCCCAATGACAATTAGATTTTGAAAATTTTGAGTTGTTGTGGAAACGAGCATTGGTGATAAAGCATCAGTGGAGACACCTTTTTCCCATATTAACTCTAAGGCCCCTTTCACACTGGGGCGGTTTGCAGGCGTTATTGCGCTAAAAATACCGCCTGCAAACCGCCCCTAAACAGCCTCCGCTGTTTGTTCAGTGTGAAAGCCCGAGGGCTTTCACACTGAAGCGGTGCGCTGGCAGGAGAAGAAAAAATCTCCTGCAAGCCGCATCTTTGGAGCGGGGAAGGAGCGGTGTTTTAACGCCGACGCCCCCTACCGCCCCAGTGTGAAAGGGGCCTTACAGGAGTGAATTTCCCTTCCTAGGGGTAGATTTCCTCTCACTTCCTGTTGTCTCCCTCCGTTTGTAAGTAGGAATCGTTTGTAAGTAGAATGTATGTAATTAGGGGACAGCCTGTATAGGGAGGAAGTTGTCCCTGGTTTTGTCACTGTCAAGTTGGGCATCCCTTAAATCCTATGCCCATCCAAGTTGTTACCCCCCCTAATAAAACACAAAAACAAAGCTCAAGGACTGTTCACTGTGTCTAGATGAAAGTTGAAGATGTGGGGCGCCTGGCTGTTCGGCAGTGGGGAACCCTGTCATATGCAACCCCTAAAAGGTTAGTGCTACACATGCATTTGAGTGTGGTGTGATTTTATTCTGTCTGCTAGGGATGAGCCGAACACCCCCCGGTTCGGTTCGCACCAGAACCCGCGAACGGACCGCAAGTTCGCACGAACGTTAGAACCCCATTGACGTCTATGGGACTCGAACGTTCGAAATCAAAAGTGCTCATTTTAAAGGCTAATTTGCATGGTATTGTCCTAAAAAGGGTGTGGGGACCCGGGTCCTACCCCAGGGGACATGTATCAATGCAAAAAAAACTTTTAAAAACGGCCGTTTTTTCGGGAGCAGTGATTTTAATGATGCTTAAAGTAAAAAAAAAAAAAGTGAAATATTCCTTTAAATATCGTACCTGGGGGGTGTCTATAGTATGCCTGTAAAGTGACGCGTGTTTCCCATGTTTAGAACAGTCCCTGCACCAAATGTCATTTTTAAAGGAAAAAATCTCATTTAAAACTGCTTGCGGGTTTAATGTCATGTCGGGTCATGGCAATATGGATGAAAATCAGTGAGACAAACGGCATGGGTACCCCCCAGTCCATTACCAGGCCCTTTGGGTCTTGTATGGATATTAAGGGGAACCCCGCACCCAAATTAAAATAAGGAAAGGTCCCTATATACTCTGAACAGCAGTATACAGGCGGTGCAAACAAGACAGGGACTGTAGGTTTGTTGTTAAGTAGAATCTCTTTGTAATTTTGAACATTTTTAACGTGTTTAGCTCCAGCCAAAAAATCTTTTCTAAGCTTTTTGGAAAACATAGGGAAGGGTTATCACCCCTGTGACATTTGTTTTGCGTCTTTCCTCCTCTTCAGAAGATTTCACCTCACTTTTTTGTCCCAATGAAAAATGTTTTTTGAAAATTTGGGTTTTTTTGTGGAACAAGGATTGGAAAGCATCAGTGGAAAGGAGAAATTGTTTTCCCATATTAACTCTTACATGAGAGAATTTCCCTTCCTAGGGGTAGATTTCATCTCACTTCCTGTTGTCTCCTTCCGTTTGCAAGTAGGAGTCGTTTGTAAGTTAGATGTTTGAAAGTAGGGTCCTGCCCTATATACTCAGCAGAAATTTGGGCCTTAGGTGTTGCTGTGGCCAAAACACTGTAAGCCCTCACAGGGCCCTGCTGTGAAATATTAGATCAAGAATTGTAATTACATGCCCCTGTTGAACAGGAGCTGAAAAATTAGGCCTTAGGCACTGGTGCTGGTGCCACAACACTGCAACCCCTCACAGACACTCTAGTTGGAACGCAGGAACGAGCCCTGCTGCAAAGTATTGCATCAAAAATTGTAATTACACGCCCCTGTTAGACAGGGGCAGAAAAATTGGGCCTTAGGCACTGGTGCTGGTGCCACAACACTGCAACCCCTCACAGACACTCTAGTTGGAACGCAGGAACGAGCCCTGCTGCAAAGTATTGCATCAAAAATTGTAATTACACGCCCCTGTTAGACAGGGGCAGAAAAATTGGGCCTTAGGCACTGGTGCTGGTGCCACAACACTGCAACCCCTCACAGACACTCTAGTTGGAACGCAGGAACGAGCCCTGCTGCAAAGTATTGCATCAAAAATTGTAATTACACGCCCCTGTTAGACAGGGGCAGAAAAATTGGGCCTTAGGCACTGGTGCTGGTGCCACAACACTGCAACCCCTCACAGACACTCTAGTTGGAACGCAGGAACGAACCCTGCTGCAAAGTATTGCATCAAAAATTGTAATTACACGCCCCTGTTAGACAGGGGCAGAAAAATTGGGCCTTAGGCACTGGTGCTGGTGCCACAACACTGCAACCCCTCACAGACACTCTAGTTGGAACGCAGGAACGAGCCCTGCTGCAAAGTATTGCATCAAAAATTGTAATTACACGCCCCTGTTAGACAGGGGCAGAAAAATTGGGCCTTAGGCACTGGTGCCACAACACTGCAACCCCTCACAGACACTCTAGTTGGAATGCAGGAACGAGCCCTGCTGCAAAGTATTACATCAAAAATTGTAATTACATGCCCCTGTTATACAGGGGCTGAAAAATTGTGCCTTAGGCACTGGTGGTGGCGCCCAGAACCAAAAATGTTCTTACAAGCTATCAGCGTGATGATTGAGGAGGAAGAGGATAATTACTCAGGGATAGTCACTCAGCATCAGCATAGGCAGTCTTTGAAGGGATCTGAAAAAAATTATTCAGTTACATCAGCATCAGGTGCTTGGTAGCTGGTGGTGATCCAAGACTGATTCATTTTTATGAAGGTCAGCCGATCGACCGAGTCAGTGGACAGACGCACCCTGTGATCGGTTACCACGCCTCCAGCAGCACTGAATGTGCGTTCCGAAAGAACGCTGGATGCAGGACAGGCCAGTAGCTCAATTGCATACTGTGCAAGCTCTGGCCAGTGATCCATCCTCAAGACCCAGTAACCCAGAGGATTTTCGGTGGGAAAGGTGTCCAAGTCTGATCTTGCCCCTAGGTATTCCTGCACCATGTAAAACAGACGCTGGCGATGGTTGCTGGAACCGATCATACCTTGGGGCTGCGGACCAAAAAATTGTCTGAACGCATCGGTCAGACGGCCACCTTCTCCACCGCTCCTTCTTTGACTGACCGAAGCCTCAGCAACACGTTGTCCAGAAACAGGAGTTTGTAACCTCCCAGTCTCTGGGAACGCGTTGCACAGACCTTTCTGCAAGGCCTCCCGAAGATGTTTCATCCTCTGCTCCCTCTGCGATGGCAAGATAAGGTCCGCAACCTTACCCTTGTAACGTGGATCAAGGAGGGTTGCCAGACAGTATTGGTCCTTCTCCTTGATACCACGAATACGAGGATCCTTACGCAGGCTTTGCAGGATCAGGGAGGCCATGCAGCGTAGGTTTGCTGAGGCATTCGGTCCGGAGTCCTCTGGGTCACTAAGAACAACAACGTCCGCAGCCACCTCCTCCCAGCCACGTACAAGTCCATGTGTTCCTTGGGACTGATCCCTTAAAGACTGCTGATGCTGAGTGCCAGGCTCCACCTCCATACTGACACAATCTTCCTCCTCCTCCTCCTCCTCGTCCTCTTCCTGTGTGATCGGCGGGCACGCAGGAACACTGTCTGGATAAAGGGGGCCTTGAGAGCTAAGGAAGTCCTCCTCTTCCTGCCTCTGTTCTGCCTCAAGTGCCCTGTCCATTATTCCACGCAGCGTGTGCTCCAACAGGTGGACAAGGGGGACAGTGTCACTGATGCATGCACTGTCAGTGCTCACCATCCTCGTGGCCTCCTCAAATGGTGACAGGACAGTGCATGCATCCCTGATCATGGCCCACTGGCGTGGGGAAAAAAAACCAAGGTCCCCTGACCCTGTCCTGGTGCCATAGTCGCACAGGTACTCATTTATGGCCCTCTGCTGCGTGTGCAGCCGCTGCAGCATGGCCAATGTCGAGTTCCACCTGGTGGGCATGTCACAGATTAGGCGGTTCTTGGGCAGGTTAAACTCCTTTTGGAGGTCCGTCAGCCGAGCACTGGCATTATATGACCCGGGTACCTGCCCAAGAACCGCTGCACCACCAAGTTAAGGACGTGAGCCAAACAGGGCACATGGGTCAGTTGTCCCTGTCGGAGGGCAGAGAGGAGGTTGGTGCCATTGTCGCAAACCACCATTCCTGCCTTAAGTTGGCGTGGCGTCAACCACCTCTGAACCTGCCCCTGCAGAGCTGACAGAACCTCTGCCCCAGTGTGGCTCCTGTCCCCCAAGCACACCAGCTCAAGCACCGCATGGCATCTTTTGGCCTGCGTACTTGCGTAGCCCCTTGAACGCCTACGGAGCACCGCTGGTTCCGAGGAAGAGGCCATGGAGGAAGAAGAAGAGGAGGGGGTGGAGGAGAGAGGTGTGTCACAATCAGCATTTTGGAGGCGTGGTGGCGGAACAACCTCCAACACTACTGCACCTTGTCCTGCATCCTTCCCAGCTGCCAGCAGAGTCACCCAATGCGCCGTGAAACTTAAGTAACGTCCCTGTCCATGCCTGCTGGACCATGAGTCAGCGGTAATATGCACCTTACCGCTGACCGCCCTGTCCAGCGAGGCATGGACATTGCCTTCCACATGCCGGTAGAGAGCTGGAATCGCCTTCCGTGAGAAAAAGTGGCGTTTGGGTACCTGCCACTGAGGAACCGCACATTCCACAAACTCACGGAAGGGGGCAGAGTCTACCAACTGAAAAGGCAGCAGTTGAAGTGCTAGCAATTTTGCCAAGCTAGCATTCAACCGCTGGGCATGTGGATGGCTGGGAGCAAACTTCTTTCGGCGGTGCAGCAGCTGGGGCAGGGAAATTTGCCTGGTACAATCTGGCGTCGGTGTACCAAAAGCAGATTGCCCACAAGTACTTGGCTGTGACACACCTAATTCTACACCTTCATTCCTCTCACTGCAGGTCTCAGAGAGGACTGAAGGTCTAGTGGGGTTGGAAATCTCAGCTGATGAGGAGCAAGGAGAGATCCTCTTTGTTCTTTGGTGTGGGTCTTTTAGATATGCTTGCCAACGAACTGCATGGCAGGTCAACATATGTCTGGTCAAGCATGTGGTACCCAAGCGGGAGATGTTTTGGCCACGCGAGATACGCTTGAGACATATGTTGCAAATAGCAGCGGTGCGATCTGATGCACTCGTCTCAAAAAAGGCCCACACCAAAGAACTTTTTGAATAACGCGCAGAGACTGCAGCGCCCTGCACATGTGGAGCTTTGGGGTGTGATGCAGTCAATGTGCTGCCCTTAGGCTGGCCCCTGGAGGGCATCCTGCCTCGTTGGTGATGTGCCGCCTCCTCCTCCTCCTCCTCTCTCCTATCAGGCACCCACGTTGAGTCAGTGACCTCATCATCCCCTCCCTCCTCATCACTGGAGCAAACCTGGCAGTATGCTGCAGCAGGGGGAGCATGACTGCCAGATTGCTGTCCTTCTTGGGCACCCCCTCTGTCCGTGCTCATGTTACTGCCTTCATCGAGCTCAGTATCATCATCAGAGCCTTCCAAACGCTGGGCATCCTCCTGGAGCATGTACCCAACACTGTGGTCAAACAGTTCGAGGGAATCCTCATGAGGACATGGTGGAGCTAGGGAAGGAGTCACTGATGACATTGAGCTGAGGGAAGAGGCCGCTGCTTTGCCAGACAAAGCACCCTGGGCATGGGTGAGAGAGGATGAGGAGGATGAGGACGGCTTGGTCATCCACTCGACCAAGTTTTCTGCATGTTGCGGCTCAACACAGCCAGCTGCCGAAAAAAAGGCCAAGCGTGTCCCATGGCCACGTGCTGATGAGGATGCACCGTCTCCACGACCAGCACTAGACACAGAGCCTGCTTGCCCTCTCTTATTGGCTTGTGACTGTCTGCCTCTCCTTCTTGGCCTTCCAGACATACTAATGGCCTGTAGCTGCACTAAGCTGGGATAGAACACCTGTAATTTTCTTCAGGTAGCTTTATATACTGTAACCAGACAAGCCTGCCTGTCAGTAGGAAGATAACAGGAACGGATCTAGCTGAACACTGTGAGCAGGACGCACTGCACTAAATGTAAATAGCAGGAACGGATCTAGCTGAACACTGTGAGCAGGACGCACTGACTGCACTAAATGTAAATAGCAGGAACGGATCTAGCTGAACACTGTGAGCAGGACGCACTGCACTAAATGTAAATAGCAGGAACAGATCTAGCTGAACACTGTGAGCAGGACGCACTGCACTAAATGTAAATAGCAGGAACGGATCTAGCTGAACACTGTGAGCAGGACGCACTGCACTAAATGTAAATAGCAGGAACGGATCTAGCTGAACACTGTGAGCAGGACGCACTGCACTAAATGTAAATAGCAGGAACGGATCTAGCTGAACACTGTGAGCAGGACGCACTGCACTAAATGTAAATAGCAGGAACGGATCTAGCTGAACACTGTGAGCAGGACGCACTGACTGCACTAAATGTAAATAGCAGGAACGGATCTAGCTGAACACTGTGAGCAGGACGCACTGCACTAAATGTAAATAGCAGGAACGGATCTAGCTGAACACTGTGAGCAGGACGCACTGCACTAAATGTAAATAGCAGGAACGGATCTAGCTGAACACTGTGAGCAGGACGCACTGACTGCACTAAATGTAAATAGCAGGAACGGATCTAGCTGAACACTGTGAGCAGGACGCACTGCACTAAATGTAAATAGCAGGAACGGATCTGGCTGAACACTGTGAGCAGGACGCACTGCACTAAATGTAAATAGCAGGAACGGATCTAGCTGAACACTGTGAGCAGGACGCACTGCACTAAATGTAAATAGCAGGAACGGATCTAGCTGAACACTGTGAGCAGGACGCACTGCACTAAATGTAAATAGCAGGAACGGATCTAGCTGAACACTGTGAGCAGGACTCACTGACTGCACTAAATGTAAATAGCAGGAACGGATCTAGCTGAACACTGTGAGCAGGACGCACTGCACTAAATGTAAATAGCAGGAACGGATCTAGCTAAACACTGTGAGCAGGACGCACTGCACTAAATGTAAATAGCAGGAACGGATCTAGCTGAACACTGTGAGCAGGACGCACTGCACTAAATGTAAATAGCAGGAACGGATCTAGCTGAACACTGTGAGCAGGACGCACTGCACTAAATGTAAATAGCAGGAACGGATCTAGCTGAACACTGTGAGCAGGACGCACTGACTGCACTAAATGTAAATAGCAGGAACGGATCTAGCTGAACACTGTGAGCAGGACGCACTGACTGCACTAAATGTAAATAGCAGGAACGGATCTAGCTGAACACTGTGAGCAGGACGCACTGCACTAAATGTAAATAGCAGGAACAGATCTAGCTGAACACTGTGAGCAGGACGCACTGCACTAAATGTAAAGAGCAGGAACAGATCTAGCCTAATCTAGCTCTCAAATCAAATGACACTGTCTGTCTCTCTCTCTATCAGCACACCGGAACACACTACACAGGGCCGCCGTGCAGGCGGTCTTATATAGTGTGGGCGTGTACTAAATCCCCTGAGCCATAATTGGCCAAAGCCACCCTGGCTTTGGCCAATTACAGCTCTCTCTACTGACGGCGCTGTGATTGGCCAAGCATGCGGGTCATAGTGCATGCTTGGCCAATCATCAGCCAGCAATGCACTGCGATGCCGCAGTGAATTATGGGCCGTGACGCGCCACGAATTTGGCGCGAACGGCCCATAACGTTCGCAATTCGACGGACGGTCGAACAGCCGATGTTCGAGTCGAACATGGGTTCGACTCGAACACGAAGCTCATCCCTACTGTCTGCACCTTTTTTGCATGTTTTTCGTGCACAGAGCAGCCAATTGAAATGACTGGGCTGCCCTAAAATGCAACACGCCCTGAACGCACAAAACACATGCTCGGGTGCACCCCCTGGTGTGAACAAAGCCTTAATGAGGGCAAAAACGGAAAATTGTATCATACTTACCGTAATTTTCCTTTCCTGGTGCCTATCCATGGCAGCATACTAGTGATAGAGCTCCGCCTCGACTCCTCCCTCAGGACCAGTGAATAGCATAAATTAAAGACGAAGTCCCTCCCCCAACATTCTCCGTAAAATAGAATACCGAGGGTGGGAGCGTATGCTGCCATGGATAGGCACCAGGAAAGGAAAATTACGGTAAGTATGATACAATTTTCCGTTTTCCTGGTGCCTCCATGGCAGCATACTAGTGATAAATAACTAGCTGACACGGGTGGGATAATGCTTAACAATAAATATTTAATTAGAATGAGACATCGCAGCCTGAACTGCCCTTCTCCTGAACTCAACCGTCGTGAGAGCTCCTGGGTCGATACGGTAGTGTCTGAGGAAAGTATTGCGAGAGGACCAGGTGGCGGCCCTGCACACCGTCTCTAATGACACGTTAGCCCTTGCTGCCCAGGAGGTTGAGACTGCCCTTGTGGAATGAGCATTCACTCGGGATGGAGGTTCCATACTTTTTATCCTGTAGGCCTTCTGGATTAGCTTTACCACCCAAGATGCCAGAGTTCTGATGGAAGCTTCTTTGCCCCTGTATTTGCCGAATGGAACAATGAAGAGTCTTTCCGAGTTCCTGAAGGATCTAGTGGCCTCTAGGTAGGCTCTGAGCACTCTGGATATGTCCAGCTCGTGACATGATCCTGAATCTGCTTCAGCAAATACCGGTAATGCCCAGGGCTCCAAAAGGTGGCTTGGAGTAGTGACCTTAGGTGTGAACCCCCGAAGGGGACGAAGTTCCACTCTATCGTGAAAAAAAGAGATGTGGTCATCACCTATTCCCAACGAGTGGAGTTCTGAGATCCTTCTACCAGATGTAATGGCTAACAGAAAAACCATTTTTAGTGTTATGTTCCATATTGTTAGTTGTTCCACTGGGGTAAATGGATGGTCAGAAAGGACTTCAAGGACCAGGGATAAATCCCATTTGGGAAAAGACCGTCTGACAGGTGGCCGAATCTTTAACACTCCTCTGAGGAAGGTGACTACTAAGGGCTCTTCTGCCCATCTCTTATTTGTTGCTGCAGAAATAGCTGCTACTTGCACTTTGAGAGAACTCAGGGCAAGACCCAGATCAAGTCCTGACTGGAGGAAACCGAGAACATCTGATGTAGAAGGAGAGATTGGATCAAACTCATTTGAGGTAGCAAATGACAAGAACTTGTTCCAAATTCTTGAATATATGGTGTTGGTTGCTGGTTTCCTGGCTCCTAGGAGGGTTGATATGACCCCTGGGGAACATCCTAAGGACTCGAACCTTCGCCTCTCAACCTCCAGATGCGAAGATTCAGCTTCTGAGGGTCTGGATGCACTAAACTGCCCTGCGTTAGAAGTTGAGGGAAAGGAGGGATCCTGATCGGAGAGCTCACACTGAGGCGCATAGCTAGAGGAAACCAGGGTCTCTTCGGCCAATATGGGAGTACTGCCAATACCTGGACCGTCTCTCTGAGAAGTCTCAGGAGGAATTTGAAAATTAATGGCCGGGGGGGAAAAGCATATGCGGTGGTGAACCTCCAGGGGCATGACAGGGCATCTATTTCCTCTGCTTGCGTATACGGCAGGCGAGAGACGAATCTGGTCAGCTTGGCCTTCTCCGGAGAGGCAAATAGGTCTATCTGAGGAGGATCCCAGAGGTTGGCAATCTGACTGAAGACCTGGGGATGAAGAGCCCACTCGTTGTTGTCCAGGAAGTTTCTCGACAACGTGTCTGCTTCCGTATTCAACCTTCCCGGGAGATACATCGCCCTGAGGTCTAGGACGTTCTTCTCTGCCCAGAGCATGATTGGCTCTACTTCCCTGAGGAGTGATGTGCTGCGAGTGCCCCCCTGCCTCTGCAGGTATGCGACAGCTGCCCTGTTGTCCAGGCGTAAGAGTACTCTCTGGCCCTTGATCTGAGATGCCAATGAAGTTAGTGCCAGGAATGCTGCCCTCATCTCCAGGATGTTGGATACTACTCCCTGGGTGGAACAGGACCATCTCCCCTGTATCCTGGTTTTCCCGCAATGGGCTCCCCAGCCTTGTCCGCTTGCGTCGGACGTAATTGTGATCCAGGAGAGAGAACCCAGATAATGAGGTTTGGAGAGGTTTTCTGGCAGAGTCCACCAATGAAGGCTCCTGCGCATTGCTCCCGTCAGTAGAATTGTCTGAGAGAGTTGCTGTTTCTTCCACTGCGCCAAGAAACCCGTCTGAAAATACCTCAAATGCCAATGGGCCCAAGGAATCATTGGTATACAGGCAGACATTGTGCCAATGAGGCTCAGGCATTGTGATGCCGTTAGGTATCGGCTCGCAATGGTTTTGACCATCTTCTGGATAATAATCCTCATCTTCGGGGATGGTAATGACACTGTCCCCTCCCGGGTGTCGAACATCGCACCTAGATAGATCATCCGCTGAGTAGGCGTGAGCTGACTCTTCTCTAAGTTTACCAACCATCCTAGTTCCTTCAGGGACTGGAGAAGAATATCTCGGTGATCCACCAGCTGACCCGGACTGCTTGCTAGGAGGAGGATATCGTCCAGATAGTGGTATATCCTCAAGCCCCTCTCCCGCAGGGGAACCAGAGCGGATATTAGAATCTTGGTGAACACCCTGGGGGAGGTGCACAGACCGAAGGGCAGGGCTTGAAACTGCAGGTGTATCTGACCTACTGCAAATCTGAGATACTTCTGGAAGGTAGGTAGAACTGGCACGTGTAAGTACGCGTCCTGCAGGTCGATTGAGATCATCCAATCTGTTGGTTGTACTGCCTGAATAATTGTTTGTAGGGACTCCATCTTGAATCTTTCCGGGTGTATGTGCCTGTTGAGCTTTTTTAGATCTATCACAGGTCTCCATCCCCCCGTTCTCTTTGGGACCAGAAATAGAGTGGAATAGAAGCCTGCGAAGCGCTCTGCCAAGGGAACCGGCACAGCTGCTTTCTGAAGCTGGAGTGATGATACAAAGTGTCTTAGGGCTTGAGCCTTCAGCGGAGAGGATGGAATCTCTGTTCTCTTGAAAGAATTTTGCGGTGGTGGATGAGAGAAACTCCAAAAGTGTCCCCATTGAATTGTTGACAGGACCCAGGGATCCTGGCATTTTTTGGCCCAGACTGGAAAAAATTTTTTTAGCCTGGCTCCCACCGGGAGTGTCTGGGCTAATCTGGCGTCAAAAGGACTGCTTCTGCTCATGTGTAGTTGGAGGGGCCTTCAGCTTT
This sequence comes from Lithobates septentrionalis, assembly GCA_037952835.1. NCBI lineage: Eukaryota > Metazoa > Chordata > Amphibia > Anura > Ranidae > Lithobates > Lithobates septentrionalis. The sequence goes on from JBBDGP010003008.1 coordinate 226,617, forward strand.
TTGCCCAAAAAGGATGCCTGAGTGCCTCTCCAGGGTTTCCTGCTGTCTCTGGACTGTCTTGATTGTCTAAAATCCCTAGGATTTGACTGGCGGAACCTGGAAAACCCCCCTCTGGATCTTCGCATCCTCCTGTCTTGGGGAAGCATCCCCGACTTTCCTCCTGACAACCTGGAAATGGCTTTGTCCATCTTGTCTCCAAATAATGCCTTCCCATCGAATGGAATTTTGCACCAATTTTGTTTGGAGGCTAAATCTGCCGTCCAGGGTTTCAACCACAAGGCCCTCTTTGCCATTACCGAGTGCAGCATAGACCTTGCTGAACACCTAATCGTGTCTATAGCTGCTACTCCGACGAAGTCAGCTGACAGCCTAATTTCCTCCAGGGCTTTAATTATGTCCTCCTTGGGGACGTCCTGGCGGAGAGCCGTTTCAATGTTATCTGTCCAAGCCCTAATGGCATTAGACACAGAGGTGAGGGCAATCGCTGGCTTACATGCTGCTCCTGCAGCTAAATAGCTTCTCTTGAGGTCCAGGTCGATTCGTCTGTCCAGAGGGTCCTTAAAAGAAGCCGAATCTTCCATAGGCAGGGTGATATTTTTGGCGAGTCGCACAACTGATGCGTCTACCACAGGCACAGAGTTTAGTGATTGAGTTCCTGACTCCGGTAAGGGATACAGTTTCTTGAAACGACCCAATGAAAGTTTTTTGTCAGTCTTTGACCATTCATTTTGAATGATTTGGCTAATTTCGCCCATCAAAGGGAAGAAAACCTGTTTCCTTTTAAGAAATGGGAAGTAGCTTTTTGCTTCCTGTGGGGGTTCCTCAGCGTCCTCCCAGGCTATTGCAGCTCGGACCGCCTGGATGAATGGTTTTACCAATGAATGACTGAAACCAGCCTGATCGGATTCATCTGATGAGTCTTCCGAAAGGTCTTCAGGTGGAGAGTCTCTGGCCGCTCGACCTGATGGGGGAAGAGGAGTACTGGCTGCAGAAGGACCAGGAAGATTAACTTCAACATCCTGAGCCTGGGAGACCTGCGGGACTGGCTGAGCGGGAACCAAAGCCGCAAGCTCAGAGAAGGAGTCCTTCATGGTCTTTTTGAGCAGGTCCACAACCTGTTGGTTTTCTAGCTCGCGGCTGGACGCATATTCCGAAAAACAGTCCTTGCAAACTACTTTGTTCGGTAGTGGAATAGCCCCACAGGTCCAGCACTTCTTCTTATTGGATCTAGGAGAGGAGGACCGATCCCGCCTTCTGGATCTTGATCTATGCCGAGAAGAATAGGACTCACGTCTTGATGAGCGAGACCGGTGGCGTGAAGAGCGAGATCTGCGACTTGGGCTGTCGTCATCGTGGTGCCTTGAGGATTTTTCGGTCCTCTTGGAGTGGGCAGGGCTATGATTTCAAGAAAAAACCATGTCAGGCCAGCGAGCGCACTTTTTTTTTTTTTTTTTTTTTTTATACTCACGTAAAGGTGGTCCCATACCTAACGGAAGTGTGAGGATCTTTGTTGCGAGACGAATGGCTCATTGCTGAGTTGGGCAAAAGGATCAGCTGCGGAAATATAGCAAGAAAGAAAAGGAAAGAAACAGGGTTTTTTTTTTTTTTTTTTTTTTTTTTTTGTTTTTGTTTTAAACACATTACCCCCTCTTTTTTTTTTTTTTTTTTACTTACCACAGAGCAGCTTCAGAGAGGCTAACAGGGCGCAGCCGAGGAGACTCTGACTGCCAGCCCCAGAGCTGACCTTAAATATCCTAAGGGGAGGGGGAGGGATAATCCCATGAACCCCCAGTCTCCCTGCTCCCTCTTTTTTTTTTTTTTTGGTATTTAAGGGAAAAGGGCAAAAACCGGCCCTTTTTCCCTCACCCAAGATGGCCGCCGGAGCGCCGAGACACCGCGCATGCGCCCGCGCATGCGCAGTGAAGCCGACGCCGCGAGGACCAGAAAACACTGCTTACGACGGCGGTCCTCTCACTCCCTAGAACGCGCATGCGCAATACGGAGGCGAGGACGCCAAACCACGCTGTCTCGCCCTGCAGGTAAGGGAGACAGCTTAAAACAGGCACCGCAGCCAAAAGGGAAAAAAGGCTGAGATCTAAAGGGAGCAGCAGCATGAGAAAACAAAACAAACAAGCAATAACCTGATTACTCCTACCTATACACATATGTATACTTTTAAAAAGAATAAAAGGGGAATACAACAGACAGGAAAGTGGGAAAGAGAGAGACATATACTTCAATCTTACTTTTTTTTTTTTTTTTAAAAAAGGTAAACTGATAGGAAAACAAAAATCACAAGCCTGGAAGAATGAGCTGATCCTTTTGCGACTCCATTGCCTTCATCATATGATATGGTGGCAGACTGCGTTCCTGAGGAAACTCTGCAAGAAGACCCCAACAGATCCACAGAGGGGTTCCCAGTCTTATCAGCGCTGTGAGCGGCCCAAGAACAGGGACTGCGCACGGGAAAGGCTAAACCCGGCGGATGCTGCCAAAGGCAGAGGTATGGACATACTGCTACTCTTCACCAGCACAAGAGGTATGAGGAAAAAAAGGAGAATGTTGGGGGAGGGACTTCGTCTTTAATTTATGCTATTCACTGGTCCTGAGGGAGGAGTCGAGGCGGAGCTCTATCACTAGTATGCTGCCATGGAGGCACCAGGAAATTGAGTTATCTTCTCTCCACAGATGAATGATGAATCGGGTCAATACCGCACTATAACCACTAGATGGAGCTCATCATAGGAAATGCCATAATGTTGTATTTCTCCAAGACACTTAAAGCGGAGTTCCACACAAAAATGGAACTTCCGCTTTTCGGAACCCTCCCCCCCTCCGGTGTCACATTTGGCACCTTTCAGGGGGGAGGGCGGTGCAGCTACCTGTCTAAGACAGGTATTTGCACCCACTTCCGGCATAGACTCCCATGGGAGTCTATGCCTCTTCCTATCCCTCCGTGCTGTCTCCTGGGAAACACACAGCTCCCAGGAGATAGCGGGACCAGTTACGATGCGCAGCGCGACTCGCACATGCGCAGTAGGGAACCGGGAAGTGAAGCCGCAACGCTTCACTTCCTGATTCCATCACCTAGGATGGCGGCGGCAGCTCCCGAGAACCGAGCGGGTTCTCGGCGTCGCCTGCCGACATAGCTGGACCCTGGGACAGGTAAGTGGCCATTTATTAAAAGTCAGCAGCTGCAGTATTTGTAGCTGCTGGCTTTTAATATTTTTTTTTTTTTGGCGGTTTAGGTGGACTCCTGCTTTAATTTTTATGAACAAATAACATTCAACCTGGGCAGAACAGCCTAAAGATGGCCGTAGAGATTCGAACCATGTACGGCTGATTGTACTCAAGATCGATCAACTTGGGTACAGCCAGCATGTCTGATTTTTCATGCGAATAATGCCAGCGGGCTATAGCAATAACCACTGTATATTCTCCCGGCAGGGACATCCCCCCCCTCCACGCCTGCAGCCCATGGTTGCAGGAAAGAAAATCGCACAGTCTATGGCCGGCTTTACATTGCATTCCGCCCCCATTTGCAGAGAACAGTTATATAGTCCAACGGTCCTATCTTGACATGTAGTTTTTATGTGGACTTTTGGAGACTAAAGTTGACTCTTGTAGTATAAAGAATCAATGTACGGAATATGATAGTTACAGCAACTAACACCACAATGTTATATAACCCCCATTATCCTAAACAGGGGCTACTAGGTCATTTTAGTTTTTGGCTGGGCTGTAGTTAGCTCTGATTGATTGTATAGTTTTTCACCTGGTTTATCCCTAAGCTTAAGTTGGCTTGTGATTTCTCAGTGTCGCCAGTAGATGTCACTGATATTACTGGTCAGAGTATGAGATTTTACAAACAAAACTAAGCTATGACTATTTATATTTTTACTTCAGCCAATCCAGTAGGAGGTGTGTGCCACCTGTGCATGCTGGGGGGAGGATATAAATATGCGGGACAGGCCAATGCGTTTGCTCTCTTCTCCTGGGCTGAGGCCTAGGGAGGTGCTGCTGCATGGACCTCTTCTGTTAGGCCCAGTAGCCTGGTTTGGGGCCTAACCTGTGGGTGAAGTGGTCTCCTGAAGCTGTCCTGCCTGGTCTGGAGGAAGCTGTGCCAAGGAGGCCCCTTGCTGGAGAGAGCCGGGAAGAAGGCTGGTCTCTCAGAAGGACCTGGCGTCTCACTTGGAGGGCGCGTCGAAAATTGGGAACGTGCTTACAGTGTTGCCGGGTCAGCCCCTTTCACACGGGCGGATAGAATTCAGCTTTTATCTGCGGATAGATCAAGTTATCTACCGACAGCTAAACTCACACAATGCTTTCCTATGGCCCCGTTCACACACTGCATTTAACAACTGTTTCGTTACATGGAGTTCGGTGCGGTTAGAAAAAATAAATTTGACTGCGTCCAGGACCGATTTATTGCAGCTATCTGCACATAACTGCAGGTAATCGCAGTGTACTATTTCACCTGAGGATAGCAGAGGCAACAAGGAAAGAAAAACAACAGGAAGCACATCAGAAATGACAAGAATGTTCCAGCCGCATGTAAACGCAGCTAATCGCAACGTACAAATGCAAGTAATTGCTGTGCCTGGAGTCTTGGAATTTCAAAACAACAAAACATGCTTTTAACAGTGGCAGAACAGCTGCCTGTGTGAAAGGGGCCTAAAGGTTCTGACACTGTGAAGCCGGACATTGATCTGGGAAGTCTGTAAGTGATCTGCTCCGGTATCTGGGACCCCTAACCCTCACCTCCTTAATCGTTCTGCAATAAAACTTTAAAAAGACAAAAGTGACTGGCGCCCAATATCCTTTCTCAGTCCCCCATTTTAGTCATGGATTCAGCCCTGGGGTGAAATGCTAGCTCGCCCCTGCCTTTGGAGGGCTGTGACATGCTGTTGGGGTATTTTGAGCTATGGTATGCTGATGGGGTATTTTGAGCTGTGGCATGTTGTTGGGGTATTTGGAGCCATGGCATGCTGTTGGGGTATTTGGGGCTGTGGCATGCTATTGAGGTTTTTGGGGCTGTGGCATGCTATTGGAGTATTTGGGGCTGTGGCTTGCTGTTGGGGTATCTGGGGCTGTGGCTTGCTTTTGGGGTATTTGGAGCTGTGGCATGTTGTTGGGGTATTTACAGCTGTGACATGCTATTGGGCCATTTGGAGCTGTGGCATGCTGTTGAGGTATTTGGGGCTGTGGCATGCTTTTGGGGTATTTGGGGCTGTGGCATCCTGTTGAGGCCTGTGGCTTGCGGTTGGGGTATTTGGGGCTGTCGTATGCTGTTGGGGTATTTGGCGCTGTGACATGCTTTTGGGGTATTTGGGGCTGTGGCATGCTGTTGAGTTATTTAGGGCTGTGGCTTGCTTTTGAGGTATCTGGGGCTGTGGCATGCTGTTGAGTTATTTAGGGCTGTGACTTGCTTTTGAGGTATCTAGGGCTGTGGCATGCTGTTGGGGGTATTTGGGGCTGTGGCATGCAGTTGAGGTATTTGGAACTGTGGCATGCAGTTGGGGTATTTGGGGCTGTGGCATGCAGTTGAGGTATTTGGGACTGTGGCATGCAGTTGGGGTATTTGGAGCTGTGGCATGCAGTTGAGGTATTTGGAACTGTGGCATGCAGTTGGGGTATTTGGAGCTGTGGCATGCAGTTGGGGTATTTGGAGCTGTGGCATGCAGTTGAGTTATTTAGGGCTGTGGCTTGCTTTTGAGGTATCTAGGGCTGTGGCATGCTGTTGGGGTATTTGGGGCTGTGGCATGCAGTTGGGGTATTTGGGGCTGTGGCATGCAGTTGAGGTATTTGGGACTGTGGCATGCAGTTGGGGTATTTGGAGCTGTGGCATGCAGTTGAGGTATTTGGAACTGTGGCATGCAGTTGGGGTATTTGGAGCTGTGGCATGCAGTTGGGGTATTTGGGGCTGTGGCATGCAGTTGAGGTATTTGGAACTGTGGCATGCAGTTGGGGTATTTGGAGCTGTGGCATGTGGTTGGGGTATTTGGAGCTGTGGCATGCAGTTGGGGTATTTGGAGCTGTGGTATGCGGTTGGGGTATTCGGCGCTGTGACACTCTGACCCTTGCAGCAAAGAAGGAGGGGGTGGAAGACCCTTACATTGCAGATATTTTTGGTTGAAGTTGAAGCATAGTTCTTTGGATCTTTAGACAATTTTCATCAGACATTATTTTCAGAGCCTCGGTCTGTGGGCAGAAGGCGGCAGCCGCAGAATTGGGTGTTACGAGCCGCTCAGACAGAGCTTGTCGCTGAGCGTCTGAAACATCCTATAATTTGCATCATCTGTGACTTACTGCAGTGTCATACAGTAAAGGGAACATCTGCACACCATTACGCTGGCACAGGGTAAAACCACATGGTCTCTGGCACGACACCATATCTCCCCGCTTCGCTGTGAGAATTGCAAGCACTCACGCAATACCTTCTCCACTATTCCAGACCATTCGAAAAGAAAAAGCTTTTCTATGTAGCAGAACTCCTGGAAATTATAATAGATAACTCACTGTGCCAACCGCTCTGTAGCCTGACCACATTACCCCCAGTACAGTCTCAAAATACTGGTAACCTTTTAACAGCCAAGCAGATGTGAAAGATATCTTTAGAAATGGGACCTTTTGTCTTCGCTTGTCCATTCAGCACAAAATTTGGCACCAGTGGCGGCCCGTCTATTAGGGGCGCCCGGGCAGTGCCCCCCTCTATCCATGGCCGCCATATCCTAATTAATGCTCTATGATCCCTGGCTGCAACCCCTATTTCAGTACGCCGGGCGCAGGAATTACAGCAGTGGGGTGTTTTTTTGAAGCCGGAGGCTCAAATAGGCTTCAAAATAGGGTGGGCTCGTGGCACAGAGCATTGCGCCATGAGCCCACCCAGGTGTTACAATGAATATTTGCTGTTGCAACACTGATCCTCCTCTTGGCCAATTGGGAATCGGGACTGATACCCGTCACCTGATTGGATGAAAGGACAGGTGATCCTATTGGATGCCTAAGAGGTGGGGAGGAAACGCACGGCGGAAGTAAGGAGGAGAAGACACAGGAGCTGCTGCCCAATGCCCGCCGTAGCCTGATGTCCGCCGATCCCCGCCACTGCCCGATGTGCCCGTCGCTGCCCGATGTGCCTGCCGCCTAGATGGGGTAAGTGCCGTTGGACCGGCAGACAGCGAGGGGGGGTTTGAGGTGCCGTGGGGGTGGTTGTTTGCTGCTCCCCCCAAACATATTACCACCAGCATATAACATATATCCACTGCTTGGCACTGACTGAAAACTTAACTGGATGTTTAGTTCCCTAAAGCAATTGGCATGGTTTGTTTTTCCATAAAATACTTGACCAGTGTAGAACAATGTCCCCAACCTCAATGGCGTCCCTGGGGGGGGCAGAGTGGGCCCTGACCCCCCCAACATTATGCTGTGCACCACCATGTGCCCCCCTCAATTAAAAAAAGAAATGTTTTTTTTTTTTTACAAAAAGGCAATGTCTAAGAGGGAGAGCATCCCCAGTCAGCTCCTGCGGGTGATTCCTCCCCCCTCCCTCTGCTTGCTGACACTGCATAATGCAAGCGCTCACACAACCACGGCTGCCCGATCTGCTCCTTCGACTGCATTCTCATTGGTAGGGAGAAGAGCGAGTTGCAGGAAGGACTCCACCAGGACTTTCAGTTACTGAAAAAACAGACTGATTTCTCCTGTCCTTAGGACAGGAGAACCAGCCTGTAAATTCCAAGAGATGCCAGACCAGCGCTGTCAATAGCAGGGGCAGGACAGTAAGAAGAGGCTGGGGAACCCCACAGTGGCAGAACACCAAGGCCCGGTGGCAAGACAACCTTTGCAACCTTGATAGTTCTCCAACTTTTCTGCCACCATTATATATATATAATTGCATTTTATAGTTGCCCCCCTACTTTTGTCCCTGTCCCCCCATGTGCCCCCCCAAATATGAAAGCTGGAGACGCCACTGCTCAAGCTTAACCAATGGCTGCCAGGCCATACCCAAAACTCCACCCCGTCCCCTTTCGTTACCTACAAAATAATGGAGACCACACAACGAATGGAGTAAAAAATGGCCAGGAAAGAATACAGGGGGTCCTCGGGTTACGAACAAGATAGGGACTGTAGGTTTGTTCTTAAGTCGAATTTGTAAGTCGGAACAGTACCTTTTTTAAGTGCAAATCTAGCCTCAGAGACAGGATGTAAACCCAAATCAACAGAGAAAGGCAACCGGATGGCAGGGGCGGCATGGTTAGTTCAAATATGTTTTGTTTCTTTTATTTTTTTACTTTTTTATCACTTTTTTTTATTTTTATTTATTTGTAGCTTGTCTTTTACTTTTTTTTTATTTTTGTATAATTTTCTTATTTTTAATATTATTTTTCTTATTCTTTAATTTTTTTAATTACTTTTTTTATTTTATTAATTTAATTATTACTGTATTTCTTATTTTTATTTTATTTTTATTTTTTTTATATATTTTTTTTACTTAACTTTATTGCTATCACACAGGAGGAAACAATTCCCTGTGTGATAGCAATTGGAGGTGACAGGTTCTCTTTGTTGACCCTGTCACCTCCAAAACAGGAGTCCAGGAGCACCGCTGAGCACAGCTCTCCCCTCTCACTATTTTCATGGCAGCAGCAACAGGAGACAGTAGAGAGGAGTACACTGTATGGCACAGCAGGGAGATGGATGGTGAAAGCAGCCATCAGAGGCCAGGCAAGCCGGCCGGCCGGCCGGCCGGCTGCGGTGCACCTTCGCGGGGCAGCGGCGCAGGAAAGACCGGGGATCCTGGAGGCTTCGTTAGGCCGCAATAGGCCGGACAAGGCCTCGGCCACGACGGGTAGTTTTGGCGGCCTGGCAGGCCACCGGACCGTACCAGGCCTGTGGATGGGCAGGCAAGCCAGGAACGGAGGAAAGGCTCACTCCAGCAAGGAGAGGAAGATTCGGCCAGCAGTGACGTAATTCGGGCCCCGTTCGTAAGTAGGAGTTGTTCGCAACTCGGATGTTCGTAAGTCGGGGACCCCCTGTAGAAATATTCCTTAAAACAGATCAGTCGCTAAGCCTGTTGGTCTTTATAGGTACCCCAAACTATGTTCCAATTATGCACTGAGGGACCTTTTAACATATTAGGCCTCCAGTCGCAACACACGACTCGGAGACTCGGAGACAACACACCGGCTCGGAGACAACACGCTAACTGCAGTGCAACCATTACCATGTTCCAGTTAAACCTTCATTAACTGGAATACATCAGAGGGACACATACCTCCGATGGGACCCGAACCATTCGCTTATCCTAAGAGCCCTTGCACACTGGGGCGGGGGGCGGCGGCGGCGGTAAAACGCCGCTATTATTAGCGGCGTTTTACTGCCGGTATGCGGCCGCTAGTGGGGCAGTTTTACCCCCCGCTAGCGGCCGAGAAGGGGTTAAATACCACCGCAAAGCGCCTCTGCAGAGGCGCATTGCCGGCGGTATAGCCGCGCCGTCCCATTGATTTCAATGGGCAGGAGCGGTAAAGGAGCGGTATACACACCGCTCCTTCACCGCTCCGAAGATGCTGTTGGCAGGACTTTTTTTACCGTCCTGCCAGCGCATCGCTCCAGTGTGCAAGCCCTCGGGGGCGCAATAGCGCCTGCAAACCGCCCCAGTGTGCAAGGGCTCTAAATTTCCCCCCACCAGAAACAACCAAGAACCGCCCAGCTGCCATGACATCCAGTAATCCCGCCGCTTCTGATGAGGAAAATTACCAAAACAGTGAGGGTGGGTGGGTTTAAAGCTGCTTCCTGTGTCCATCGAGTTCCATTGGACGCCACCCCTCCTTAAGCTGACCTAGACCTCACTCACCCACAAGATACCCCCCCCCCTCAATCAGATATGTCTTTTCCTACAAGCCAAAAGCCCAATTGTTAACCCCTTCCTGACTTGTCACCCCTCTTCACACAGACATGCCTGCCCTACTTTTTTTTTCGCTTGGGGCCTAATTTTTCACTTTCTTTATCTTTCGTTGCATGTTGCTGATCTCCTGCAGCCTTACTGTCTGCCTTCACGCACTCTGCACATTCTGTTGGTCCGGTTTTTTCATGGTAACAATGGTGGACCATGCCTGTGCAATGTGCACCAGACTGGCTGCTTGTACTATCCAGTGGGGGGGGGGGGGGGGGGTCAGGTGTCAGGGTGACCATGCAGGAGCACAGTTGGAAGACAGTTGTCACCCTGCAACAGGATGTGCCTAATCAAGGTGTAGGCAGGTGCAGTTTATTTTCTCCACTGCAAGCTAATCCGATGTGGCAATGCAGGTGGAGAAGGAAGTCGAGAGGAACCTAGTTTTTCCTTGGTCACAGAGAGGCAGCATCCGATGCTGGTGCCCCATGTTACTTTCGCTGCAATCTTGGGTCAGGCAGAGTCTATTTAGGACCTTGGCTTTTGGGTTTGGCGTTCATTTTGCGAGTGGGTAGAGTAGGGACAGGTCACCCATCTGTCAGGGGTAGTGCTTAGCATCAGGGAGAGGTTCCAGACGCGTAGGGAAAGTGCAGGGATCCGCCATCCTTCTGGGAAGCTTCCCCACTTTGGTACGGACCGGCCAGGCAGCATTCCGCCCCTCGAGACCTTCTGCTACTACTCATCGCTGTTACATCCTGTGAGTGCTCCCAGTCAGGTTGCCTTCCCGCTGGGCTTGTGGTGTATTGCTGAACTTCCATTTCTGCATCTGGACTCAAATTGTTTTCTGCCGCCTCACCACACTGTGGTGTGTTTGTGCGTGTGTTTTGGGCGGGGGGGCACTCGATGGCCAGTGTGAGTAGACCATGACTTGGCTTCAGTGGTTAGTGAGAATAAGTAATCCTCCTGGCAAAGTTAAAAATGATCTAGTGCCTGTGGGGGAGGAGGGATAGTGCCCAATCATTGGTATTATTGGGAGGAATGGTGCCCCCCTATTTGGTATCGGTGGTAGGGAAGGTGCCCTGTCGTTGTTGGAAGCGTAGGTACCCCATCATTGGTGGTAGGAAGGTGCCCTATCATTAGTAGTAGCGAGGTTGCCCCATCATTGGTGGTAGCAAGAGTACCCCATTGTTGGTGGGAGGGAGGGTGCCCCATTGTTGGTGGAATCTAGGATGCTCCATCACTGGTGGTAGTGAGAGTACCCCATCGTTGGTGGTAGGGAGGGTGCCCCATTGTTAGTGGAAACCAGGGTTCCCCATCATTGTTGGAAGCGAGGGTGCCCCATCGGTGGAAGTGAGGGTGCTCAATTGCTGTCGGAAGGGAGGGTACCTCATCATTGGTAGTAGCGAGGGTGCTCCGTCATTGGTGGAAGCAAGGGTGCCCTATTGCTGTCGAAGGGGAGGGTGCCCAATTTTTGGTGGTAGCAAGGGTATCCCATTGTTGGTGGAAGCAAGGGTGCCCCATTGCTGTCGGAAAGGGAGGGTACCTCTTCATTGGTAGTAGCGAGGGTGCTCCGTCATTAGTGGAAGCCAGGGTGCCCCATTGCTGTCGAAAGGGAGGGTGCCCCATCGTTGGTGGAAGCGAGGGTGCCCCATTGCTGTCGGAATGGAGAGTGGCCCATTGCTGTTGGAATGGAGAGTGCCCCATTGCTGTTGGAATGGAGGGTGCCTCTATCGTTTGGGAGTCTGTGAGGAGAACAGTGCCCTATTGGCTGAATAAAGCAAAGGATGTTATATGGCTTGCTGATTGGTAAAAACTGACCTAGAGTTGTTTTCACAAATTCGTATTCTAAAACATCTTTTTTTTTTTTTCTGTAGGTCAGGGTGGTTCTTTAAGCGTGGCTTCTAAAGCAGATTATCCGGTCAGTGAATTAGTGTCAGATTCTCAGATTGGGAACTCTGAACGCGAGCCAAGGTCGTAATGGTGATTTAAGAAACAAAACACTCGCAACTCAATGCTCCGCTCGCTAAATCGACATTTATTTAATGATCCCGTGTTTTAGCAGTGAATTACTTTACAAGAGAACAACCAATTGGGTACAGTACATATTACAGAGCGTAAAATACTGTCATTAACCCCGTCGCTCATAGGGAGCTGTGGTGGGGCGTGATGGATGTTTTTTACTCTGGGAGACCTGAAATGTGCTGTTCACCCTGTAAGAAGGGTCCGATACCTTTAATTAAAGCAAACCTCTATTAAATTTCAATATGTACGTTTTTAGTTTTGTAAAATTGACCTGAAATTTACTTCTGACGTGACTCTCGCTTGCATTCTTGCTATAAAATATTAAAACTAAGCAGATTAAACGGTAGATTCCCTGAGAAATGGACTGTCGGTTGTCTAATTCTCCAGCATAAACCGAAATCTGAGATCAGTTTTGAATGAACTGACCCTCTCAAAGAAAATTCTGGGGCTTGACCCAACAGCTCACTAAATCACATCAAAGCCAGGAATTGCACACGAATGCCATCTAAAGGTGGAACTGCTTTCATTGAACCATAATTGTCCACTTTGTCATGAAAGGGTGACCGCACACAGAATCCAATTTTATTTGACTCCTAATGTACATTCAATTTTTTAGGATGTTCATGGTGTCATTATTATTTTGTTCCTATCCATTTCCTATTGAATCTGAAACTGATCAAAGAACAAATAAGAATGGAAAGAATTTTAACAGGATGAGGCCTGGGTTATTGATTCTCTACTTGTAGGAAGGTGCAGACTCTTCTCGAGCCTGTGGGTGGCATTGTGCTGTTGTTACAGATGGGGTGGGGGGTAAAGCATGGGTTTGACTCAGGAGGGGTGAGGGAAATTGCAAGATGTGTGCTTGATCTGGGGGGGGGATTTCAAGGTGTGTGCTTGACCTGGTGGGGATTGCAAGTTGTATTTGACCCCAGAGGGGAAGGGGGGATTGCAAGGCATGGGATTGACTTGGGGGGTGCAAAGTGTGGGTTTGACCAGGTGGGGTGTTATGCAAAGGCATGGGTTTGATCCAGGAGGGGTGGGGGTAATTGCAAGGTGTGGGTTTGACTGGGGGGCGGGGGATTGCAAGGTGTGGGCTTGACCTGGGATGGGGATTGCAAGGTGGGTTTGACCCCTGGGGGTAAGGGGGGATTGCAAAGCATGGGATTGACTTGGGTGGTTGCTAGGTTCTAGGTGTGGGTTTGACACCTAGAACCTAGCTTGGGTGGGTGCTGGAGGAGTGCTGCTAAAACACAGAGGAGGAAGTCTTTCTGGAGGCATGGGAGCAAGAGAGGACAGAGTGAGTAGCGCCGTGGGGAAAACAAAGGGGGGGGGGGGGACTGCTATATGTAGTCAGTCTCCCTTGAAGACAGCGGTGTGCTTAAGTCTTCCGGCCTTTCGATAGAGATCTCCTGAGAGTCAGCCGGGTGGGCTGGTGAAGAGTCAGTTGGGTGGACTGGTGTAAAGGGGCAGATGCAGCCAGGTTGTCAGGGAAGAAACCGGAGAAGAACTGGTAGATATGCCAATATCCAATATGGCCGAGCTAGTCCATTAGCAACCGACACGCAACGGCGAACGCACATTCGCGACGGCGAACGTGCTAATTACCAGTGTTTGCTGGCCTATATAAGGACTCCAGTTGCTCTCATAAATCTCTGGATTATCGTCAGCTCTGTACCATGTGTTCCTGTGTTCCTTGCTCATGTTGATTACCTGTTACCGACCCGGCTTACCCTGACCTGCTCTGGCTTCTCTCCAGGCTCTGAACCCCGTTTGTTTCACAGACCTGCTCTTGCCTGTTCCAGATTGACTTCCTGTGTTTGACCCCGGCTTGATCACAACTGCTCTTCCTGCCTCTGCTTCTGACTGCCTTCCTGTGTTTGACCCCCGGACTGGCTTCTGACGTTGTCTCTGCTTTCCCATCTGTCAAGATCCACCAGTACCCCCCAGAGAATCATTGGCTGTGGCCACCTTCTCTGCTCCTGGGTGTCTGCTTCTGGAACCATCAGACAGCTTCTCCAGCAGGCAACCTGTGCATCTCTGGGCATAGTACCCTCTGTCTCCAACTCCAGGGGTACTCTGCACTCAGCCGCAAGGGAAGCCCTCTCGTCACCTCAGCCTCCAGTCTGGTACGTGACACAGATGGCTTGGCATTGCCTGAAGAAGTGGTGCTGGGCTCAGTGACCACAAAAAGGAAGTGAAGGCCAAATTTTAAGCCGTGTCACTCCAATGTGCTACTGAAAAGGGACAGCGAATTCCTGCCTGTATTGTGCTGTTGCTGAGTTGACATCAGGCCTGTCAGCTCCCCTCAAGGAGTGAGCCTCCTGAAACTGAGTGAAGGAAAAGGAACCAAGTGTGTGCAGGTGGCTGAAGAAGTGGAGGCTGTATATAGAGACTGTATATAAGAAGTTGTCCTTGAAGTTTGTTGAAGTCAAGTGGGCATCCCATAACCTCCCATCTCTATCTAAGTTCCCTAATAAAATGTAAAAACAAAGCATTGGACTGTTCTCTGTCTCTGAGTTGTTGGTGAAGATCAGTGGCGGCTGGTGAAGTTTTAGGATTGGGGGGCGCCAGACCCCGCCCTTCCTTTTTGACCCCTCCCACTTCTCATAAGCCCCACCCCTTATAGAATTTACCCACTCCGTCCCCTGTATTCCACTTGTTTCCACCCATAGTGTCAGGAGTATACAGCTCAGCATCACAGGACAGAGGATACAGCCCCAAAATCACAGAACAGAGTATACAGCTCAGCATCACAGGACACGAGTATATAGCCCCAAAATCACAGAACAGACTATACAGCTCAGCATCACAGGACAGAGTATACAGCCCCAAAATCACAGAACAGAGTATACAGCTCAGCATCACAGGACACGAGTATATAGACCCAAAATCACAGAACAGACTATACAGCTCAGCATCACAGGACAGAGTATACAGCCCCAAAATCACAGAACAGAGTATACAGCTCAGCATCACAGGACAGAGTATACAGCCCCAAAATCACAGAACAGACTATATAGCTCAGCCTCACAGATCAGGGTATATACTTTAGCATTACAGATACGGTATATAGATCAGCATCACAGATAGGGTATATGGATCAGAATTACAGATACGGTATATAGATCAGCATTACAGATAGGGTTTATAGATCAGCATTACAGATACGGTATATAGATCAGTATCAAAGATAGGGTATATAGATCAGCATTACAGATACGGTATATAGATCAGCATTACAGATCAGGGTATATAGATCAGCATCGCAGAAAGGGTATATAGATCATCACAGATATGGCAGATGGGACTGACAGCACTGCCCACCCCCCCCGGGGTATTGCTGGTGCACTAACAGTACCAATCCCCCCACCGCACAGCACGGGGGTCTCGTGGCACTGACAGCACCCCCCTGGCATGCCCCCCCCCCTCGTGGCGCGGGAGGTCTGGCACATAACGGATGTTGGGTGGTCAACAGGTGTGACCACTCAGCCCCCTGAGCCCACCCTTTTTTGGAGCCTATTAGAGCCTCTGGCTCTAATCACATGCTTCAAAAAAAAATACCCCCTCCCGCCCCCCGCCATAGGAGTCCATGCATCCGGCATCCTGAAAGGGGCCAGGCGCATGGATAGGGAGGCGGCGACAGGGATAGGGGGCCACAATGCACGGGCCGCCACTGGTGAAGATTCAGTATGCCTGGCTGTGCAGGAGTGGAGGATCAGTTTAATCTGCAGCTCCTACGTGGGGTGTGCTACGCATGAGCGGTGGGAAGCTGGTGTTCTGTCGAATAATGCCTCCTATCGAGAAATGCATCCGACGCACTGCGCATGCGCAGTACGAGACATCATTCCAGCTGATATCTCGATTATTCTACTGGGCATGCGCAGTTCGTCTAATGCATTATCCGAAGGAAGGCTAACCACGGAGAGAGCAGAGGGTAATGTCAGATTCTGCCTCGCTCTCTGCGCAACGTCATAGGGGCCAAAACGATTGTTAATGGGCGGATCGTGGCGTGATCTTGCAGCATGGATTTTTGAACAAGGACGGAGGTTGTTTCTGGACGAGGACGGAGGTTGTTTCTGGATGTGGACGGAGGTTGCTTATGGCCGTATTTGGTCTTTTGCTAGACGGTGGAGGTTGCATATTGTCGTGAGTACAGTACATTTATACAACACTGTAAAGGAGCACTCTGCTGGGGGTCATCTAATTTATGGAGGGGCTCTGCTGGGGGTCATCTGATTTATGGAGGGGCTCTGCTGGGGGTCATCTGATTTATGGTGGGGCTCTGCTGGGGGTCATCTGATTTATGAAGGGGCTCTGCTGGGGGACATCTGATTTATGGAGGGGCTCCACTGGGGGACATCTAATATATGGAGGGACTACGCTGGGAGCACCTGATGTAAGGAGGGACTCTGCTGGGAATGCCTGATGTAAGGTGGCACTGTGATGTAAGGTGGCACTGGGATGTAAGGTGGCACTGGGATGGGCACATTTTGTTGTAGCCATCAGAGAGCCCCTTAATATAAAACGTGCCCATCAGCATGCCCCTTAATTTAGGTTAAGCGGCACGGTGATGGGCATTTTTTATGTTAAGGGACACGCTGATGGGCACGACTACAATCTTTCTGAGTCATGGCACAGACTTGAGATTCGGAACTCAGCCCAAATAAAATTTTAGTGGCCGGACTTCCTTGAATTTTAATTCAATACCCCTGCTATAGGTGATCCCTATATTCTGGGATATGGGGGTCTCAGCTCAGTGTGCACATATAAAGACGATATAGTGGACTGTGTGCATGTATGGGACATATGCTGGACTCTGTGGACATCTATAGAGGACCTTTGTAAGGAGCAGTGTGGTAGTTGCATGGAGAGTTCAGTATAGGAGTACAGAGCTCCTTTCAATTCAATAGGGGATGTGTTGTATGTATAGAGGACTGTGTATAGCTCTGTGTTTTTTTAATCTATTGGGAACCCCCATACAGATCATTATACATACACGTATAGGGGACCCCTATACAGCTTTGTATATACACACATATATAGGGCCCCCCTCATACAGATCATTTTATCATATATATATATATATATATATGTATAAACATAAATGCTCACTCTGGCTCAGTATAATGGGTGCCCCTTAACTCCTTTAGTGCTGCTCCTTCTGGCTTAGTATAATGGGAGACAACAAGTGAGAAGCCATTGATTGTACCCCTTTTCGTTTCTCAGGACCCCTACTTACACCAGTAATGGTTGTGCCCCCCTTCACTATCAAATGGCTGCTGCACTTCATATCATTATTCATTCTTAAAATCACTCCATAAAATAGAGCCCCATGTGACAGGAATCACTTTGGGTGGGGGGCCCTTGGAACCTAGCTTACCTTGGAGAGGTAAACCCCTTTTCCAGCTCCCTAGCCTCCTCCTATGTGTAAGTCATCCTGTGTCTATTAGGGGCACAGGATGACCAAGAAGCCCAGTCTGATCTGCACTATCCAGACTCAAGGTACAACCACATCGGACTCAGCATTTCCTTTAACTCCTGTTACCTGGGGTATTATATGTGTGGTTTGTGTTGAAAGTTGGAGAGGCTGCTTCACTTACAGTAATAGTTATCCACATTATTCGGTTGAAATATTTGAAGATAAATTATCAGGCTGCTGGAATATTGTAGACGTGTCTCATAGACTGCTGCAGATAGTGTTAGGTGGGTGTTTGTTATGTGTTTATTGTTAAGTTGCTGTATCCCATTGTTCAATTGTTTCTGTCTGCCTTGGGAGCAACCTATTGTGTGATGTATATGTACCCCCTTAAAGGAGTGCTCCCTTACATCAGTGTTCCCAACGGAGTGCTCCCTTACATCAGTGTACCCAGCGGAGTTCTCCCTTACATCAGTCTTCCCAGTGGAGTGCCCCTTACATCAGTGTACCCAGCGGAGTGCTCCCTTACATCAGTGTACCCTGCTGAGTGCTCCCTTACATCAGTGTTCCCAGTGGAGTTCTCCCTTACATCAGTCTTCCCAGCGGAGTGCTCCCTTACATAAGTGTACTCATCAGAGTGCTCCTTTACATCATTGTTCCCAGCGGCATGCTCCCTTACATCAGTGTACCCAGCGGAGTGCTCCCTTACATCAGTGTTCCCAGTGGAGTGCCCCTTACATCAGTGTACCCAGCGGAGTGCTCCCTTACATCAGTGTACCCTGCTGAGTGCTCCCTTACATCAGTGTTCCCAGCGGAGTTCTCCCTTACATCAGTGTACCCAGCGGAGTGCTCCCTTACATCAGTGTTCCCAGTGGAGTGCTCCCTTACATCAGTGTTCCCAGCGGAGTGCTCCCTTACATCAGTGTACTCATCAGAGTGCTCCCTTACATCATTTTTCCCAGCGGCATGCTCCCTTACATCAGTGTACCCAGCGGAGTGCTCCCTTACATCAGTGTTCCCAGCGGAGTGCTCCCTTACATCAGTGTACCCAGCAGAGTGCTCCCTTACATCAGTGTACCCAACGGAGTGCTCCTTACATCAGTGTACCCAGCGGCGTGCTCCCTTACATCATTGTACCCAGCGGAGTGCTCCCTTACATCGGTGTTCCCAGCGGAGTGCTCCCTTACATTGGTGTACCCAGGGGAGTGCTCCCTTACATCGATGTTCCCAGCGGAGTGCTCCCTTACATGACTGTTCCCAGCAGAGTGCTCCCTTACATCAGTGTTCCCAGCGGAGTGCTCCTTTACATTAGTGTACCCAGTGGAGTGCTCCCTTACATCAGTGTACCCATCAGAGTGCTCCCTTACATTGGTGTACCCAGGGGAGTGCTCCCTTACATCGATGTTCCCAGCGGAGTGCTCCCTTACATGAGTGTTCCCAGCAGAGTGCTCCCTTACATCAGTATTCCCAGCGGAGTGCTCCTTTACATCAGTGTACCCAGTGGAGTGCTCCCTTTCATCAGTGTTCCCAGCGGAGTGCTCCCTTACATCAGTGTACCCAGCGGAGTGCTCCCTTACATCAGTGTACCCAGCGGAGTGCTCCCTTACAGTGTTGTATAAATGTACTCACGACAATATGCAACTTCCAGCGTCCTGAACACCAAATACAACCTCCGTCCCCATCCACAAATTCGTGCTGCAAGGTCACCCCACAATCTACCCGATAACAATTGTTTTCACACCCTACACACCGACAATCCGCCCAATAGAAAAAATATTCCACCGATGCTGTTGTGTGCATGCGCAGAGAGCGAGCCAGAATCTTACATTTAGATTCTCTCTCTCTCCGCGCTCTCCAGGGGTTGCCTCTCTTCGGGTAATGCATCCGACTAACTGCGCATGCCCAGTTGATACGTCACGCCAGCTGATTGGGATATCAGCTGGAGTGACGTGACGTACTGAGCATGCGCAGTGCGTCAAATGAATTTTTCGACGGGAGGCATTATTCAACAGGACACCGGCTGTAAAGCAGCAAGAAATCATAGCCGGCTTCCCGAAGACTGGCAAAGAACAGGCAAGGGTGAGGACAGCGCTGGATCCCTGAACAAGTAAATATCCTTTTTTAAGTCAGTAGCTACAAATACTTATTTATTTATTTTAAGACTGAAGATTTTCTTTAAATGCCATCTAAAAGGTAGTATGTGTGGTAATATTGCACTTTGGTGCAATATTACCAGATATTACCAGATCTGACCAGATCTGACCAGATCACCTTCTTCCACATGTTTGCTGTGTCCTCCACATGGCTTCTCACAAACTACAAACAGGACTTCTTATGACTTTCTTTCTCCAATGTCTTTCTTCTTGTCACTCTTCCATAAAGGGCAGATTTGTGGAGAACACGACTAATAGTTGTCCTGTGGACAGATTCTCCCACCTGAGCTGTGGATCTCTGCAGCTCCTCCAGAGTTACCATGGACCTCTTGGCTCTTCTCTGATGAATGCTCTCCTTGCCCGGCCAGTCAGTTTAGGTGGACGGCCATGTCTTGGTAGGTTTGCAGTTGTGCCATACTCTTTCCATTTTCCGATGATGGATTGAACAGAGCTCCGTGAGATGTTTGAAAGTTTGGGATTTTTTTTTTAACCCAACCCTGCTTTAAACTTCTCCACAACTTTATCCCTGACCTGTCTGGTGTGTTCCTTGGCCTTCATGATGCTGATTGTTCACTAAGGTTCTCTAACAAACCTCTGAGGGCTTCACAGAACAGCTGTATTTACACTGAGATTAAATTACACACAGGTGGACTCTATTTACTAAATAGGTGACTTCTAAAGGCAATTGGTTTCACTAGATTTTAGTTAGGGGTATCAGAGTAAAGGGGGCTGAATACAAGTGCACCCCCAACACTTTTCACACATTTACTTTTAAAAAATGTTAAAAACTATTTATCATTTTTCTTCCACTCCACAATTATGTGCCACTTTGTGTTGATCTATCGCATAAAATCCCAAAAAAATACATTTACGTTTTGGGTTGTAACAAGACAAACTGTGGAAAATTTCAAGGGGTGTGAATACTTTTTCAAGGCACTTGTATAACAGTTTAGTTGATTAAATAAAAAAATTAAAAAATCTACAACTGAGAATATGCTACATTGTATCTCCAGCGTGTAGAATGGCCTCCTCTGAGCACCTGGGCAGCTTGTGAAGTCCCCCCTCCAAAAATAAAACAGAAGTTGGTCTGAGGGTATTGTCAGAGGACTCCCTGCACCCACAACTTTGCCAGGACGACTACAGATGTGATAATGTGTCTGCAGCAGGTACCAGCACAGAGTTTAAATTAGAAGCCGTCTCTCAGCTTTGTTTCGGCTGTGACCTGGTAGAAATCACACTAACAGGAACTCTGCAGTAAGAAGTGTGCAGGAAGAAATCTCTCCATTTCACTTGCTTTGGAAACTATGTAGGTCAGCTAAACAACCAGTCAATATATAACGTAACCAGCTACTGCAGAGCTACAAGTCCCAGCATAGCTCCAGTATTAAAACTTAACTTATAATGATGAATGCATATCTCTTCTGTTTAACCCGCAGTTTCCTTGTGTCCCCCTTTTTCCAGCTATGCCCATCCTTGGGGCCCACGTCACACCAGCAATTCTTTGCTGGCCAATCATTAGTACAGAACAATTGTCTGGTTCTGCCTCGTACTTTGGCTGACGGCCATAGACGGTTCGAATCTCCCTCTGGCTTCGAGAAGATTCTGGAAGCAGAAGAGGGGAAGAGAGGTGGAGCTGTCTGGGGTATGTTAAGGAGCCCTGACCAATCCCCAATTAGGATTGGCAGGGGGCAGGCCTCCTTAAATATCTGGGGTCAGCCCAGCTGGGGAGGAGTTGTCCGGGTGGAAGAATTGAGAGATGGAGTGTTAGGCTGTCGGGGCCTTGGAGGGAGCCCCCCTTGTCTGGTGGGTGGGGGGGTGACCTTGGGTTGGGGCTTGGAGTTGTAAGGGAACCCCTTCATACAACCCAAACGAGTGGTGTCCTGAACAGGAGCAGGAGAGGACAGCGGGGAACACTGCCGGGCAAAACTTCAGGAAGGATTCACCTGTTGTTCGGTGAGTGGCAGGCACAGTCAGGAGATCTAGGAGAGGCATGCCAGGAGTGGATGTAGAGATAGAGGGAGAGACTGTGATGTTACTGGCGTTGGAGTCAGGCTGCTGCAGCCAGGAGGGCTGGCAGAGTTTGCATAGGACTGACTGGGACCATACCTCCCAACTTTCTGAGATGGGAACGAGGGACACCTATTAGCAAAAGTATGCAGGCATAGGACACACACCCTGCCACACCCCTTAAAGGAGAATTGTACAAAAAAAGTTTTTGGTTTAACCCACAAGTGCTTTTTTTACCTCTACTATTCCTTTATATTGGCTTTTGGAATTTACAAATGCAGCATTTTAGAAATTGGATGAAAGGTTTAGCACTGGGAAACACTTTTTGAAAGATAAATAGTGCATTTTATATAAACTATACAAATCAGACCATAATGAGGGACAAATGAGGAGGAAAGAGGGACAGAGGGACTTTATTCCAAATCAGGGACAGTTGGGAGCTATGATGTCTGGGACCAGTAGTTCACCTAGATACAGCTAGCACAGAAGGCCATTTTCTATTGCTATTGGTTGCTACACCAAAGGGACCCGCGCCCCTCTGCCAGCAAATGGCGTATCTACAAAGTTAAGCCTAATTCAGAGTTGGGCCTAACCATGTGCTACCTGCAATAGGAACCAAGTATTGCATACCTCCCAACTTTTTGAGCTGGGAATGAGGGACACCTATCAGCAAAAGTATGCAGGACACACCCCTTGACACGCCCCCTTAAAGGAGAATTTTACAAAAAAACAAGATTGGTTAAAACCACAAGTGCTTTTTTTTTACCACTACGATTCCTTTATATTGGCTTTTGGAATTTACAAATGCAGCAATTTAAAAATCAGATGAAAGGTTTAGCACTGGGAAACACTTTTTGATAGATAAAAAGTGTATTTTATATACAACTATATAGATCAGACCAAAGTGAGGGACAAATGAAGAGGAATGAGGGACAGAGGGACATTGCTCCAAATCAGGGACAGTCCCTCGAAATCAGGGACAGTTGGGAGCTATGAGTATTGCACAGTAGAGGAAGTAACAGTTCATCAATAAGCTTTATGCTGGAGGAGTCTGGGGCTTTGGAGACTGTGAATAGAGGTTTCAATCTACATTTTCATTAATTAAATACTATTGATCTGGGCATCCCATATTCCCTTATTCCCTTTACCCAATCCAAGTTTAATCCCTCAATAAAACAACAAAAACAAAGCTGATGGACTGTTCATTGTCTGGAGAGTGACTGGAAGTGAATGCCGGGCTGGGCAGGGTGACAGGGGGAACTACTACACTCAGCGGCCCCATGGGGGCACCGCTACAGATGCTACAAATAATCACTGTCTTCTCCCAGCGATACCAACCCCCCCTCTTGCCAGGAGAACACAATGGCTTGGCGGGAGGGATTCCCCTGTCAACACTGTCTGTGGCCTATACCGTTTGAACCTTGGCTGGTTCAGGAGGAACCTGCCGAGATTCGAATTGTTAATGGGCAGGCTGAATGTACCAAGTTGATCGATCAACTTGGGTACAACCAGCCTGCTGGATTCTCTAGTGATAATCACTGTCTTCTTTAAGCGCGGATGGTTTATCCGCCCGCCCCCACCCCCCTGCCGGGAGCAGACCATGGTTTAGCATGAGGGATTCCCCTGTCAACACTGTGTTGATGGGGGACTTATACGAACTTCTTTCCTGCAACCCGTGGTTGCAGGAAAGAAATTTGCTCCCTGTATGGCCCGCATTAGGCTTGTTTCTTGGACTCTGCTTTTCCCTCCTGATTTGGTCTGGTACCTCACTGCCCTACTGCCCTCAACGAGTGCCTCAACCTCTCTGCACCCTGCTGCTATCATGGTGTTCCTGCAATTAGGTCTTCATGGCTAAGCCTGCAGCTTCCTGTCTGTGAAAATCTTACCTCTTTGCTGCAGTGGTTCTGCTAGACTGTGATTCTATTCAAATGTGGTGATTGGCTTCTGTGTTCACCTATGGGCGTCACCTGCTATACTATGGATTTATATCCTTTTCCCTTTTATCACTTCCTGGTCTGACTCCCAGTTTGCTTCCCTATATAAGACATACTCGGTGCAGCATGCGTTGCCTGAACAACTTCCTAGTTCTCTGAGCTCCTGTTTGCATTGTATTGATTGTATTCCGTGTCTGACTTCCTGTGTACCGGTCCCAGCATCGTCTATCGTTTGTGCTTCCCACCCGCCCTGACCTTGGCTTGTTTCCTGGATCATCTGTCTCCTGCCTTTTGTACTCTGCATACACGAGTGGTCTCCACATCTTTAGCTGGGTGTACCTGTGGGCTGTGGTCTGCTTCCAGCTTGCTGCAAGTCCATCCCCACCATCAGGGGCCCCGGTGAAGAAGCAGGCTGGGGTTTAGACTCTGTGCCTTGAGGAACCCCAATTTGGTGTTCTATGATGGGTTAACTATAGCTAAAACATGGCAGACCATGCTCCGTAGTGCAGCCTGCAACTCCAACACTAATTCCACTCCATGCCTTTGCATCGTTACAACCCTCAGCACTGTTGGGCAGGAGGTTCAACAGGAGCCCCCACCCCATCCACTCGGTCTCTTGAAGGCTTAAAACACATTTATGCAGCCTAAACCGACATCTGAAACAGAACCTCTTATATACTGTATGTTCTCCAGTAAGAACACTCTACCAGGATCTTCATATCATGACAAACAACTAGTATCACTTCCTGAACCACTTTCAGCCCTGATGAAGGGGGCATTTTTGGATCCTGAAACATGTAGTCACCTAATGTGACTTTAACAAAATTAAAATTACATTTCTGGATTCAAAAACGTGTCACTTTTGTCACCACATACCAGGCTTGTTGATAATGTGTGGTATTAAAGTCCTTTAAGAGTAGAGGTAGAGCATCCTCCTAGTTTTTGGTTAGGCTAATTTTGTTATTGGCTCTCCTGTGGTCAGCAGAGTGGTGTGTGATTGCTTTGGGCTGCTCTGGGCTCTGCAGGCTGCAAGTTTGATTGCTTCCCCCTGTTTCCTGGGGAATTTCAGACCATAGTGGGTGGTAGAATGTAATAAGCAGCCGGAATATTGATGTAGATCCAGCCAATTCCTGGGAAAGTGTGTCTAGATGGTGGTTGGAGAATGCATAAATAGTTTGGAGCTCCAGAGAGCAGGTTTCTTTTCCCAGGAGGAGAGGTTCCCAGCCAGGCTGGCTGTCCTAGTTCTGCCTAACTAATCGAGGTCCCAGCTGTGTTTAGCTGAGGGGCCTATCCTGCTATAAGTCTTTTGGAAGCCAATAAGAGGGGCATTACTAAGGATCTTATCTGGGAGCTCTACAGAGAGGTCTGCCTGCTTGAGTCTGAAGGAGACATCCAAGCCCTGAGGATACTGTGAGTACTGACTAGGGATGAGCCGAACACCACCCGGTTCGCAGCAGAACATGCGAACAGCAAAAAATTAGTTCGAACACGCGAACACCATTAAAGTCTATGGGACACGAACATGAAAAATCAAAAGTGCTATTTTTAAAGGCTTTATATGCAAGTTATTGTTTTAAAA
This sequence comes from Lithobates septentrionalis, assembly GCA_037952835.1. Taxonomy (NCBI): domain Eukaryota; kingdom Metazoa; phylum Chordata; class Amphibia; order Anura; family Ranidae; genus Lithobates; species Lithobates septentrionalis. The sequence continues at coordinate 251,617 of JBBDGP010003008.1, forward strand.
AGTGTCCCCCCAGGGGACATGTATCAATGCAAAAAAAGTTTTAAAAACGGCAGTTTTTTCGGGAGCAGTGATTTTAATAATGCTTAAAGTGAAACAATAAAAGTGAAATATTCCTTTAAATTTCGTATCTGGGGGGTGTCTATAGTATGCCTGTAAAGTGGTGCATGTTTCCCGTGTTTATAACAGTCCCTGCACAAAATGACATTTCTAAAGGAAAAAAAGTAATTTAAAAGTACTCGCGGCTATCATGAATTGTTGGTCCCGGCAATACACATAAAAGTTATTGAAAAAAACAGCATTGGATTCCCTCACAGTCCATTACCAGGCCCTTTGGGTCTGGTATGAATATTAAGGGGAACACCAAAACAAAATAAAAAAAAATGGCGTGGGGATCCCCCTCAAAATCCATGAAGACCTGAAGGGCCTGGTATGAAATTTGGGGGGACCCCTATGCAATTTTTTTTTAAATTTTGGTTCGGGGTTCCCCTTAATATTCATACCAGACCCAAAGGGCCTGGTAATGGACTGTGGGGGAATCCCATGGTGTTTTTTTCAATAACCTTTATGTGTATTGCCGGGACCGACAATTCAATATAGCTGCGAGTACTTTTAAATGACTTTTTTTCCTTTAGAAATGTCATTTTGTGCAGGGACTGTTGTAAACATGGGAAACATGCGCCACTTTACAGGCATACTATAGACACACCCCAGGTACGAAATTTAAAGGAATATTTAACTTTTATTGTTTCACTTTAAGCATTGTTAAATTCACTGCTACCGAAAAAAAGTCTGTTTTTAAAACTTTTTTTTGCATTGATACATGTCCCCTGGGGCAGGACCCAGGTCCCCAAACACTTTTTATGACAATACCATGCATATAAGCCTTTAATATTAGCACTTTTGATTTCTCCCATAGACTTTTAAAGGATGTTCTGCGGCTTTCGAATTTCCCGCGAACACCCCAAATTGTTCGCTATTCGGCGAACAGGTGAACACCCGATGTTCGTGTCGAACTTACGTTCGACACGAACATCGGGCTCATCCCTAGTACTGACCTAAAAGAGAAAGGATCTCACTGACTTTACGGTTGTTAACTCCTGCCACACTCAGTTTTAAGGCTTGCCTGGCCTGGGACATTGGTGCCCACTTCATGTCCTAACACTTGGAGGACCGTGTTAAGAAGCTACTGTTCAGGGGATAGTGTCCTCACACACTTCTTCAGCGTTCTGGAGTATCCCATAGCTCCCTAATCCCCATTAAAGTTCATCTGCAATAAACTGTTAAAAAAAGGCAACCCCTAGACTGTTTTTTTGAGCCAGAGGAGTGGAAGTTGCTGTGTGCCTGGCTGCTGCTATACAGAGAAGAAAGACAGAGGGACACACCAGTGGCCAATCAATCTGCAAGCATCAGAAGTTCTACAGAGGAAACAAGATACATCTGAATACAGTTTTCAGCTTTTTGTTAATTCTTTAAAGGGGGCCGGGTGCTCATGCAGGGCGCACGGGCGCAGCCCCCCCTTATCCATGCGCCCGGCCCCTTAATCTACAGGCAGGGTGCCGGACGCATGGAATTAAATGTTTTTTTTTTTTTTTTTTAAGCACACGATTAAAGCCTGAGATTCTAATTGGCCTCAAAAAAGGGTTGGCTCGGGGCGCAGAACACTGCGCACTGAGCCCACCCAATTGTGTGACAATAGTGAATTAATCGAGAGGGACGCCTACTGAACCATGAAGAGCCGGAACTCAATGACATCAAATAGAACATGGGCATGGGACGGAACAGCATGAGATGATCTCAGTGGGTCAACGCTGGAGCCAATGGATGGGTAAGTATCTGAAATGTGCAGAGACCACCATTAGGTGAGTAGGGGGGGGGGGGGGTCGGCCGGAGTTCCTCTTTAACTTTTACATTTCTAAAGAGTGACTCCACTTTTGCTGAGAAACACAATCCCCTCAGCTAGATCAATGTACATTATTGGGATTCTACTCTTTGATGCTCTTAAGAAATAGCTATTTCATGCCCTTTGCGGGCTAATTCTGAATGGGAGGGTCTGGTTCATTGTAAGCACCTGGTGCACTCAGTTTTCTAGAGAGGTTGCAGGGTCTGCATCCCTATAGAAGTGACTAACCCTTCTTGAAAGTATCTTACCAAAAGTGAAATGCCTGTTGTAGAAGGTGCCCAAAACTTGAGTGCAGGATTCTGGGAAAATGCGGGCGGGGGAGGTGGGCGGGGCAGTGTCATAGTCTGCAGAACTTGCTGCCTTGAGCATTCTATATCTTGCAGCCTATAACACTGAAATGGTTTTTGGAACTCAAAAGTACATTTATTGCTGAAAGAACTGAAAAGTAATACAAAGGATCCAGTGTGTATTAAATATGTGCTTAGCAGTTAGCCTTTAAACCTGCCTGGTTGTGGCCTTCCCTAGAGTACAGGCAGATCAGAACGGTGCTCGGCCTGTATTTATAAGGTTTCCTCGCCCTGCAAAACCTAATGAAGTGGGAATAAGACAAGTCTGGGAAGTGTCTGCATCTGGAGAGGTGGAAGGAAAGGCTTCCGCACAGCCCTGAGCAGGTTCGGGTCAGCTCGGGGTGAAAACGCCAGTTTTACTCCAATCAAGGAGCAGCTGGAAGCTTTTTAGACAGCAGGCAGTTTGCAGAGTAGATTGTAAGCTCCTTTGGGATCAATCTTCCCCATTCAGTGCAGCTTGCTTCTATATTCCCCAGTGGATGAAGCTTGTTTTACACTGGCCACGTCGCACTTGGTAACCGGTCAAAGCGCTGCGGAGCTGCAGAGTATAGCATGCATGGCGATATCCCAGGAGGGGATAAAAGCTTTAGTTGCACTTCTTGTGAACCCAGCGCGTAGTCAAGCTATTTAAAGGGACCATGTAGTCCTCTGTTAAACATTTAAAAAAAAAAAAAAAATAATCCACGTTTTTAGGAACCTTTAGAGTTCCTCAAGTTTTAAAGCAGTAGTAAACATGCCTACAAAAAAAAAAAAAAAAATACTCCATGCAAGTCAAGAGCGTAATGTGCTAGCATGCATTGCCGGGCTGCAGAACCACTGAATATCTCCTAAAGGGTGCATGTTTAGGAGATATTTAATGTTTCTGCAGTCCGGCGCATGTGCTCTGAAGGGACGGTAGACTCATAACACTTTCCTGAACTCTACACTCTGAATGAAGGGCACCCCTAAACTGTTTGCATAGTGCACCCCCTGCACTCTGCACACAACACACTCCTGAACTCTGCACCCTGTACGTAGCGTACTCCTGAACTCTGCACTCTGTGCATAGCATACTCCTGAACACTGCACTCTGTACATAGCCTATTCCTGAACTCTGCACTCTGTACATAGCCTATTCCTGAACTCTGCACTCTGTACATAGCACACTCCTGAACTCTGCACTCTGTACATAGCACACTCCTGAACTCTGCACTCTGCACATAGCATACTCCTGAACTTTGCACTCTGTACATAGCCTACTCCTGAACTCTGCACTCTGTACATAGCCTACTCCTGAACTCTGCACTCTGTACATAGCCTACTCCTGAACTCTGCACTCTGTACATAGCCTACTCCTGAACTCTGCACTCTGTACATAGCATACTCTTGAACTCTGCACTCTGTACATAGCATACTCCTGAACTCTGCACTCTGTACATAGCACACTCCTGAACACTGCACTCTGTACATAGCCTATTCCTGAACTCTGCACTCTGTACATAGCATACTCCTGAACTCTGCACTCTGTACATAGCATACTCCTGAACGCTGCACTCTGTACATAGCCTACTCCTGAACTCTGCACTCTGTACATAGCACACTCCTGAACGCTGCACTCTGTACATAGCACACTTCTGAACTCTGCACTCTGTACATAGCATACTCCTGAACTCTGCACTCTGTACATAGCACACTTTTGAACTCTGCACTCTGTACATAGCAAACTCCTGAACTCTGCACTCTGTACATAGCATACTCCTGAACTCTGCACTATGTACATAGCATACTCCTGAACTCTGCACTCTGTTGTAGCATACTCCTGAACCCTGCACTCTGTACATAGCATACTCCTGAACTCTGCACTCTGTTATAGCATACTCCTGAACTCTGTACATAGTTAATGGTGCTTAATCATAGCTATGATTAAGCGCCATTAACGGTGCGAAATGCGTTAGCTATTATCTGGACCTGTGTCTCTGATTGATGTATGGATCAAGCTTTATTCAGTAAAGACATTATTTTGTAATGCGGCCGTCCTTTTTCAGTTTTTATGCCATTTGACTTTGCTGAGCTGGCACCCTTCATCTCCTATTACTATGACGGTGTGAACACACGCGATACCACCTGGAGCGGTAATTACCTTGATTTAGCATGCTCCTGAACTCTGCACTCTGTTGTAGCATACTCCTGAACTCTGTACTCTGTACATAGCATACTCCTGAACTCTGTACTCTGTACATAGCATACTCCTGAACTCTGCACTCTGTACGTAGCATACTACTGAACTCTGCACCCTGTACGTAGTGTACTCCTGAACTCTGCACTCTGTACGTAGAGCACTCCTGAACTCTGCACTCTGTATATAGTGCACTCCTGAACTCTGCACTCTGTATATGGAGTACTCCTGAACTCTGCACTTTGTATATGGCGCACTCCTGAAATCTGCCCTGTACGTAGCGTAATCCTGAACTTTGCACTCTGTTGTAGCATACACCTGAACTTGGCACTCTGTACATAACGTACTCCTGAACTCTGCACCCTGTACGTAGCATATTCCTGAACTCTGCAGTCTGTATGTAGCGCACTCCTGAACACTGCACTCTGTGCGTAGTGCACTCCTGAAATCTGCACCCTGTACGTAGCATAGTCCTGAACTCTGCACTCTGTATGTAGCGCACTCCTCAACACTGCACTCTGTAGGTAGCGCACTCCTGAACACTGCACTCTGTACGTAGTGCACTCTTGAACTCTGCACTCTGTATATAGCGCACTCCTGAACTCTGCACTCTGTATGCAGCTCACTCCTGAACTCTGCACCCTGTATGTAAAATACTCCTGAACTTTGCACTTTGTATGTAGCGCACTCCTGAACACTGCACTCTGTATGAAGCGCACTCCTGACCGCTGCACTCTGTACGTAGCGCACTCCTGAACTCTGCACCCTGTACGTAGTGCACTCCTCAACCCTGCACTTTGTACGTAGCGCACTCCTGAACTTTGCACTCTGTATGTAGCGCACTCCTGAACCTTGCACTCTGTATGTAGCGTACTCCTGAACTCTGCACTTTGTACATAGCATACTCCTGAACTCTGCACCCTGTACATAGCGCACTCCTGAACTCTGCACCCTATAAGCAGCATACTCCTGAACTCTGCACCCTTTTCTTAACACACTCCTCAACACTGCACTTTGTATGTAGCGCACTCCTGAACTCTGCACTTTGTACGTTGCCTACTCCTGAACTCTGCACTCTGTACGTAGTGTACTCCTGAACTCTGCACTCTGTAAGTAGCTCACTCCTGAACTCTGCACTCTGTATATAGCGCACTCCTGAACTCTGTACTCTGTATGTAACGCACTCCTGAACTCTGCACCCTGTACATAACACACTCCTGAATAATAAAAGGGTAAATACATAGTGATACAGATACAAATGGCCCTTTGAGGGCAACCATACGGTTGATGTGGCCCGCAGTGAAATTTAGTTTGACACCCCTGTCTTACTTTACTCAAAACAGTATTTTGTAATGGTGGTGGTGCCTTTGCTATGAGAGCAAGTGACCTTACAAAGTGTATTGGTGTAGAACAGAGCAGGGGTGAAAAACTGGACAATGGCTTGACCCAACCTGAGCAGAGTCAAATTTTTCTATGGCTTGCCAGTCTTTGCCAAATATTTGAAATTGCATGAAACAATGTGAGTGCATGGTCCTTTTATGGGATTTATATGGTGTTTAAAATTAAGCCACAGTACTACTCAAAATGGCAGCTTACCAATTCTTTATGGTGGCCACATTCGTTTTCTTTTAGTCTTTTTGTTCCTGGTGATCTGTAGCACTTCTTCTGTTCTAGGTTAACCACCGTCTGCCTGAACTGTATGGAGGAGCAGAAATGTCGCCCTAGGATTGGAAGTGTTAAGTCTACAGAACGCTTCCCACTCCTCCATAACATGGTCAGAGGATCTCTGTAGTCCACCAGAGAGCTGAGAACAATTCACCACAGGAGGCATCGGCTCAAAATATTTCTGGCAGGATCAACAAGTATTTTTTTTTTTTTGCTCGTACCGAACATGAAAATGCTTTCTGTGGTATACTGTATTTAACAGACTTAGAGCAAATAGAAGTATAATGTTGGGTTTATTTTAACATCGCCTCCTGTCACTTGGCTCTTAACTTTCTATAGACGCTCAGCTAGATCCTGAAAACCTGGCACTTGGCACAATAGCGAGCTGGTACCGGGTGAGAAGACTAAAAATAAAACCTATTCTGTCCGCCTTCCTCAAACAATGAGCATTTAGTAAAAACATTAGGGGATGCAGGCTTTTGTTTCCCCCCAACCTTTATGCAAAATACATTCTGTGCTTCTACAAGAATCAGCTCGCTAAGCAACTTTGTGCCTAGGCTACCTGCATAACACGGCGCTGCTATAATTTTAGGTAAATTATTATTTGTTACTTATTTTTTCCAAACCACTTCAATTGTCAAAGTAAAGCTGCTCCCCCCCCCCCCCCTCCAGCGAGGCAAGGTCTCCGAACTTTCGAAACAAAGAGCCGGTTTACTGCCCTTCAAGCTTTAGGGGGCCCCGACTGTGGCCAGTGGTCCCTCTATACATGGTGGCAACTCAAATATACAGTTTTCCTTTACAACGGGTGTCCCGCTATACAGTGGGGAAAATAATTATTTCATCCCCTGCAGATTTTTTAAGTTTGCCCACTTACAAAGAAATGAAGGGTTTATCATTTTTATGATAGGTGTATTTTAAATGATAGAGATGGAATATCAACCAAGAATACAGAAAAAACGCACATGATACAAATGTTATAAATGGAGTTGCAGTTCAGTGAGTAAATTAAGTATTTGATCCCCAAGCAAAACAGGACTTGGTACTTGGTGGAGAAACCCCCTTGTTGGGAAGCACAGAGGTCAGACGTTTCTTGTAGTTGGTGACCAGGTTTGCACACATCTCAGGAGGGATTTTGGTCCACTCTTCTTTACAGATCTTCTCTAAATCCTTGAGGTTTCTTGGATGTCGCTTGGCAACTCGAAGTTTCAGCTCCCTCCATAAATTTTCTATAGAATTGAGGTCTGGAGACTGGCTAGGCCACTCTATGACCTTAATGTGCTTCTTGAGCCACTCCTTTGTTACCTTAGCGGTATGTTTTGGGTTATTGTCATGCTGGAAGACCCATCCACAACCCATCTTCAGTGGGAAGAAGGTTCTCATCCAAGATTTTACAATACATGGCCCCGTCCATTGGCCCCCCAATGCGGCAAAGTCGGCCTGTACTTTTAGTAGAGAAACAGCCCCAAAGCATCATGTTTCCACCTCCGTGCTGGACTGTAGGGATGGTGTTCTTAGGGTCATAGTTAGCATTTTTTTTCCTCGAAACATGGGAAGTTGAGTTAATGCCAAATAACTAAATTTTGCTCTCATCTGACCACAGCACTTTCTCCCGATCCTTCTCTGAACCATTTAGATGTTCCTTGGGAAACTTCAGAAGGTCTGTACATGTGCCTTCTTGAGGAGGGGGACCTTGCGGGTGCTGCAGGATTTCAATCCATGGCGGCGCATTGTGTTACCGATGGTTTGTTTGGTGACTGTGGTCCCAACTGCCTTGAGGTCATTCCCAAGCTCCTCATGTGTAGTTCTGGGCTGATCCCTCACTTTTCTCATGATCATCCTTACCCCATGAGGTGAAATCTTGCATGGAGCTCCAGACTGAGGGCGATTGATGGTTATTTTGTATTTCTCGTTCAATATTTTTATTGAAAAGTTTCATCAGTATAGCAAAACATCGTAATAACAGATATCCCCATTCAGGAGCCAACATGGCCCTTCGGTAGGGTTTAACAGGTTATTTTGTATTTCTTCCATTTGCAAATAATCGCTCCAACAATTGTCTCCTTCTCACCAAGCTTCTTGCTGATGGTCTTGTAGCCCATTCCAGCCTTGTGCAGGTCTACAATCTTGTCCCCGATGTCCTCTGACAGCTCTTGGGTCTTGCCCATGATGGTGAGGTTTGAATGGAAGAAAGAGATTCTGTGGACAGGTGTCTTTTATACACATAACGAGTTGTAGTTAGGAGAACCTTCTTACATTGACAGGACTAATCTGTGTACAACATGAGGGCCTACTATAGCCAGTTTGTGGGGGCCAGAATTATTGTTGGTTGGTAGGGGATCAAATACTTATTTTACTCACTGAACTGCAACCCAGTTTATAACATTTGTATCGTGTTTTTTTTTTCTGGATTTTTGGTTGATATTCTGTCTCTATCATATAAAATACACATGTGAAAGAAATTATAGACCCTTTGTTTCTTTGTAAGTTGGCAAACCTACACAATCTGCAGGGAATCAAAACATTATTTTCCCCACTGTACATGGTGGCTACTCAAATATACAGTTTCCCTTACTTATGGTCCCGTCACCAGGACCAAGAGGGTGAATTTCGGCAGAGACACAGCAATAAACTGTGTTCTTTTTTTTCCCTGATGTAGCACCCTCCTACCGTAGTTAGGTGCTAGGCTCTCAGGTCAGTGGCATAACCAGAACCTTTACGACCCCGGTGCAAAAAAACATAAAGGACCCCCTGACCCCCTGCCGGGGGCCAATACCTTAGAGCCTAGTGGAAGAACACCAGAGCCCGGTCGCAATTTCCACCTTTGTGACCCTGGTAGTTCAGCCACTGATATCAGTAGTTTTTGTTGTTTTTTTTATTTTATTGTGTTTTACAATTTTTTTTCTTTTTTTACAATATTTTTTTTTTACAATTTCTTTTTAGGAGCCCTGTTGGGGGTCTTTAGTGAGATATCAGGGGACACAGCCCTCAGTCTCCTTCTCTGCAGCCTCAGTTGCACAGAATGAATGGACAGGTATAGCTCTGTACAGAGGTTTCCCATTCATTCACAAGCTGAAGCACAGTAAACACGGTTTACTATGTTTCAGTTATGAATAGACCAAGTCAGTGATCATTACACTGACTTTATTCATTCAGACAAGGAAGGGGCCGGTAAATTACACATTTATTGGCCCCTTCCTTGCTCTCTATCCTGACAGATCCCCTGGGTGAGGGGGGGGAGTACAAGGATAGGAGGAGCGACGGGGGCAATTGAATATAGAGGAGCCGATCTCTCCATTTTCCTCTTGCAGCTGCTGAATTCCTGCAGGAGGGAGAAGAGGAGAAGTGGACATTCACTGGCTGCAAGAGGAAAATTAAGAGATCGGCTTCCCTGTATGCAGCCGTCTCGCCGCTCCTCCTATCCAGGTGTACAGGGTGGAGGCATGTCGCAATTGCGACCCCTCTGACCCCTGTAGGTATGGCCTCTGTGTCAGCTTAATTTAGTTCTTATTGGGCTCTTCTGTATTCAGTGTAGCAGTTGCTGATTGCTTTGGACTGATCAGGGTCCCACAGGATGCAGGCTTGACTGCTTCTCCCTGTCTTCTGGAAGGCTCCAGAACATAGGAGTGGAGCAGGTCAAATGACTAGCCTGAATATTGTGGTCCCAGCCAATCCCTGGGGAGGGGTGCCCAGTAGGTGGCTGCAAGGCACATAAATAGTCTATAGCTGCAAAGGGTGGGCCAACTCAATATTGAACCCTACGGACTAAGACTGGGATGCCAATAAAGTTGTGTGTAGAGGCAGGCATCCCAATACCTTTGGTTATATATATATATATATATATATATATATATATATATATATATAGAGAGAGAGAGAGAGAGAGAGAGAGAGAGAGAGAGAGAGAGAGAGAGAGAGAGAGAGAGAGAGAGAGAGAGAGAGAGAGAGAGAGAGAGAGAGAGAGAGAGAGAGAGAGAGAGAGAGAGAGAGAGAGAGAGAGATAGATAGGTAGATCTATGTAATGTAATCATAAATTGTACCCCACATGGGAGGTATCACTGTAAATGTCAGTAATAAGTCCAGAGCCGTCATTCATAGCTGACTCTAAATTGCGAACTTCTAAAGGCTTTTAAAGCCCCTCCTGTAGACAATTTTGGGTAATGCAGTTTTCTTTTTTTGTACAATTTTAAGACTTGACATGTTTGGTATCTATTTGTTCGTTGCAACCCTTTTTTTATATTCTACCAAAAAAATGGGTTTTGTATTTTCAGTAAAAATTTTTTTTTTTTTCCTTGAAAATATGCTAAATAGCTGGGCAAATATCGCACGTCATTTTACTTACGCGGGGTCTCTGCTTTTTAGAATACATCGTTTTTCTGCACCCTTTCCAGTTGATGACTATACTACAGAGGAGAATGAAGCTGGACAGTTGTGATGATGGTTTGCTGTGTATTTCCTCCTGTACTCACTATTGTGTAGTGCGACAATGCTGCAGACTTAAATCAGGATGTGAGAGGGGGGGGGGTGATGAAACACGCAGCAGACAGAAATGGGGGGTAAAAGCTTTTGTCGCACCAAACACAGCATTGCAAGCACTTTTTTTTTTTTTTTTTTTAGGAATAACATTATCTTCTCTACAAAAGAAAGTCTCACCTACACTTAAGACTTTTATTTTGCGAAAAGGACTTTTATTTTTTTTCCCCGGTAGTTGCTAAGGAGCAAAAATCTCTTAGAAACACAAATTGAATGCCGCGTCTTCCAAGTCTGTACTTTTCCGCTTGTCCTTATACCGATACATATTCACGGTCACCCTTTTGTCTCCCTACAAATAGGATTGTTTTCTTTTATAATTTACATTCCTTTGACTGCATTGTTCTGATACGCAACTGCGACCCGCTACTACAAGAAACGCACGGCAGATAAATTGAGACGATCGCAAATAGATGAAGGGAGCCCTTGGGTGTCTGACGTACGACAACCTGGGCCGTCACTGTTTTTAGGGTACCCTATCTCTTATCGGATCCCTTTTGGTCGGTTCGATAAGTGTTGGTCCTGCCAGAAATCTTGTGAGATGATAACTTCCTCTGTGCTGACTGTTATCAGTTACACTGATTATCAGTGTCCTGATTATCAGTGCAGTCCCAACAGTGCCCACCAGTGCTGCCTATCTGTGACCACCAGTGCTGCTAATCTGTGCCCATCGGTGACTGCTCATCAATGTCACCTATCAGTGCCGCCTATCAGTGCTCCCTCTCAGTGCAGTCTCATTAGTGCCCTCTTATCAGTGCCGCCTATCAGTGCCACCTATCAGTGCCCATCAGTGCTGCCTCTAAGTGCAGCCTCATTAGTGCCTCCTTATTAGTGCCACCTATCAGGGGCCATCAGTGCCACCTCTCAGTGCAGCCTCATCAGTGCCTTCTTATCAGTGCCGCCTATCAGTGCCCATCAGTGCCACCTCACCAGTGCCCATCAGTGCCCGTTTATAACAAATTATGAAAAATCTTCAAAAATTTTGATCTTTATTCATTTATTTAGCAAAAAATAAAAAACCCCAGTGGTGGTTAACCACTTGCCGCGCTATAGTCGAAAGACGGCTGCAGCGCGGTCTTAATTTGCCGGGAGGACGTCCTCCCGTGCTTGAGCGGCCTGCGCAGCCCCCTGCAGGGCGCGCAGGGCGCGCTCTGTAATCGGCAAGTCTATGAGACTCGCCCGACCCCTTACCATGTGATCAGCTGTCAGCCAATGACAGCTGATCATGTGATGTAAACAGAGCCGGTAATCGGCTGATAGTGTGAGGAGGAAAAAAAAAGGCGATCACCGGCGGCTGCGAGAGGGACATCGGTCCCCATCGTGGAGGTGTCACCAGCGTCACCTACCAGTGCTCACCACCGGTGCCACCTACCAGTGCCCACAGTACCACCCATCAGTGCCCATAGTGTCACCTATCAGTGCCCTCAATGCCACCTATCAGTGCCCACAGTGCCGCCTATAAATCACCAATCAGTGCGTCATTACCAATGCTGCCTATCAATACCACCTACCAGTGCCGCCTACCAGTGCCCATTAGTGCCACCTATTAGTGCCCATCAGTGCCATCTATCAGTGCCACCCAACAGGGCCCATCAGTGCCGTCTTATCTGTGCCTATAAGTGTCGCTTTATTTGTGCCAATCAGTGCCCATCAGTGCAGCCTCATCAGCGAATATCAATGAAGGAGAAACATTAACCATTTGCAAAATTTTATAACAAACTATGAAACATGTTTTTTTTTCTTCAAAAATTTCTGTCTTTTTTTGTTTGTTTAGCAAAAAATAAAAACCCAAATGGTGATTAAATACCACCAAAAGAAAGCTCCATTTGTGTGAAAAAAAATCTAAAAATGTCATTTGGGTACAGTGTTGTATGACCGTGCAATTGTCATTCAAAGTGCGACAGCGCTGAAAGCTGAAAATTGGCCTGGGCAGAAAGGGGGGTAAAAGTGCCTAGTAAGCAAGTGGTTAACAAAAAATAAAATAAATGTTTACTTCCGCCCTAGAACAGAAGTCATGACGTCGCCCCGGAGTCTCCAAACTATTTCCCTCCAGTTGTTCAGGAACTACAAGGAACTACTCGGCAGCTGCTGCACCTTAAGGGCTCTAATGAGGAAAGTGGCAGAGTCTGCATCCCCTTCATTTGACATTTTTGTTGCAGAAGATGCTCAAAATCTGAGGGAGGACTTTCTTGGAAAATCAGTGAGCCAATCACACAAGGAGGAAATGACATCTGTGTACAGAGCGCCTCCAGGTGGCCATGTTGCATTTTACAAGAAATGAAAGAGCTGCAGATTCAGAAGGAAAGATCATGTTTTTTTTTTTTCCTATAATTTTTATTGTATTCTGGATAATTTTGTACAAACAAGAGGTTATCATACAGAATGTGTCAAATAACGCTCATTTTGGAAGAATGGTAAATACAGTATGTGCCGTTCATCCGATTCAATTATAACGACTTGTGTAGCAATTGTGTTATTTTATTTTTATTTTCTATTTCTTCTTCCCAAGAAAGTGGAGTTACCCTTTAATCACTTTGCCCTTTTTTTTTTGTAGGGACGCGACACGATAAGCTTTCAACGTTTTCAGCTGAAAATAACAATTTGCCCCCCCTCTAAGAATCGTAGAGGAATAAATTGTCACCGCTTCACACAGCGAGAAGGATGCAAACTTTTATAGACCGACGTTTTCGGTATTTTGTTTACAGCCGGCAAATGTAAAATAAAAGACACATAATACGCGTTCGGGGCGCCGGGTGCGAAGCCTGCCGCCTGAATACATTGACGCAACGCTTCACAAAAGCGGCACGACACCCCGCGAAACCAGACGCCATTTTTGTTCTGGTTTCGCAACGGTTGAAAAGAGGTTTTTTTTTTGCCTTCCTGAAAAGAGAGAAGGAAATGTACAACTTGTACTTTTTTTTTTTTTGTTTAGTTGGATCGGTTTGTCAGCTGGCATTGAAAAAAACAAAAAAATAAAAGACAACAGTGTAGGCGGGAATCCTAGAGGGTTTTTATGCGCAGACATTTGCTTCGGGTACCCAAAACTGACGGCTCGCCAAAAATCTGCCGCGCGGCGCTTTAGGAGACCCTCAAACCTGGAGGTGCTGGGAACCCGATCGACGTCTGTCGGTGGCTCTGTTGTGGCCGGAGATTGCCGGGTCACAATGACTTCTTTATATAGATTTAGAGATGACGGTTTTATTTGCTTATATTTGCCTTCTTTGGCACGCTGGTGATTTATTTATTTTTACGTTCCATTTTCATGACCTTTTTTAAGACATCGCTGAGTCTCTGTAAGTGGCGGCTGGTGGTTTATTAGTTTGCGGCGGGTGGCAAACAACCAAACCCCCTCACCCCCCCCCCACACACCAACTCAACCCCCCCCTCCAGCTGTCTGCCAGTCAGTCCACTGGCACTTACCCCATCTAGGCAGTGGGTATCGAGCATCAGCGGGCATTCGAGGAACAGCGGCAGGGACCGGGCATCCAGGCATCGGAGGCGACCAGGCATCGGCGATAACCGGGCATCCAGGCATCGGCGGGGACCGGGCATCCAGGCATCGGCGAGAACCGGGCATCCAGGCATCGGCGAGAACCGGGCATCCAGGCATCGGCGGGGACCGGACATCCAGGCATCGGCGAGAACCGGGAATCCAGGCATCGGCGGGGACCGGGCATCCAGGCATCGGCGAGAACCGGGCATCCAGGCATCGGCAGGGACCCAGGCATCGGCGAGAACCGGGCATCCAGGCATCGGCGGGGACCCGGGCATCGGCAAAAACCGGGCATCCAGGCATCGGCAAAAACCGGGCATTCAGGCATCGGCGAGAACCGGGCATCCAGGCATCGGCGAGGACCCGGGCATCCAGGCATCGGCGAGAACCGGGCAGCATCCAGGCATCGGAGAGGACCGGGCATCCGGGCATCCAGGCATTGGCGAGAACCGTGCAGCATCCAGGCATCGGAGGGGACCGGGCATCCAGGCATCGGCAGGGACCCAGGCATCGGCGAGAACCGGGCATCCAGGCATCGGCGGGGACCGGGCATCCAGCAGGGTTGCCAACCGCCAGTAAATTTACTGACAGTTTGTAAAAATCTGCGAGTAGATATCAGGGGCTGATCATTTAATGCTGTGTTGACTTGTAAATCAAGCAAATGACTTGCTTGTTATCATGTTTATACTGTTCAGATATTCAGTGTGTTAGTTTTCAATAGGAGTTCTGTCATTTCTCAGGTTGTCAGTAAAAAAAAAGTGGCCAAATTGCTCTTGCTGACATCATCGCCCTGCGCCCCAGTGATGGCGAACCTGCCCCCCAGACACTTGTCTGCAGTTCCTGGATGGCAATGGATTTGTGTGTGTTTACCTCGGTCACTTGGGGAGCCACAGCCCAGTCTGAATTATGTGTCCGGGTTTCAGTCCGCCTGAAACCCGGAAACATTATTCAAAACCTGGACTGCCTGGGTGAATCCCGGACAGGTGGCAACCGTAAGGTGTACAGACCCGGTGAACTTGGCACAGAGATGGTGGGAACCCCTCATAATGGGCACAGCGGGTGTACACTGTACAGACCTGGAACTCAGCACAGGGATGGCGGGAACCCGTCATAATGGGCACAGCGGGTGTACAGACCCGGGAACTCAGCACAGGGATGGTGGGAACCCCTCATAATGGGCACAGCGGGTGTACAGACCTGGGAACTCAGCACAGGGATGGTGGGAACCCCTCATAATGGGCACAGCAGGTGTACAGACCCCAGAACTCAGCACAGGGATGGTGGGAACCCCTCATAATGGGCACAGCGGGTGTACAAACCCCAGAACTCAGCACAGGGATGGTGGGAAACCCTCATAATGGGCACAGCGGGTGTACAGACCCGGGAACTCAGCACAGGGATGGTGGGAACCCCTCATAATGGGCACAGCGGGCGTACAGACCCCAGAACTCAGCACAGGGATGGTGGGAACCCCTCATAATGGGCCCAACGGATGTACAGACCCGGGAACTCAGCACAGGGATGGTGAGAACCCCTAATAATGGGCACAGCGGGCGTACAGACCCCAGAACTCAGCACAGGGATGGTGGGAACCCCTCATAATGGGCACAGCGGGTGTACAGACCCCGGAACTCAGCACAGGGATGGTGGGAACCCCTAAAATAAGAAGAAACGGGGGGGGGGGGGGTCCTGACCAATGAACCATAACAGCCTTGCAATCAGTCCAGCAAACAATTGCAGTGGAGTTATCCTGCTTTTAAACCACAAGGAATATTATTTCTGTGTAGGTAAGGGATGATTACAAACATTTTTACCTCAGAAAATCTTTTCAAAGAGTGCAGAAAGGGTATCAGTCTGCTGGACAGGCCACATCAAAACATCTCCTGTCCTCCAATATGGGAAGTCCGCACTCAGTGGTTGTGCTGAATGCCTCAGAGAAGAATTTCTGTGCCCGGAAAAAGTCACATTTACCTCAGAGAACCTCAGAAGCCATGGCAGGCTCTGCTGGATGGCTGCTGGAAAGTAGTCAAGGAAACAAGTTCAGTTTCTGTCAGGTGAAAGTCTGACCACAACAGGGATTGTTTCTACAAGTTTATTGTTAGGCAGCTGACAGAATTTACCTCATGATGGTTCGGTGTGTCAGGTTAGGCTACATGATACTAAACATCACGGAAAGCGATGGAGGAGACAAAATGGCCGCCGTGCAGCAGGAGTTACTTTTCAAATTTACCTCACACAGTTCAATATGTCAGTTCAGGCCACATAATGCTAAACATGGAAAGTGCTGGAAGAGACATGGCCGCCGTGTTGCCACTTGCTTGGTCAGCTGAGGGAAATGCTGTCAGAGGAGGCCTAAACCACAATAAGAATGGTACGTAAATATTATAACTTACCTCACAGTACAATATGTCAGTTTGGGCCACATAATGCTAACCATGGAGAGTGCTAGAAGAGGCAAAATGGCCTTCCAGGGTAGGGAGTGGTGTGTGAACATTAAAGGGTAACTCCACTTTTGTGGGAAAAAAATTAGCAAAAATGAAAAAAATATATAGTGTATACACTTGTGACAAAATTCATATTGTAATTGAATATTATTAAGAGCCCTTTCGCACTGGGGCGGTGGGGGCGGTAGCTATAAAACGGCGCTAGTTTTATCAACGCTTCACTGCTGTTATAGCGGCGCTTTGGCGCTGCTAATTGGGCGGGAAGAGGGCGCTTTTAACCCCCTAGAAGGGGGTTAAAAAGGGGTTAAAAGCGCCCATGTCGCGCCGCTGCCGAATCGCTTTGCAGGCGCTTCGGCGGTGCTGCCCATGCATTCTAATGGGCAGGGGAGGTGGAGGAGCGCTTGCAAACCGCCCCAAAGACGCTGCTTTCAGGACTTTTTCTAACGTCCTGCAAGCGCGCCGCCTCGGTGTGAAAGCACTCGGGCTCTCACACTGGGACTGCAGATGAGGCATTTTACGGGCGCAATTTTTAGCACTAAAGCGCCTGAAAAACGCCTCCAGTGTGAAAAGGGTCTAACCCCTTCCGCCGGCCCTATAAGGGGTTTGCTATGCGGGGCGGGGCTTATGACCACGTGACCGCCGTGATTGGCTGTCACACGATCGGAAAAAGTCTTGATCGCGCACTGCAATTGGAAACTTTCCGTGAGCCTCTGGTAACTGTGCAAGGCGCGTGCTCTCCGCACAGCGCTGTTTGCGCCGTTGCACGCAAATTTGCGGCGGCTTGGCACCAAGGCCCAGGCCCCTAAGAGGCTGCATATTTGCGTGAATTTGGCGCCAACAGGTTCAAAAATGACCTTTCCCTTTCAATCTGCGGTGCGGTCATTTTCTGTAAAATGCAATATGGCCACCTGGAGGCGTTCTGTACACAAAAAATATAATGTATACAATATCGACAAAAGTCATATTGTAATTGAATGTTATTAACCCCTTGGCACTGACTTCTACCGCCCCTTTAAGGGGTTTGCTATGCCAGGAGGTGGGGCGGGGCTTATGGCCACGTGAACCGCCCTAATTGGCTGTCACGGTGGGCACATGATCGGAAAAGTCCCGGACTTTCCATGATCCGCCGGTCACTGTGCAGGGAGAACATTTAACCCTTTGATCGCCCCTGATGTTAACCCCTTTCCAGCCAGTGTCATTAGTACAGTGACAGTGCATATTTTTTTTAGCACTGATCTCTGTATTGGTGTCACAGGATCCCACAAAGTGTCAGTTAGTGTCAGACTGTTCGCCGCAATATCGCAGTCCCGCTATAAGTCGCCATTACTAGTAAAAATAAATAAAACTATCCCATAGTTTTTAGACGATTTAACTTTGGTGCAAACCAATCAATATACGATTAGTGGGTTTTTTGTTTTTTTTTAACCAAAAACATGTAGCAGAATACATATCGGGCTAAATTGAAGAAATTAGATTTTTTTATATTTTTTTTTGTATTTCTTTTTCTTTCTTTTTGTATTTCTATTGTTTTTTTTAATTGTCGCTCTTTTTTTTGTTTATAGCGCAAAAATTAAAAACTGCAGAGGTGATCGAATACCACCAAAAGAAAGCTCTATTTGTCAGGAAAAAAATGCCATATATTTTATTTGGGTACAGCTTCGCACGAGCGCGCAATTGTCAGTTAAAATAACGTTGTGCCGTATCGCCAAAAAAAATGGGCTGGTCGTGAAGGGGGGGGGGGGGGGTAAATCTTCCAGTTAAATAAAGTAAGCATATAAGGGAGAGCATAATAAAACACTGGCCAGGGCTCCTTGCCACCAGAGCTTACAATCTAAAAATAATGCCGTCCACGCAGCGGATTCATCTTCTTTTCCTCGGCTGTGAAGGGGTGTCGGTGTAAAGCTATTAGGAGACATTGTCCACAGATTGACTTCCCATTTGTGCCGTCTGCGGCGGCTGCAGACTTGTATGAGTAAAGGGGGTCAGATGGGAGGTGACCTGTGTGCCATCAGACGCGGGACGTGACAGGCGAGGACGGCGGCGGCACACCCCCTCCCTGTCTGCCCTTTATAAAGCCACCATCTCATTCCAGCAGCAGCTGTCTACTTAACCAGCACCACCCCTCACCGCAGACGGCGTGAAATGCAGACGCGCAGCGGCAAAGTCACCCGACCCACACAGGGCGAGAGCCGGGCACTTCTTTCCGCTTGAACCGCGAGCATTGACAAGGGGATTTGTAACAGAGCGTTCGCTTTTTAAGCATTGGAGTCATCGCCTTAGGGGTTAGAACCCCAGTCTGTGTCCCCACAGGGGAGATTTACCCCCAATTCGTGCTGGGGACCACCGTCCCTGAGACAGAAACCAATTGTTTCAGTTGTCATCAGCACAGGAACAGGAGGGAAATCTTCCAATGGGGACAGTGGTTCTAGTGACAACTGCCTGAGAGGATTTGCCTCACCGTGGAAGAGTTCCTCCCCCTTCCTTGGGGGACAGGAAGTGAAGAGAAGTTCAGCAAAGAGACCAACATTTTGGAGTTGTCACCAGAACAGGAATGGAGAGGAAATCTTCCAATGGGGACATTTGTTCCGGTGACAGCTGTCTGAGAGGATTTGCCTCACTTTAGAAGAGTTCTTCCCTCTTCCTTGCGGGACAGGAAGTGAAGGGAAGCTCACCGAGACCAAAAATTTGGAGTTGTCACCAGAACAGGAACAGAGAGGAAATCTTCCAATGGGGGCATTTGTTCTGGTGACAACTTTCTTGGAGGATTTGCCTCACTTTGGAAGAGTTCTTCCCCCTTCCGTAAGGGACAGGAAGTGCAGAGAAGTTCACCAAATAGACCAAAATTTTGGAGTTGTCACCAGAACAGATATAGAGAGGAATTCTTCCAATGTAGACATTTTCTCTGGTTCTCAGTCCCTTGGAGGAACTTCCTCCCTCATCCTTGCGGGACAGGAAGTGAAGGTAAGTTCACCAAGGAGACCAAAATTTTGGAGTTGTCACCAGAACAGATATAGAGAGGAAATCTTCCAATGGGGACAGTGGTTCTAGTGACAGCTGTCTTGGAGGATTTGCCTCACTTTGGAGGAGTTCTTCCCCCCTTCCTTAGGGGACAGGGAGTGCAGAGAAGTTCACCAAAGAGACCAACATTTTGGAGTTGTCACCAGAACAGGAATGGAAAGGAAATCTTCCAATAGGGACATTTGTTCTGGTGACAACTGTCTTGGAAGATTTGCCTCACTTTGGAGGAGTTCTTCCCTCTTCCTTTGCGGGACAGGAAGTATGGGGAAGCTCACCAAGGAGACCAAAATTTTGGAGTTGTCACCAGAACAGGAACAGAGAGGAAACATTCCAATGGGGACAGTGGTTCTAGTGACAGCTGTTTCGGAGGATTTGTCTTACCGTGGTGGAGTTCCTCCCCCTTCCTTAGGGGACAGGAAGTGCAAAGAAGTTCACCAAAGAGACCAATATTTTGGAGTTGTCACCAGAACAGAAATGGAGAGGAAATCTTCCAATAGGGACATTTGTTCTGGTGACAACTGTCTGAAAGGATTTGCCTCACTTTGGAGGAGTTCTTTCCCCTTTCCTTAGGGGACAGGAAGCGCAGAGAAGTTCACCACGAGACCAAGATGTTGGAGTTGTCACCAGAACAGATATATAGAGGAAATATTCCAATGGGGACAGTGGTTCTAGTGACAACTGTCTTGGAGGATTTGCCTCACTTTGGAGGAGTTCTTCCCCCTTCCTTAGGGGACAGGAAGTGCAGAGAAGTTCACCAAAGAGACCAACATTTTGGAGTTGTCACCAGAACAGGAATGGAGAGGAAATCTTCCAATAGGGACATTTGTTCTGATGACAACTGTTTTGGAAGATTTGCCTCACTTTAGAGGAGTTCTTCCCCCCTTCCGTAAGGGACAGGAAGTGCAGAGAAGTTCACCACAAGACCAAAATGTTGGAGTTGTCACCAGAACAGATATGTAGAGGAAATCTTCCAATGGGGACAGTGGTTCTAGTGACAGCTGTCTGAGAGGATTTGCCTCACTTTGGAGGAGTTCTTCCCCCCTTCCGTAAGGGACAGGAAGTGCAGAGAAGTTCACCAAAGAGACCAACATTTTGGAGTTGTCACCAGAACATATATAGAGAGGAATTCTTCCAATGTAGATATTTTCTCTGGTTCTCAGTCCCTTAGAGGAACTTCCTCCCTTATCCTTGTGGGACAGGAAGTGAAGGGAAGTTCACCAAGGAGACCAACCTTTTGGAGTTGTCACCAGAACAGATATAGAGAGGAAATCTTCCAGTGGGGACAGTGGTTCTAGTGACAGCTGTCTGAGAGGATTAGCCGCACCGTGGAGGAGTTCCTCCCCCTTCCTTAGGGGACAGGAAGTGCAGAGAAGTTCACCAAAGAGACCAACATTTTGGAGTTGTCACCAGAACAGAAATGGAGAGGAAATCTTCCAATAGGGACATTTGTTCTGGTGACAACTGTCTGAGAGGATTTGCCTCACTTTGGAGGAGTTCTTTCCCCTTTCCTTAGGGGACAGGAAGCGCAGAGAAGTTCACCACAAGACCAAAATGTTGGAGTTGTCACCAGAACAGATATGTAGAGGAAATCTTCCAATGGGGACAGTGGTTCTAGTGACAGCTGTCTTGGAGGATTTGCCTCACTTTGGAGGAGTTCTTCCCCCCTCCCGTAAGGGACAGGAAGTGCAGAGAAGTTCACCAAAGAGACCAAAATTTTGGAGTTGTCACCAGAACAGATATAGAGAGGAATTCTTCCAATGTAGACATTTTCTCTGGTTCTCAGTCCCTTGGAGGAACTTCCTCCCTCATCCTTGCGGGACAGGAAGTGCAGAGAAGTTCACCAAAGAGACCAACATTTTGGAGTTGTCACCAGAACAGGAATGGAGAGGAAATCTTACAATAGGGACATTTGTTCTTGTAACAACTGTTTTGGACGATTTGCCTCACTTTGGAGGAGTTCTTCCCTCTTCCTTGCGGGACAGGAAGTGAAGGGAAACTCACCAACTAGACCAAAATTTTGGAGTTGTCACCAGAACAGGAACAGAGAGGAAATCTTCCAATGGGGGCATTTGTTCTGGTAACAACTGTCCTGGAGGATTTGCCTCACTTTGGAGGAGTTCTTCCCCCCTTCCGTAAGGGACAGGAAGTGCAGAGAAGTTCACCAAAGAGACCAAAATTTTGTAGTTGTCACCAGAACAGATATAAAGAGGAATTCTTCCAATATAGACATTTTCTCTGGTTCTCAGTCCCTTGGAGGAACTTCCTCCCCCTTCCTTAGGGGACAGGAAGTGAAGGGAAGTTCACTAAGGAGACCAAAATTTTTGGGTTGTCACCAGAACAGATATAGAGAGGAAATCTTCCAATGGGGACAGTGGTTCTAGTGACAGCTGTCTTGGAGGATTTTCCTCACTTTGGAGGAGTTCTTCCCCCCTTCCTTAGGGGACAGGAGGTGCAGAGAAGTTCACCAAAGAGACCAACATTTTGGAGTTGTCACCAGAACAGGAATGGAGAGGAAATCTTCCAATAGGGACATTTTTTCTGGTGACAACTGTCTGAGAGGATTTGCCTCACTTTGGAGGAGTTCTTCCCTCTTCCTTGCGGGACAGGAAGTGAAGGGAAGCTCACCAACAAGACCAAAATTTTGGGGTTGTCACCAGAACAGGAACAGAGAGGAAATCTTCCAAAGGGGAATATGTTCCGGTGACAACTGTCTTGGAGGATTTGCCTCACTGTGGAGGAGTTCTCCCCCCTTCCGTAAGGGACAGGAAGTGCAGAGAAGTTCACCAAAGAGACCAAAATATAGAGAGGAATTCTTCCAATGTAGACATTTTCTCTGGTTCTCAGTCCCTTGGAGGAACTTCCTCCCTCATCCTTGCGGGACAGGAAGTGACGGGAAGTTCAGCAAGGAGACCAAAATTTTGGAGTAGTCACCAGAACAGTGATAGAGAGGAAATCTTCCAATAGGGACAGTGGTTCTAGTGACAGCTGTTTGAGAGAATTTTCCTCACCGTGGAGGAGTTCCTCCCCCTTTCTTAGGGGACAGGAAGTGAAGAGAAGTTCACCAAAGAGACCAAAATTTTGGGGTTGTCACCAGAACAGGAACAGAGAGGAAATCTTCCAAAGGGGAATATGTTCCGGTGACAACTGTCTTGGAGGATTTGCCTCACTGTGGAGGAGTTCTCCCCCCTTCCGTAAGGGACAGGAAGTGCAGAGAAGTTCACCAAAGAGACCAAAATATAGAGAGGAATTCTTCCAATGTAGACATTTTCTCTGGTTCTCAGTCCCTTGGAGGAACTTCCTCCCTCATCCTTGCGGGACAGGAAGTGACGGGAAGTTCAGCAAGGAGACCAAAATTTTGGAGTAGTCACCAGAACAGTGATAGAGAGGAAATCTTCCAATAGGGACAGTGGTTCTAGTGACAGCTGTTTGAGAGAATTTTCCTCACCGTGGAGGAGTTCCTCCCCCTTTCTTAGGGGACAGGAAGTGAAGAGAAGTTCACCAAAGAGACCAACATTTTGAAGTTGTCACCAGAACAGGAATGGAAAGGAAATCTTCCAATGGGGACACTTGTTTTGGTGACAACTGTCTGAGAGAATTTTCCTCACGTTGGAGGGGTTCCTCTCCCCTTCCTTAGGGTACAGGAAGTGAAGGAAAGCTCACCCAGACCAAAATTTTAGAGTTGTCACCAGAACAGATATAGAGAGGAAATCTTCCAGCGTAGACATTTGTTCTGGTTCTCAGTGCCTTGGAGGAACTTCCTCCCTTTTCCTTGCGGGGCATTGGTTCTGGTAACAACTGTTTGAGAGGTTTTGCCTCACTTGGAGGAGTTCCTCCCCCTTCCTTAGGGGACAGGAAGTGAAAAGAATCTCACCAATGTGTCCAAATTTGTAAGTTGTCACCAGAACGGGAAAAGAAAGGAAAACTTACAATAGGGACACCTGTTGCAGGAAAAAGGAAGTGAATGTAGTCTCACCAATTACACCAAAAGTTGTCACCAGAACAGGTTTGGATCTTCCATCAGGAACACGTGTTTTGGTGGCAACTGTCTAAGAAAATTTCCCTCACTTTTGAAGGCGTTCCTCTCCTTTGCTTAGGGGACAGGAAGTAAGGGAAAGCTCACCAAGGAGATCACAATTTTTTGAGTTGTCACCAGAACAGGAAAAGAATGGAGTCTCACCAATTACACCAAAATGTTATAAGTTGTCACCAGAACAGGTTTGGAGGTAAAATCTTCTAATGGGGACACTTGGTGACAACTGCCTGAGAGAATTTCCCTCACTTTGGAAATTCACCTCTCCCTTCCTTAGGGGACTGTAAGTTTAAGAATTTTGAGTTCCTCTCCCTTCCTTAGGGGACAGGAAGTGAAGCTCGCTAATGAGACCAAAATTGTAGGTTGTCACCAAAACAGAAACAGGGGAAATATTTCAACAGAGATAACTGGTTCTGGTGACAACTGTCTAAGAGACGACTTACCTCACTTTGGAGAGATTTCCTCTTCCTTCCTTAGAAAGCAGGAAGTGAAGAGAATCTCAATAATGAGACTGAAATTTTAGGTTGTCACCAGAACAGGAACAGAGGGAAAATCTTCTAATAGGGACACTTGTTCTTGTAACAACCATCTGTGAAGGGTTCACCTCACTTTGGAGGAGTTCCTCCTTCTTCTTCGCAAGACAGAAAGTGAAAAGAATGTCACCCACGGGTCCAAAATTGTAAGTTGTCACCAGAATAGGAATAGAGAGGAAATCTTCCAATGGGGACACTTGTTCCAGTATCAACTAAGAGAGAATTTCCATCACTTTGGAGAGATTTCCTTGGAGACAGGAAGTGAAAGGAGTCTCACCAAAGAGACCAAAGGAGGAACAGAGAGGAAATTGTGCAATGGAGACACTAGTTCTGGTAACAACTGTCTAAGAGGAGATTTCCCGCAGGTTTGGAAAGATTTCCTTCTCACTTCCTTAGAAGGCAGGAAGTTGTCACTAGGACAGGAAAAGAGGGGAAATCTGCCAATAGGGACGCTTGTTCTGTCTAAGAAGACTTTGGATGAGTTCCCTCTCCCTTCCACAGGCGACAGGAAGTGAAGGGAGTCTCGCACATGGGTCCAAATGTGTAAGTTGTCACCGGAACAGCAATAGAGAGGAAATCTTGCACTGGGGACACTTGTTCCAGTATCAACGAAGAGGGAATTTCCATCACTTTGTAGAGATTTCTTAGGAGACAGTGAGTGAAGAGAGTCTCACCAAAGAGACCAGAAGGGGAACAGAGAGGACATTTTGCACTGGGAACACTTGTTTTGGTGACAACTGTTTAAGAGGGGATTTCCTCTCACTTCCTGAGAAGACAGGAAGTGAAGAGCGTCTCACTGATGAGACCAAAATTTTAAGTTGTCACCAGAACAGGAATAGAGAGGAAATCTTGTAACGGTGGCACGGATTCTGGTGACAACTGCCTAAGAGCATTTCCCTCACTTTGGAGGGATTTCCTTTCCCCTCTATAGGGGACAGGAAGTGAAGGGAGTCTCACCTATAAGACCAACAACATCTACCAGTGGAGACACTTGTTCTGGTGACAACTGAGAAGATTCTACTAACTTTGGATGAGTTCCTCTCCCTTCCATAAGGGACAGGAAGTTTAGGACCAATAATTATTTCCCCCTCTTTAGGGGACAGGAAGTGATGGGAGTCTCACCTATAAGACCAACAACATCTTCCAGTGGAGACACTTGTTCTGGTGACAACTGAGAAGATTCTACTAACTTTGGATGAGTTCCTCTCCCTTCCTTAAGGAACAGGAAGTTTAAGACCAATAATTATTTCCCCCTCTTTAGGGGACAGGAAGTGAAGGGAGTTTCACCTATAAGACCGACAAATTGTCACCAGAACAGTAATGGAGAGGAAATCGTGCAATGGAGACACTTGTTCTGGTCACAACTGTCTGAGAAGATTTTCCTAACTTTGGATGAGTTCCTCTCTCTTCTTTGGAGCGCAGTTTCCTTCACTTCCTGTTGTCTCCACAGGACAGGAAGTGAAGAGAAATCTTGCTAAAGGGACACAGATGGCAAAAAAATAAAACCTGATGGATTTTAACACTTTCAAGTTGACATAAAAAAAAAAATCTTTGCAGCGCCTCAGAGGTGGACGTTCTTCCATGGCACTACATATACATAGTTTGGTGCATGCTCACTTGATGACCGGGCAATCACTGACCTTTTCCAGTTACCATTTCCAGTTGGGAGCTGGTGGGCTCCTGATCATGTGATTGCTTTGACGGCCAATCAGAGTCCCTTAAAGTATTCCCAATGCCTATGACTTTGTAATAGATGGGTAGCTGGGGACCCTCTATCAACACAAGGACATACACTATATTACCAAAAGTATTGGGACGCCTGCCTTTACACGCACATGAACTTTAATGGCATCCCAGTCTTAGTCCGTAGGGTTCAATATTGAGTTGGCTCCGCCCTTTCCAGCTATAACAGCTTCAACTCTTCTGGGAAGGCCGTCCACAAGGTTTAGGAGTGTGTCTATGGGAATGTTTGACCATTCTTCCAGAAGCGCATCTGTGAGGTCAGGCACTGATGTTGGATGAGAAGGCCTGGCTCGCAGTCTCCGCTCTAATTCATCCCAAAGGTGTTCTATCGGGTTGAGATCAGGACTCTGTGCAGGCCAGCCTAGTTCCTCCACCCCAAACTCGCTCATCCATGTCTTTATGGACCTTGCTTTGGTCCATAAAGGAAGAATGGTCAAACATTCCCATAGACACCCTCCTAAACCTTGTGGACGGCCTTCCCAGAAGAGATGAAGCTGTTATAGCTGCAAAGGGTGAGCCAACTCAATATTCTATAACCCTATGGACTAAGACTGGGATGTCATTAAAATTCATGTGTGTGTAAAGGCAGGCGTCACAATACTTATGGGAATATAGTGTACTTTAGCCTTCCATTTGTAGTAGTCATAATAATAATAATAATAATAATAATAATAATAATACTATTAATAAAAATGTATAAAATAATAATAATAATAATACTATTAATAAAAATGTATAAAATAATAATAATAATAATAATAATAATACTATTAATAAGAATGTATAAAATAATTATAATAATAATATTAATAAAAATGTATAAAATAATAATAAAAATACTATTAATAAAAATGTATAACATAATATTAATAATACTATTAATACAAATGTATAAAATAATAATAATAATACTATTAATAGAAATATATAAAATAATAATAATAATAACACTATTAATAAAAAATGTATAAAATAATAATAATAATAATACTATTAATACAAATGTATAAAATAATAATAAAAATACTATTAATAAAAAATGTATAACATAATATTAATAATACTATTAATACAAATGTATAAAATAATAATAATGCTATTAATAAAAATGTATAAAATAATAATAATAATAATAATAATACTATTAATAAAAATGTATAAAATAATAATAATAAATAATAATAATAATACTATTAATAAAAATGTATATAATAATAATACTATTAATAAGAATGTATAAAATAATAATAATAATATTAATAAAAATGTATAAAATAATAATAATAAATATAAATATATAAAATAATAATACTAATCAACCACTAGATGCAGACGAAACAATGGAAACTTTAAATACGTCTCAGAAAAAAAGATTTTCTATTAAAACGAAAGCAAAATCAATAGATCATTTTAATGTGCTATTTGATCGATGTAGTTATAATCAGAACCGCACTGCACGCAGGCTATACATGTACTGATTGATGATCGATTCAGATCTGTTCAGTCAGTTTAAATCGTTGTGTGATCCTCTAAGGATGGATTTTTGCTCTTGCGGACAGGTCGTCTCTCGATTAACCTTACAAGCTAAATACCGGAGAACGGTGAAGGAAACGCTACGCCTGATGGATAGAATAAAATTGGCGAATCGATTGAGACACGGTAGGTCGCTGCATTTAGCATAAATTTCAATGAAGCCGTCGATCTGTAACGCGTCGGTCAATTAGGTCTGTTCATGTGCGGCCGCATCGCTGCTGGGATTTGTAGTTCACTTGCACATCCCTATGGAACTGCATTACACAAAAGGGGCCGATTTGCCAAAACCGGAGTAGCGCGAAATCTGGTCGCAGCTCTTCATAGAAACCAATCAGCTTGCAGGATTTAGGCCCTGGTTCACACCGGTGCGGCTTCGAAATCGTTGCCACTTCAGCGCAATTTCAAAGCCGCACATTTGCACTGCCGATTTTCATTGCAGCTTACAACTTTAATTTATACCATTTCAGCCCTGGAAGGCCCCCCCCCCCCCCCCCCCCTTCGTGACCGGGCCATTTTTTTTTTTGCGATACGGCGCTGCGTTACTTTAACTGACAATTGCGCGGTTGTGCGACGCTGTACACAAATAAAATTGATGTCCTTCCCCCCCCCCCCCCCCCCCAGTAATAGAGCTTTCTTTTGGTGGTATTTGATTACCTCTGCGGTTTTTATTTTTTGTGCTATAAACAAAAAAAGAGCAACAATTTAAAATAAATAAATAAATAAATTATATATATATTTTACTTTCTGCTATAAAATATCCAATAGAAAAAAATTTTTTAAAAAAAATAAAAAAATTTCCATCAATTTAGGCCGATATGTATTCTGCTACATGTTTTTGATAAAAACAATCCCAATAAGTGTATACTGACTGGTTTGCGCAAAAGTTATCGCATCTACAAACTATGGGATATTTTTATGGCATTTTTATTTATTTGGCTTTTTTTTACTAGTAATGGCGGCGATCAGCGATTTTTTTTTTTTTAGCGGGACTGTAACATTGCGACGGACAAATCGGAACATCTAACTGACACTTTTGACACTTTTTTTTGGGAACCAGTGACATTATTACAGCGATCAGTGCCGAAAATATGCGCTGTCACTGTACTAATGACACTGGCAGGGAAGGGGGTTAACGCCAAGGGGGCGATCAAAGGGTTAAGTGTGTTCCCTGGGGCCAGTGATGGCGAACCTTGGCACTTCAGATGTTTTGGAACTACATTTCCCATGATGCTCCACTACACTGCAGAGTGTATGAGCATCATGGGAAATGTAGTTCCAAAACATCTGGGGTGCCAAAGTTCACCATCACTGACCCTAGGGAACACACTTAACTCTTTGATCGCCCCTTGGTGTTAACCCCCTTCCCTGCCAGTGTCATTAGTACAGTGACAGTGCTTATTTTCGGCACGGATCACTGTAATAATGACCCCTTTCACACCGAGGCGTTTTTCAGGTGCTAAAGGGCTAGAAGTAGCGCCTGAAAAACGCCATCCCCAATGTGAAAGCCCGAGTGCTTTCACACTGGGAGGGGGGGGGGGGGCTCTGCGCTGGCAGGACGTTAAAAAAAAAAAAAAAGTCCTGCAAACAGCATCTTTGGGGTGGCGCCCCTGCCTATTGAAGTGAATGGGTGCCGCTGCCAAAGCGCCTGCAAAGCGATTCGGCAGCGGCGGTACACGGGCGCTATTAACCCTTTCCTCGGGGGGATTAAAAGCCAAAATGGGCCTCTAAATTGACAGTAAAGCGACCGCTAAAACTAGCGGCGCTTTACTGCTAACGCGGCCCGCGGCTCAATGTGAAAAGGGGTCTTACTGTGTGGGGGGATCCCGGCCCCTTACCATGTGATCAGCTGTCAGCCAATGACAGCTGATCACATGATGTAAACAAAAGCTCGGTAATCAACGCTGTCAGCGTGAGGAGAAAAAAAAAAGTCGATCAGCGGCTTATGTTAAAGGGACATCGGTTCCGAAGAGGAAGGAGGCACAATGCCTTATCTGTGCCTGCCATTGCCACCTGCCAGTGCCCACAGTGCCCAGCAGTGCCACCTATCAATGCCCACAAGTGT
Organism: Lithobates septentrionalis; assembly: GCA_037952835.1. NCBI lineage: Eukaryota > Metazoa > Chordata > Amphibia > Anura > Ranidae > Lithobates > Lithobates septentrionalis. Next base: position 281,067 of record JBBDGP010003008.1, read on the forward strand.
CACCTATCAATGCCCACAAGTGCCACCTATCAATGCCCACAAGTGCCACCTATCAATGCCCACAAGTGTCACCTATCAATGCCCACCAGTGTCACCTATCAATGCCCACAAATGCCACCTATCAATGCCCACCAGTGTCACCTATCAATGCCCACAAGTGCCACCTATCAATGCCCACCAGTGCCACCTATCAATGCCCACAAGTGCCACCTATCAATGCCCACAAGTGTCACCTATCAATGCCCACAAGTGCCACCTATCAATGCCCACCAGTGCCACCTATCAATGCCTACAAGTGCCACCTATCAATGCCCACCAGTGCCACCTATCAATGCCCACCAGTGCCACCTATCAATGCCTACAAGTGCCACCTATCAATGCCCACCAGTGCCACCTATCAATGCCCACCAGTGCCACCTATCAATGCCCACCAGTGCCACCTATCAATGCCCACAAGTGCCACCTATCAATGCCCACCAGTGCCACCTATCAATGCCCACAAGTGCCACCTATCAATGCCCACCAGTGGTGCTAATCAGTGCCACCTAGCAGTGCTGCCATCAGTGTAAGCAATCAGTGCCCATCACTGTCACCCATCATTACCCATCACTGCCACCCATCAGTGCCCATCACTGCCACCTATCAGTGCCCATCACTGCCACCTATCAGTGCCCATCACTGCCACCTATCGGTGCCCATCAGTGCCGCCTCCTCAGCGTACATCAATGAAGGAGAAAAAATACCTGTTTGCAAAATTTTATAACAAAATATAAAAAAAAAATATAACATTTTTTTTTTTTAAATTCGGTCTTTTTCAATTTTTTTTAACAAAAACTAAAAACCGCAGAAGTGATCAAATACCCCCAAAAGAAATCTCTGTTTGTGGTGAAAAAATGATAAAAATTTAATTTGTGTACAGCGTTGTATGACCGCGCAATTGTCATTCAAAGTGCGACAGCGCTGAAAGCTGAAAACTGGTCTGGGCAGGTTTAAGTGGGGTGCGGTAGCGGGGGCGTGTCCTGTGCCTACATACATTTGTTAGTGTAGGTGTCCCTCATTCCCATCTCCAAATGTTGGGAGGTGTGGCCTCCCCCCCAACCCCCGGCTGTGGCACGAAATGACGCGCAGGTACGTCGTTTCCTTCAATAGAGGCGACCCGCCGGTTCGGCTGGCGGTTGATAGAAGTCTTTGCGAGTCGCAATGAAATCGGTGAGAAATAAAAAAAGTAGTGCGGGAACCTTTTACATTAATCGCTGCGACACGAGTCGCGGCAAGATGAGCGGGCAATGGGGGTGCGACTCGTCCAATCAGACAAGTCGCCCCCCCACAGTGTGAATGGGGGGAGGGGCTTATTGTCAAGCTGATGTTAGAAGCTGATTGGCCACCGTGCACAGCGGCACCGGATTCACGGTGCTCCGGTTTTAGTCAATCATCTTTGCCGTTGGGGGCTGGCGGAACCTGCTGGGACATGTAGTACCGCGGCTGTGCCGGTGTCATAAGCTATTTAGAAAAATGTGCAGGTTGCAACGTTTTGCTGGGGCTAGTAATGCGGCCGGTGCCCCCATTTAAACCTGCCCCCCCTCCCCCGGTGCATTATCGCATATAAGTTGGTAAAACGATCGTTCTGTTTTTAATGCTTCCAACGAAGAGAGCTCATCTCTCCAAAAATCTGGTCCTGAAAAGGGGGGGGGGGGGGCGTTAGTGTGAATAATGGGGGGCGGTCACGTATAAAATCGCGCAGCTGCGGTCAGGATGGGGTTAAACACTGGGTGACATTTAGTGACATTTAGTGACAGGCAGCAGGAGGTCACCCCGGGGTCACACTGACTGCAGCATAGGCTCCATCCCAACCACGTGTATTTATCCCCCCAGTGGCCACACCCACCAGTCCCTCTAAATGGCCAGATCCCGCAAGCCTGGCCACGCCCCCAGCTACCGTCTTTACTTTCCATTGGAAGGTCCGCCTATCTGTCACTTTCCAGACGGAGGCCCCCCCCTGTGACGTCACTGTCTGGAAACGCCCCCTCCCCCCCCCCCCTTTCATGTCCTAAGGGAACATTTAAAGAGGCAGAAGCCATTTAATTATGCTGCAGCCTCTTCCTCCCTCCAGGCTCAGGTTATTCATTTACAGTCTGGGCATTCCTGACACCATTCCATGGATCCGGGCTCGCCAAACGGAAAGATATGCGCTGCGTGTGTGTATATATATATATATAGATAGATTGGCGTAATATCTTTTTTAAAAAAATGTACACGGGCCGTGTCAGCGATCTATAAAAGGTTCCCATAGAGGTCACAAAAAAAACAAAACAGCTGTCTCCACATCGAACGAGTCGTTTAAAAATGACAGCGCCGCGAACGCAGCAGACGATGCCCGCCGCCGGCTTAGTGGTCCAAGAGCCCCATACACAGCCAATTTTTATCCGATTTTTTTTTAGTTGGTGAGGGTAAGCTTAAAAATAAAGGGGTACTCTGCACATAATATATAACGCTGGTTATTGTTATTATTATTATCATTATTATCATTATTATTATTATTATTATTATCATCATTATCATTATTATTATTATTATTATTATTATTATCATCATTATCATTATCATTATTATTATTATTATTATTATTATCATCATTATCATTCTTCTTCTTCTTATTATTATTATTATCATTATCATTATTAATGTTATTTTTAATATTATTATTATTTAAGGTACTTATATAGCGCCGTCAATTTACGCAGCGCTTTACATACCTGACTAAAGGCTGCTGGAAGACATGATAGCTCGTTTTTGGGATTTTTTTTTTTTTTTATTATTATTATATTATTATACAGGTGTGTCTCATACAATTAGAATAATTATTTACAGTAATTCAATTCAAAAAAGTGAAACTCATATATTTTATATAGATGCGTTACATGCAGAGTGATATATTTCAAGCATTTCTTTCTTTTAATTTTGATTTATTAATTTTGATGGGATTTTTTTTTCTGTATTATACAGGTGTGTCTCATAAAATTAGAATAACATTAAATTTATTTACAATAATTCAATTAAAAAAAAAGTGAAACTCGTATATTTTATATAGAAGCTTTACACGCAGAGTGATATATTTCAAGCATTTCTTTCTTTTAATTTTGATTTATTAATTTTGATGGGATTTTTTTTTGGAATTTTTTTTTTTTTTTTTGTATTATACGGGTGTGTCTCATAAAATTAGAATAACATTAAATTTATTTACAATAATTCAATTTAAAAAAAAAGTGAAACTAGTATATTTTATGTAGATGCGTTAAACAAAGAGTGATGTATTTCAAGCATTTCTTTCTTTTAATTTTGATTTATTAATTCTGATGGGATTTTTGGGGGGGATTTTTTTACAGGTGTGTCTAATAAAATTAGAATAACATTAAATTTATTTACAGTAATTGAATTAAAAAAGTGAAACTCGTATATTTTATGTAGATGCATTACACGTAGAGTGATATATTTCAAGCACTTCTTTCTTTTAATTTTGATTTATTAATTTTGATGGGATTTATCTTTTTTATTTTTTATTTTTGTATTATACAGGTGTCTCTCATAAAATTAGAATAACATTAAATTTATTTACAGTAATTCAATAAAAAAAAGTGAAACTCATATATTTTATTTAGATGCGTTACATGCAGAGTGATGTATTTCAAGCATTTCTTTCTTTTAATTTTGATTTATTAATTTTGATGGGATTTTTTGGGGGAATTTTTTTACAGGTGTGTCTCATAAAATTATAATAACATTAAATGTATTTACATTAATTCAATTAAAAAAAGTGATACTCATATATTTTATGTAGATGCGTTACACAAAGAGTGATATATTTCAAGCATTTCTTTCTTTTAATTTTGATGATTTATGGCTTACAGCCAGTGACAACCCTAAAATTCTGTATCTCAGAAAATTAGATTATTATTATTATTATATATATATATATATATATATATATATATATATATATATATATATATATATATATATATATATGGTTCTGATTCTTATGATCCACAGGGATCATAAGAGGTTTAGCTATTGTTTGCATTTTATTTGCAATATTTTAAATGTCCTTTCTTGTATTATGTGTATAATGAAGTTTATATATTTTTTCTATAATTGGTGCCTGGAAAGTCCATTTTTCCATTTTTCTATTTAATTATTATTATACAGGATTTATATATAAAAGAAAAAAAAAAGTAAAATAAATAAGAAAAAACATTTTTTTTTTTTAATGCGCCCCGCTCGCTTGCTCGCGCTCAAGAGGCGGACACATACATAAGTCGCGCCCGCATATGTAAACGGTGTTCAAACCATACATGTGAGGTATCGCCGCGATCGTTAGAGCGAGAGCAATAATTCTAGCTCTCTCTGTAATTCCAAACTGGTAACATGTAGACATTTTTAAACATCGCCTATGGAGATTACCTTTCACATTTGGGCTAACTTTACATTTTTCTTATTAATATTATATATATATTATAATATTATTATATATTATATAATATTATTATTATTATTATTATTATATATGGTTCTGATTCTTATGATCCACATTGGAGAGGTTTAGCTATTGTTTGCATTTTATTTGAAATATTTTTAATGTCCTTTCTTGTATTATGTGTATAATAAAGTTTATATATTTTTTTTCTATAATTGGTCCCTGGAAAGTCAATCTTTACATTTTTCCATTTAATTATTATTAAGCAGGATTTATATAAAAAAAAAAAAAAAGTAAAAATAAATAAGAAAAAACATTTTTTTTTTTTTAAGTGCCCCTTTCCCGCCGTGCTCGCGCGCAAGAGGCGGACGCATACGTAAGTCGCGCCCGTATATGTATACGGTTTTCAAACCACACATGTGAGGTATTGCCACGATCGGTAGAGCGAGAGCAAAAATTCAAAGCTCAAGACCTCCTCTGTAACTCAAAACTGTGACCTGTAGAAATTTTTAGGCATCGCCTGTGGAGCTTATCTTTCACATTTGGGCTAACTTTACTGTTTTCTTATTAATATTATATATATTATAATATTTTTATATACATATTAATATAATATAAATAATAATATAATAATAATATTAATATAATAATAATATAAATATTATTATAATAATATTATTATAATATTATCATATTATCATTTAAAAAAGTGTATTTTTTGCCCAAAAAAAATTGCGTTTGTGAGACCGCTGCGCCAAATACGGTGTGACATAAAGTATTGCAACGATCTCCATTTGGTATCTGCTAAACATATATATATATATATATATATATATATATATATATATATATATATATATATATATATATTTATATAATGTTTGGGGGTTCTAATTAGTTTTCTAGCAAAAAAAATAAATATATATATATATATCTATATGTATATATAGATATATAGATATATATATCTATATATCTATATATCTATATATACATATATATATATATTTTACTTGTGTCAGAAATAGACTCAGCTCTTAAAGCGGAGTTCCACCCAAAAATGGAACTTCCGATTTAAAGGAAGGTGACCCCCTGACATGCCACATTTGGCATGTAATTTTTTTTGGAGGGGGGGGGAGCGGAAACCCTCTCATAAGAGAGTTCCAGCTCACACTTCCTCCCGGGGCTCCGCGGTTCCCGGAAGTCAGTTCACCTCCCCCCCCCCCTCTCGCCAATCATCTGGGACACGTCACAGGTCCCAGATGATTGCCCGGCCAGTCACCGCGTGTCGCGCGGCTCGCGCGTGCGCAGTGCGTGCCCGGCTGTGAAGCCACAAAGCTGGTCAGCAGAGGGAAGCATGAAGTGCTCTAGAATTTCCTGCTAGAGGGCTGCTCTGACTTTGGACTTGATAAAACACAGAGGACCAACACCGGCAGATGACATGACTACCCCAAATCATCACCGACTATGGAAACTTCACACTGGACCTGTATTGGAGACAACACAACAGAAGGAGCAAAACTGGCACCTCTGCCATCCCTAAAAATAAGGAACCACCGGCGGGGGTTGGCTCAGCTAACCAATCCCCATCTGCAGCTGAAATAGAAGTACCCTCTCTAGTACACAATAGGATTAGGAATCAAATCTAAAACTTTGGAGGGGCCTTTCTCAACCTTCTTTACCAAGGAGGGACCCTCAAAATAATTGTCAGATCTCGGGGGAACCCCTTGCTAAAAATCAGATCTACTAATCAGCAAGTTCTAGATATAAGAATAAAGGGTTAAGAATGTAGCCTACCTGGCAAAGACATCAGAGTATAAAAAATGTGATGCACCCAGGATATGTGACATACATTGGTATAGTGCCCCCTGACATGGGGGGGGGGGGGGTCAGAGGGAGAGGTACCACCTTACATTGGCAGTCATGGGGGAGGTGGACCCTGACATTGGTAGTCCTTGAGAAAGGTGCCCCTTGACATTAGGATCAGTGGGATAGGTGCCCCCTTTCATTAGTACTTATTGGGAGAGGTGCCGACTTGTGTTAGCGGTCAGCGAAAGAGGTCCCGCCCCCCCCTTACATCATTGGTCAGTGGGAGAAATACCCCCCCCCCCCCCTTACACTGGTACTGATTTGGACAGGTGTCCCCCATATATTTGTGCCTATTTGGAGAGGTGACTTTTTATATTGGTGCTCACTGGGAGAGTTGCCCCCCGTATATCGGTGCCTGTTTGGAGAGGTGCCCCCCCCTATATTAGTGGTCAGTGGAGGAGGTACCCCCCTTACATTGGTGGTCAATGGTAGAGGTAGCCCCTTATACTGGTGCTGATTGGGAGAGGTGCCCCCCCCCCCCACATATATTAGTGGTCACTGGGAGAGGTGCCCCTTACATTTATTCTCATTGTGAGAGGTGCCCACTTATAATAGTGCTCATTGGGAAAGTTGCCCCTTTACATTGGTGCTCAAAGGGAGAGGTGCCGCCTTACACCGGTGCTGATTGGAAAAGGTGCCTTGCGTATATTAGTGCTCATTGGGAGAGGTGCCCCTTTACACTGGTGCTGATTGGGAGAGGTGCCCCCTTATATTAATGCTGATTGTGAGAGGTTCCCCTTTACACTGGTGCTAATTGGGAGAGGTGCCCCCTTATATTGGTGCTGATTGGGAAAGGTGCCTCCCTTATATCACAGCGGATTGGGAGAGGTGCCCCTTATATTAGTGTTGATTGGGAGAGGTGCCCCTTTACATTGGTGCTGATTGGGAAAGGTGCCCCCCATATATTAGTGCTGATTGGGAGAGCTGCCTCCATATAGTAGTGACCATATAGAGTCGCCCCCCTTCATTGGTGCTTATTCAGGGAGAGGTACCTCTTCTTGGTGGTCAGTGGGAGAGGTGCCCCCTGACATTGGTAGGAGAGTTGCCCCCTGACATTGGTAGGAGAGTTGCCCCCTGATATTGGTAGGAGAGTTGCCCCCTGACATTGGTGGGAGAGTTGCCCCCTGACATTGGTAGGAAAGTTGCCCCCTGACATTGGTAGGAGAGGTGCCCCCTGACATTAATCGGAGAGTTGCCTCCTGACATTGGTGGGAGAGTTGCCCCCTGACATTGGTAGGAGAGTTGCCCCCTGACATTGGTGGGAGAGTTGCCCCCTTACATTGGTAGGAGAGGTGCCCGCTGACATTGGTGGGAGAGGTACCCCCTTACATTGGTAGGAGAGGTGCCCGCTGACATTGGTGGGAGAGGTACCCCCTTACATTGGTGGGAGAGGTGCCCCCTTACATTGGTGGAAGAGTTGCCCCCTGACATTGGTAGGAGAGGTGCCCCCTGACACTGGTAGGAGAGTTGCCCCCTGACATTGGTAGGAGATGTGCCCCCTGACATTGAGGTGTCAGGGGGCAACTCTCCTACCAATGTCAGGGGGCAACTCTCCCACCAATGTCAGGGGGCAACTGACATTGGTGGGAGAGTTGCCCTCTGAGATTGGTGGGAGTTACCAATGTAAGGGGGCACCTCTCCCACCAATGTAAGGGGGTACATCTCCTATCAATGTCAGGGGGTAACTGACATTGGTGGGAGAGTTGCCCTCTGAGATTGGTGGGAGTTACCAATGTCAGGGGGCAACTCTCCCACCAATGTAAGGGGGCAACTCTCCCACCAATGTAAGGGGGCAACTCTCCCACCAATGTCAGGGGGACACCTCTCCCACCAATGTAAGGGGGTACATCTCCTACCAATGTCAGGGGGCACCTCTCCCATCAATGTCAGGGGGCACCTCTCCTACCAATGTCAGGGCGCACCTCTCCTACCAATGTCAAGGGGCACCTCTCCCACCAATGTCAGGGGGCACCTCTCCTACCAATGTCAGGGGGTACCTCTCCTACCAATGTCAGGGGGCAACTCTCCCACCAATATAAGGGGGCACCTCTCCTACCAATGTCAGGGGGCAACTCTCCCACCAATGTAAGGGGGCAACTCTCCCACCAATGTCAGGGGGCACCTCTCCCACCAATGCTCCTCAAACATTGGCACGCTCCTCATACATGGGCGCGCTCCTCAAACATTGGCACGCTCCTCATACATGGGCGCGCTCCTCAAACATTGGCACGCTCCTCATACATTGGCGCGCTTCTCATACAATGGCGCGCTCCTCATACATTGGCGCGCTCCTCATATATGGGCGCGCTCCTTAAACATTGGAGCGCTCCTCATACATTGACGTGCTCCTCATACAATGGCGCGCCCCTCATACAATGGCGCGCTTCTCATACATGGGCGCGCTCCTCTAACAATGGCGCGCTGCTCATACATTGGCGCGCTCCTCATACATGGGTGCGCTCCTCAAACATTGGCGCGCTCCTCATACAATGATGCGCTCCTCCTACATTGGCATGCTCCTCATACATTGGCGCGCTCCTCATACAATGGCGCGCTCCTCATACATGGGCGCGCTCCTCAAACATTGGCACGCTCCTCATACACGGGCGCACTCCTCATACATGGGCGCGCTCCTCATACATGGGCGCGCTCCTCATACTTTGGCGCACTCCTCATACATTGGCGCGCTCCTCATACATTGGCGTGCTCCTCATACTTTGGCGCGCTCCTCATACATTGGCGCGCTCCTCATAATTTGGCGCGCTCCTCATACATGGGCGCGCTCCTGGCACACTCCTCATACATTGGCGCGCTCCTCATAATTTGGCGCGCTCCTCATACATGGGCGCGCTCCTGGCACACTCCTCATACATTGGCGCGCTCCTCATACATTGGCGTGCTCCTCATACTTTGGCGCGCTCCTCATACATTGGCGCGCTCCTCAATTTGGCGCGCTCCTCATACATGGGCGCGCTCCTGGCACACTCCTCATACATTGGCGCGCTCCTCATAATTTGGTGCGCTCCTCATACATGGGCGCGCTCCTGGCACACTCCTCATACATTGGCGCGCTCCTCATAATTTGGCGCGCTCCTCATACATGGGCGCGCTCCTGGCACACTCCTCATACATTGGCGCACTCCTCATACATTGGCGTGTTCCTCATACTTTGGCGCGCTCCTCATACATGGGCACAAAGTGGGTTTGTTGCAGATCGCTCAGTTTCAGACAAAAAGAAAAGTGTCTCCTTGTTTAGCGCTGAGCCGTGTCTGGAAATGAAATCCTATTTCCACATAGGCGGGATGGAGGCTCGGGGGGTGCGGAGTGCTGCACTGTGTCTCACTTTGGGTAATGCAGAGTTTTTCGGGAAGGATTAATACTGCAGTAGGTTTTATTGCCTCCGTTACCTGCTGGGGATGTTGCAGAGATTTCCATAGCTTGTAGTTTGAGAAGAATGCGACTTTTTTATGGAGACTGCTGAGATGATAAAACGGTCCGTGGTGGCGGTGGTGGCGGGAGGAGGAGGGGGAGGGGGGGGGGACAATGGAGATAGACACGGAGAACTTATATAGATGAAACAGAGAGAGATTTACTAAAACTGGAGCACACAGAATCTGGTGCAGCTCGGTATAGTGACCAATCGGCTTCTAACTTCAGCTTGCCCCCCCCCCCCCCCCCCCCGTTAAGCTTTGACAATGAAACATGGAAGCTGATTGGTCACTTTGCTCAGCTGCACCAGATTCTAGTTTTTAGTAAGTCTCGGTTCAGTCACGCGTGCGACGCGGGCACCGGTGCGATTCCAGTGCGGGTCTCCCGCATCGCACGTCACTGCCAGGCAGTTCACTCTGCCCCTCTGCGAAAACCACTGCGGGTGTCAATAGAAAGTTAACCACTTCAATACCGGGCACATGTACCCCCCTCCCTTCCTGCCCAGGACAATTTTCAGCTTTCAGCGCTGTCACACCTTGAATGACAATTGCGCGGTCATGTAACACTGTACCCAAATGACATTTGTATAATTATTTTTTTTCTCTCACAAATAGAGCTTTTCTTTCGGTGGTATTCGATCACCGCTGGTTTTTACATTTTTGCTGAACAAACAAAAAAAGAAGGAAAATTTTGAAAAAAAAAAACAAAAACCATTTTCATAGTTTGTTATAAAATATTCCAAACAGGTAACTTTTCTCCTTCACTATTGTGCGCTGATGAGGCTGCACTGATTGGCACTGATATGGTGGCACTGATGGGCACTGATAAGGCGGCACTGGTGGGCACTGATCAGGAGGCACTGATGAGGCTGCACTGATAGGTGGCACTGATGGGCACTTATAGATGGCACTGATAGGCACTGAAGGGCACTGAGAGGTGGCACTGGTGGGCACTGATAGGTGGCACTGATGGGCATTGATCAGGAGGCACTGATGAGGCGGCACTGGAGGGCACTGATAGGCGGCACTGAAGGGCAGAACTGATAGGCACTGATAGGTGACACTGGTAGGTGGCACTGATGGGCGCTGATGAGGCTGGACTGATAGGTGGCACTGATGGGCACTGATAGGCGGCACTGAAGGGCACTGAGAGGTGGCACTGATGGGCACTGATCAGGAGGCACTGATGAGGCTGCACTGATAGGTGGCACTGATGGGCACTTATAGATGGCACTGATGGGCACTGAAGGGCACTAAGAGGTGGCACTGATGGGCACTGATAGGTGGCACTGATAGGCATTGATCAGGAGGCACTGATGAGGCTGCACTGATAGGCGGCACTGGAGGGCACTGATAGGCGGCATTGAAGGGCAGCACTGATAGGCACTGATAGGTGACACTGGTAGGTGGCACTGATGGGCACTGATGAGGCTGGACTGATAGGTGGCACTGATGGGCACTGATAGGCGGCACTGAAGGGCACTGATAGGTGGTATTTACAGGCAGCACTGATAGGCACTGATAGGTGGCACTGGTAGGTGGCACCGATGGGCACTAATGAGCCTGCACTGATAGGTGGCACTGATGGGCACTGAAAGGCGGCACTAAAGGGCACTGATAGGCGGCACTGAAGAGCACTGAGAGGTGGCACTGAAGGGCAGCTCTTATGGGTGGCACTGATGGGCACTGGTAGGTGGCACTGATGGGCACTGGTAGGTGGCACTGATGATTAAGCACTGATGGGCACTAATTGGCAGCAGTGATGGTGACTGATAGGTGGCACTGGTGGGCACTGATAAGTATTGCACTGGTGGGCATTGATTAGCAGTATTGATGGGCACTAATTAGCAGCAATGGTGGTCACTGTGTGGGACTGATGTCCCTCTTACAGAAGCCGGTAATTGGCTTTATTCTTTTCTCCTCATGCTGTCAGCATGAGGGGGGAAAAGACGATGACCGGCTTCTGTTTACATCATGTGATCAGCTGTCATTGGCTGACAGCTGATCACGTAGTAAAGGGCCGCGATCGACCTATACTCTGATCTGCGATCAGCCGAGTCCCAAGGAATCGGAAATCACAAAGCACGCTACCCCTGTGCGCCGCAGGGGGCATGTGGGCGGCAAGAGCATGGAAGGATATCCCAGATTGGTTCGCAGATCGCACTGCGAACTGTCAGATGGTACAGGAATCAGATCCCATGGGTGTGAACAGTGCTGGGACAAGGTCATCTAGGGCCCTGGGCAAAGATGCCGAATGGCGCGCCGCCCTCACCAAAATGTGTGAGCATTTTGCATCAGCAAAAATCCCCTCCCTCCCCGCCAAAAAAAAAATTTGAGCACTAATATGCATAAATTTCCTTTGCAAGTGTAGCACCCCGGGGTTTAGTCAGGGAGCTCCTCACTAATTTATTTGCCAGGAGTAGTTCTCTTGGTCGATTGATGGGGATCTATTGATTTCTCCCTAAGTTTGGCCTTGTTGCACTTTTCTCTTCTACCACTAGGTGGCCGGGTACTCGATATGAGAAGGGCAACCCAAGGTCACGTTATGGGTATATGGGGTATATCAGCCAATGAGCAGGGTTTTCTTGAACCCCTTGGCCTGCTGGGAGAACCTATATATTCGGGTGAGGTCAGGTGATCTATGTTCTGTGCCACCTGGACGGCTGTCTGGGTGGACGTGTGTTGTATTGCCCCGGGCTGCTAGGCCGGAGATTGGGCCTATCCCTGGGGGCATCTGGCTGCCAGGCCGTGTGAGGGCCTATCCAGAAGTGAGATGGCAGCACAGGATTGGGATTGCGGGCTTGCAGGCCAACCAAAAGTGACGGTTCTGCAGGCCGGAGAACCTGTCGGGGTCGGAGGTAGAGGGGACCAATCGCCTATACCAGGGACCACAGTGAGTAAATGAAGCAAGTACCGGAACCACATTCTCACCAAATGGGCACGGTGGGTACGGGAAACTTCAGGCGGTGGTCAAGTGAGGGACCCAACCAGCAGAGGCGACGCTTGCAGAGCAACCTTGTGAGTCAAGCCAGGGACTGAGCCGGTCAGCAGGAGTGAAGCTTGAGAAGTATCTGGAGTGCCAAACTAGGGACTCAGCAGAGAAGCGGGGGTGATGCTTGAGGGGATAACACCGCAAACCTTGGAGGAGCTCACGGGATAAAGAGTCAGTGAATCAGAGGGTCTAGTGAGGGATCGGGAGCTCAGTGTTGAGGAACTACAAGGAGAAGTTGTAGTGAAGCTGAAAGGACTGTTACGTTGTGTTAGGAACTGTTAAAGACTGTTGCCATAGGAGACGGCATTCCTGCACGTGCAGATGTGGCTTCTTGCTGTGTGCCTTTCCCTGCACGGCTGTTCTCCTATTGAAGTCTCAGAGTCTGCCAATTGAATTTGTAACTACCTAATGGGTGCCCTGGCCCTAACCCTCTTTCCCCCAAAAATATAAAAAGGACTGTTAAGAGAAATAAAACCCCTTCTACATCCAAGAAGTGTCTGGCGCCCAATAACCCTGTCTACCTTGCACCCACCATGCCTCACAGCCCGCCACATACAGAAGGATGTCAGCCATCTTTGGCTTGGAAAGTTCTCATCAGACTGGACAAGGCCAGAGACCTCGCTACACAAGCCAAAATTCTCCCCAAATGAAAATCCCCCCTCTTCCAGTACTCCTGCCAGCTTGTAGGTAGACACTCCCTATACAGCGCCCCCCACCTCACGTCACATGATACCACAGTGCCCAGGGCAGCCTCCCCTCCTGCCCACCCCTTGTCCCGCCCTAGGTGTGGACACCCAGTGTGTACCAAAAAAAGGGTCCTGCATCATTTTGGTGTGAATGCGATTTGAGCCAAACAGTATGTATGGCTGATTTTGCATCGCACAGACATCGTATCTGCGCAGCAATGCTGAGCGAATCACATGCAATGTCTCTGATCGCACCTGTGTGAACCCAGGCTAAATCTCTCCTAGGCCCGGGACAAGGGGGGGGGGCAGGACGGGGCGGCTGCCCTGGCCACTGTGGTGTCATGTGAGGTGGGGGGTGACGCCACAAGGAGATGGAGGGGGATGGGATTTGTGTTGGGGAAATTTTGGGGAAGGGGAAATGGGGGGGGGGTGCTAAGAGTGGTGATTTAAGGAGGTTTGTTTTTGGAGGTGGGATGGGGGGGGGGGGATTTGTGCTTGGAGGGGGGATTTGGAGGTTGCAGGGGGTAAGTATTTTTCTAGGTGGGGAAATTGGGGGGGGTGTGCTAAGAGTGGTGATTTAGGGGGGTTTGTTTTTGGAGGTGGGATGGGGGGGGGGAGATTTGTGCTTGGAGGGGGGATTTGGAGGTTGCAGGGGGTAAGTATTTTTCTAGGTGGGGAAATTGGGGGGGGGGGGTGCTAAGAGTGGTGATTTAGGGGGGTTTGTTTTTGGAGGTGGGATGGGGGAGGAGATTTGTGCTTGGAGGGGGGATTTGGAGGTTGCAGGGGGTAAGTATTTTTCTAGGTGGGGAAATTGGGGCGGGGGTGCTAAGAGTGGTGATTTAGGGGGGTTTGTTTTTGGAGGTGGGATGGGGGGGGGAGATTTGTGCTTGGAGGGGGGATTTGGAGGTTGCAGGGGGTAAGTATTTTTCTAGGTGGGGAAATTGGGGGGGGGGGTGCTAAGAGTGGTGATTTAGGGGGGTTTGTTTTTGGAGGTGGGATGGGGGAGGAGATTTGTGCTTGGAGGGGGGATTTGGAGGTTGCAGGGGGTAAGTATTTTTCTAGGTGGAGAAATTGGGGCGGGGGTGCTAAGAGTGGTGATTTAGGGGGGTTTGTTTTTGGAGGTGGGATGGGGGGGGATTTGTGCTTGGAGGGGGGATTTGGAGGTTGCAGGGGGTAAGTATTTTTCTAGGTGGGGAAATTGGGGGGGAGGGTGCTAAGAGTGGTGATTTAGGGGGGTTTGTTTTTGGAGGGGGGATGGGAGAGGGAGGAACATTTGTGCTTGGAGGGGGGATTTGGAGGTTGTAGGGGGTAAATATTTTTCTAGGAGGGCACATTTAGGGGGGGTGTTAAGAGTGGTGATTTAGGGGGATTTGTGTTGGGGGGAGGGGGATGGGGGAAGAAGACTTGTGCTTGGAGAGGGGGAGTATTTTTTTAGGAGTAGAAATTGGTGGGGGGGGGTGCTAAGAGTGGTGATTTAGGGGGGTTTGTTTTTGAAAGGGGGGATGGTGGGGAAGAAAATTTGTGCTGGGGGGGGATTTGGAGGTTGCAGGGGGTAAGTATTTTTCTAGGGGGGTTATTGGGGGGTATTAAGAGTGGTTATTTAGGGGGATTTGCATTGGGAGAGGGATGGGGGAAGAAGACTTGTGCTTGGAGGGGGGGGGGAGTATTTTTCTAAGATGGGACATTCGGGGGGGGGGGGTGCTAAGAGAGGGGATTTAGGGGCGGTTTATGTTGGGAGGGGGAAGAAGATTTGAAGTGAACAGGGAAGATGTGTAGTAGGAGGGGACATTTTAGGGGTAGAGGATTTGTGCTAGGAGGGGTGAATGTTTTTCTTTTTTTTAGGGGGGAGGGCATTTGTGCTAGGAGGGGGGTTGATTTAAATTGTGAGAAGGGTGTATTAATGCTTGGGGGGGGGGAGGTTAGCATGCAGTGTTTTTGTAGGGAGATTTTTGCTCATACATTTTTTTTGGAGGGGGTTGGCATGTTTTCCCAGGGCTCTAGATGGCTTTGTCCCGGCACTGATCTGCTCCATAGGGGGAGGGGGGGGGGGAGATTTACTAAAACTGGAGCACTCGGAACTTGGTATAGCTGTCCATGGTTAGCCAATCAGCTTCTAACTTCAGCTTCTTCAATGAAGCCTTGAGAATAAAACCTGGAAGCTGATTGGCTTCTATGCAGAGCTGCATCAGATTTTGCACTCTCCAACTTTAGTAAATCTCCCCCCATAAAAATGAGGGGGGGGGGATAGTAGATAGGTGGGATCGGGTGACGCCAGATATAAAAGTATTAATCGGTCTTCAGTTATCCTCTGATTACAATTAGGGATCCATTGGAAGACAGAAGATGAATCGTCAGTCCTACATCCCTAAAGGGGGCACCTGCTTTCACCTAAAGACCCCTACCCCCTGAAGACCCCTAGCCCCCTGAAGTCCCCCAGCCCCCTGAAGACCCCTAGACCCCATACCCCCTGAAGACCCCTAGACCCCTGAATACCCCTACCCCCTGAATACCCCTATCCCCTGACGACCCCTAGCCCCCTGAAGTCCCCCAGCCCCCTGAAGACCCCTAGACCCCTGAATACCCCTACCCCCTAAAGACCCCATACCCCCTGAAGACCCCTAGACCCCTGAATACCCCTACCCCCTAAAGACCCCATACCCCCTGAAGACCCCTAGACCCCTGAATACCCCTACCCCCTGAATACCCCTACCCCCTGAAGACCCCTACCCCCTAAAGACCCCTACCCCCTGAAGACCCCTAGACCCCTGAATACCCCTACCCCCTGAAGACCCCTACCCCCTAAAGACCCCTACACCCTAAAGACCTCTACCCCCTGAATACCCCTACCCCCTGAAGACCCCTAGACCCCTGAATACCCCTACCCCCCTAAAGACCCGTCCCCCCTGCTGCACCCCCCCCCCCCTGCCTTCTTCTATTTGTTTTAAAAAGATGCTTGAGAGACAGAACAAAAAAAAGTAGCATTTTGATGAGCACAAAAGAATTAGCATTTAATCCTTTGTCTTCCCGAGGAGATAGATCGAGTGCGACTTGTGCACCCGGAGGCTGGGCGGCGGGGAAGGAGTTAACTGATGAAAAGGGGGTGGGGGGGTGTCTAGCAGAGAAGTCCTAATAGATATGTCTAGACAGGCTTTTGGAAATTCCTGTGACTGCAGAATGGGAACAGATGTACCAAAATAGACACTTTTTTTGTATTCCTGTTATACCTTTAAAGCTGAGCTCTCCCCTCGCCTAATGCAATCACCGGATAGGAGAGCGAAGGGCTCTCCATGTTTGCATTCATTTTACCTTCAAATTATTTGCCATTTTCACTTATTTTCTACTCGCTGTGCTGCAAATAAAAAAACGTATTATACACATCCCAGACACCCTAATCGCAGAAAGACGCTCCTCCCCGCTTGATGGATCTCAGTTCAGGTCCCTCTGAATTAGGCTGGGAGATTATGTTCACTTATAAATCCATCTCCTATCATAAAATATTTATGTTGCAAATATGAAATGACATATTGATTTATAAAACAGTACATAAAATGATCTATTTATTTCACTTTTGTTTTATAGAAAATCTTTTTTCTGAGACGTATTTAAAGTTTACTTTGTTTCCTCTGCATCTAGTGGTTGATTATGATTCTTATTATATATATTTATATGTGCTATTATTATGTTATATATTTCTATTAATATAATTATTAATATTATTATTTTTTATATATATATAAATATATATATATATAAATGGGCCCGGGTGCCCAGCAAAGACTGTAGTACATATAATCCAAAAGAGAGAGCGGCACTCGCGGGTCTTGAAAGGTTCACCTTTCAAGACCCATGAGTGCCGTTCTCTCTTTTGGATTATATATATATTATGTATTATTATTATTATTACTTGTTAAAGTAATAAAGCACCTTGTCCCCATGTTGATGGGGACAAGGGCCTTATCCCCACAACCCTTGCCCGGTGGTTGTGGGGCGTCTGCAGGCGGGGGGCTTATCGGAATCTGGCCGCCCCCTTTAACAAGGGGACCCCCAGATCCCGACCTCCCCCCCTGTGTGAAATGGTAACGGGGTACAAATGTACCCCTACCATTTCACAAAAAAAGTGTCAGTATGTTAAGAATGACATGACACAGCTTGGGACAAGTCCTTTATTAAAAAATAAAAAAATAAAACTGTCCCACATAGTCTTCTTCTTCTCTTGCTCCGCCAACGGACCAAAAAAGAAAAAAAAAAGCGACCAACCCGTCTACATGGGAGGCACCCGCCGCAATGACGGTCCTCTCAGGTGACAGCTCTTTTATAACTGAAGGCGGGGCCACATGGTGACGTCTCTGGGTGACCCCGCCCCCCTCTGACACACGGGGAGATCCCTATGGCTTCCCCGTAGCATCAGAGGGGGCGGGGCCACCAGGTTACATAACTGGGTGACCCCGCCCCCTCTGACGCAAGGGGACATCCCTATGGCTTCCCCTTAGTGTCAGAGAGGGCGGGGCCACCCAGTTACGTAACCGGGTGGCCCCGCCCCCTCTGACACTACGGGGAAGTCATAGGGCTGTCCCCGTGCGTCAGAGGGGGCGGGGTCACCCAGTGACGTCACCGCGTGGCCCCTCCCTCAGTTATAAAAGAGCTGTCACCTGAGAGGACCGTCATTACAGCGGGTGCCTCCCATGTAGGCGGGCCGGTCGCGTTTCTCTTTTTTTTTTCCCTTTTTTGGTCCGTCAGCGGAGCAAGAGAAGAAGAAGACTATGTTGGACAGTTTTATTTTTTTATCACGAATGTAGTGATGTACTACGTGGAATTTCAGCTCTTGAGCGCCAGCCTTTGGGCAACTTCTGATAATGCCGTGTTTGGTGAGCATTGATTCCGAGCAACTTTGGACTTTTGTGTGACGGACTTGTGTACTGACCATACGAAAATCTGACACCAGACCGTTGTCCGTCGAAAATTTACTAGCCTGCCATCCAACATTTGTTGGCCGAACGTTGGACAACAATTGTCTGAAGGAGCGTACTAACGGCCCCTGCTGTGAGACACTGCATGCTCATATGTGAACCTGACCTTAACCACTTGCCGACCATCTACTGCGGCAGAATGGCACGGCTGGGCTAAACAACGTTATGTTAATTCGCTTCGCCCTGTGGTCGCTAGGGGCGGGGGCGCGTCCGCTGCTCGCCCCCGGAGCCGGTGCGAGCGCCCAGGCGCGCGCGATGACCGCCGGGCTCCCGCGATCGATCGTGACACACCGAGAACCGGGATCTGTGTGTGTAGACACACAGATCCCGGTTCTCTGAGGGGAGAACAGACAGATCGTCTGTTCATACAGAGTATGAACAGCGATCTGTCATCTCTCCTACACAGTCCCCTCCCCCCTTCAGTTAGAACACACAGTCAGGGAACACAATTAACCCCTTGATCGCCCCCTAGTGTTAACCCCTTCCCTGCCAGTGACATTTTTACAGTAATCAGTGCATTTTTATAGCACTGATCGCTGTATAAATGACAACAGTCCCGAAAATGTGTCAAAAGTGTCCGATGTGTCCGCCGCAATGTCGCAGTCACGATAAAAATCGCAGATCGCCCCCATTACTAGTAAAAAAAATAATAAAAATGCCATAAATCTATCCCCTATATTGTAGGTTATAATAGAATTGAAGACAGAAGGGTTGCGAGGGAACTTCCCCTAAGAGCTTACGATCATACGAATACTTCGTTTTATATGTCTATTATGTCTTTTCCTTTTTCCCAAGTTTATATATCAAACCGTACTTTTTTGTACATTCGTCTCTAGCCCTCCTCCTCCTCCTTCCTCCCCGGGAGAAGTGAGGCAGGCAGTAGCGGCGTCTTGGCGATAGGGGGCAGTGCGATCCTCACACATTACCCCCTTGTGTCCTAATTAGCGTGTTTTGTACTTGTGCTTTTTACAGAAATCCAAAGTCAGACAAGGCTGAATCAAGTACCTCTCTTTCCCGAGAGCCATTAATTATTGCTCGTTATCTAAGAATGCCAAGATACTGCCAACTTCCCCCTTATTAAACTTCTAGAAGAGAATGTGGGCTGTTGCCTGTAGCAACCAGATACAATCTTACTTTTAATCGTTTACAAAAAAAAAAATAATAATAATAATTACCCCGTCACCTAAAATGCGATCGCCACGGGGGCGGAGGAGAAGGTTTTCCACGTTTCATCGATTGATAGGTTCCCTCGATTGGAATAATTCAGACTCACCTTTATGGTACGTAGCCCGCAGTAAGGGGGTTAATCTCATGCTGTTAAGAAATGAAAAATCTGACGGATGCAATAGAGCAAAGTGCAATGTTTACCCAGACTGCAAATGTGTTCTAAAACAAAGGGGGGATGGGGGGGGGGGTTCACTAAAAACTGGAGAGCGCAAAATCTGGTGCAGCTCTGCATAGAAACCAATCGGTTTCCAGGTTTTATTGTCAAAGCTTAACCATTTGCCGACCGCGCTTTAGCCGAATGACGGCTACAGAACGGTCGCCCGGTTCTCTGGTGATCGCGCCCGCTGCTGGACGGTGGGGCGGCACGCACTCTGTGTTCGCACTGCCAAACACAGATTGAGGTAAAGAGCGAACCAGCGGCTCTTTACCACGTGATCAGCTGTGTCCAATCACAGGTGATCACAATGTCAACAGAAGCCGGTTACCGAACCTCTTCACCGCTCCCTCACATGCTGTCAGCGTGTGGAGGGGAGGAGAAAAGAGCCGATAATCATCTTCTGCAAAAGTGTTGCCAATCAGTGCCCACCACTGCTCCCAATCAGTGCATCACCAGCGTCTCCTCATCAATGTCACCGATCGTTGCCGCCTACCAGTGCCCTTCAGTGTCGCCTACCAGTGCCCATCATTGCCGCCTCATCAGTGCCACCTATGAGTGCTGATCAATGCCGCCTCATCAGTGCAGCCTCATCAGTGCCCACCAGCTCCGCCTCATCAGTGCCAACTATGAGTGCAAATCAATGCCGCCTCATCAGTGCTGCCTCATCAGTGCGGTTCTCATCAGTGCAGCCTCATCAACCAAATTTTTTAACAAACTATGAAAAAGTTTTTCTGCAAAAGTGCCAATCTGTGCCCACCACTGATGCCAATCAGTGCCCACCAGTGTCTCCTCATCAATGTCACCTATCAGTGCTGCCAATCAGTGCCCACCAGTGTCTCCTCATCGATGTCACCTATACAGTGCCCATCAGTGCCACCTACTAGTGCCTATCAGTGTCGCCTACCAGTGCCCATCAGTGTCGCCTATCAGTGCCTATCAGTGTCTCCTACCAGTGCCTATCAGTGTCGCCTATCAGTGTCACCTACAAGTGCCTATCAGTGTCACCTACCAGTGAACATCAGTGTCGCCTACCAGTGCCTAACAGTGTCGCCTACCAGTGCCTATCAGTGTCGCCTACCAGTGCCTAACAGTGTCGCCTACCAGTGCCTAACAGTGTCGCCTATCAGTGTCACCTACCAGTGCTCATCAGTGTCTCCTCATCGATGTCACCTATACAGTGCCCATCAGTGCCACCTACTAGTGCCTATCAGTGTCGCCTACCTGTGCCCATCAGTGTCGGCCACCAGTGCCTAACAGTGTCACCTACCAGTGCCCATCAGTGTCGCCTATCAGTCCCTATCAGTGTGGCCTACCAGTGCCTAACAGTGTGGCCTACCAGTGCCTAACAGTGTCGCCTACCAGTGCCCATCAGTGTCGCCTACCAGTGCCTATTAGTGTCGCCTACCAGTGCCTAACAGTGTCACCTACCAGTGCCTAACAGTGTCACCTACCAGTGCCCATTAGTGTCGCCTACCAGTGCCTAACAGTGTCGCCTACCAGTGCCCATCAGTATTGCCTACCAGTGCCCATCAGTGTCGTCTACCAGTGCCCATCAGTGTCACCTACCAGTGCCTAACAGTGTTGCCTACCTGTTCCCATCAGTGTTGCCTACCAGTGTCCATCAGTGTCGCCTACCAGTGCCTAACAGTGTTGCCTACCAGTGCCCATCAGTGTCGCCTACCAGTGCCTATCAGTGTCACCTACCAGTGCCCATCAGTGTCGCCTACCAGTGCCCATCAGTGTCGCCTACCCGTGCCTATCAGTGTCACCTACCAGTGCTTAACAGTGTTGCCTACCAGTGACCATCAGTGTCGCCTACCAGTGCCTAATAGTGTCGCCTACCAGTGCCCATCAGTGCAGCCTCATCAGCGCACATCAAAGAAGGAGAAAAATCACCTGTTTGCAAAAATGTTATAACAAACGATGACATTTTTTTAGTTTTTTTCCTAAATTTTCAGTCTTTATTTGTTTATGTAGCAAAAAAAAAAAAAACCCCAGTGGTGATTAAATACCACCAAAAGAAAGTGCTATTTGTGTGAAAAAAAAAATGATCATTTGAGTACAGTGTCACATGACCGCGCAATTGTCATTCAAAGTGTGAAAGCGCTTAAAGCTGAAAATTGGCCTGGGCAGGAAGGGGGTGAAAGTGCCCGGTGGGCAAGTGGGTAAATTGATAGAAGCTGAAGTCAGAAGCTGATTGGCTATCATGCAGAGCTGCACCAGATTCTGGGTGCTCCAGTTTTTAGAAAATATCCCCCCTATGTGTAAAGATTTTAACAAGCACTAGACTGTCCACACCCGTGTACAATCACCTAGACACAGCTGGAGGTGGTTTCTACATCCCCAGGCAGTAACTGAATAAATGTACACACTCTTGGTCAGGCATAGTACAGACACAAAGTGGTTGTAAAGGCTGAAGGATTTTTTTTTTTTTAATCTTCACGCATTCTATACATTCAGATAAATAAACCTTCAGTATGTAGCTCTCTGCACATAGCGCGCCCCCCCCCCCCCCCCCATTCCCCTGGACGGTCAAGCTGGGGAGGAAAGAGCTAAAATAATGATTGCTCAACCTGCAGCCCTCCAGCTGTCGCGGAACTACAAGTCCCATCATGCCTCTGCCTTTGGGAGTCATGCTTTGACATGCAGTGGACGTTGCATTCAGAGGTAGGGAGAATCAGAGGTACCCCTTAAGGGCAGTCCGGGGAGAGTCGCCCCTCCGTGCGGGTCACCACCCTCACTGACAAAGCAGCAAAAAAATCCCAAATGTTACGATTACTGGAAGAGAAGAGATGAGGGGAAAACACCTGTTTCACCGACAATGAACAAAGAGGGGATTTCCTAATGTGGTCTTTGTGGTCGGGACAGAAGGCCAGCGGAAATCTCCCCAAAATGCCTGACGGGGGTTAACCCCCCCCCCCCCCCCCAAGATCTTCAACAAGGGTAATGAAACAAAAGGAGCCATGAAAGTTGAATATAAATGTAGCCAGAAAAACTAGGACAGTTTTTTAAAGTGTGCGTCCTTCTAAAACGTTTTGATGGCGGAGAAAGATTAGAAACCCTGTAAGGTTTTAACTGTTATCTGGAGCTGGACTAGAGATTGCCCCTCACTTCCTGTCCTGGTGACACCAGACAGGAAATGAGCACATTTTTTGTTTTTAGGGTTGCACCGATACCGGTATCAATGCCGACACTAAGCATTTGCTCCGATACCTGAAACCGATACCTTTTGCGCTGCGATTTGAGCCCATACAAAATGAATGGGCCCAAATTGCACTGTGATTCTTTGCAGTGCGATTTGAGCCCATTCATTTTGTATGGGCACAAATTGCGTCACAACAGTACTGGTAATTGGTATCGGCGAGCACTTGACCAAAAGTATCAGTCCTCGTACTCGCCAGTAAGAAAACGGTATCGGTCCGCACCTACTTTTTTTTTTTTTTTTTGTAGTGTGTAATGCTACATCCACACCATGCAGGTGTGACCAAGCTCCCGTGTCTCCGCGCGTCACAGGTAGGGCAGCCCATTCATTTCAATGTATGTATGAAACACAAAAGAAGTCCCTGAGCCTTGTGCAAAATCGCACCCAAACTGCGCAGTGCTGCAGCACCGCGTGTTTTGGTGCGTTGCGAAAACGCGAACCTTAGCAGATGCATGGGGGGTGCCATTAAGGAATAAGGGTCAACGCGTTTCTGTGCGTGTCGGGAAAATGTAGGACCTAGTGCGAACAAACTGTGAACCTAACCATAGGGAAGGCTTGAGAACACATCTGCTTTTTATTGCTGCCTGTGTCCCTATTGTAGATTTTCCCACACTTCCTGTTTGGTAGTCACCGAAACAGGAAGTGGGGGGGGGAGGTCTAATGGAACATTGGATAGCAGTAAAAATCCAACGTATTCTAACAAAGCTAGGTCCTGTTTCTGTGTGCACCCCTTGCTCATCCTGTAAAGCTCAATCTACAAATGAGAATGTCTTAATGAGGTTGTAAAGTTAGAAGGTGCATTCTATGGATTTAAGACAAAAAGTCTTCTCTGTGCAGCACCCCCCCCTAATACTTACCGGGGCCCCATCTCTCTCCAGCGATGTCCAAGAGTTCCTCGGCTGTCCAAGGCTCTCCTCCTGATTGGCTGAGACACAGCAGCGGCACTGTCAATCGAAGGCAGTTAGCCAATCAGGGGAGAGAGGGGGCGAGGCCGAATCAGGGCTCCGTGTCTGAATGGACACAGGGAGCTGTGACTCGGCTCGGGTGCCCCCATAGCAAGCTGCTTGCTGTGGGGGCACTCGACAGTAGGGAGGGGCCAGGAGAGCCAAAGAGGGAACCGAGAAGAGGAGGATCCGGACTGCTGATTGCAAAACCAACTGCACAGAGGAGATAAGTATGACATGTTTGTTCATTTTATAGAAAATAAAAACGAGACTTTACAATCACTTTAAGCAAGCCATGCTTGAGTACTCAGGTCCCAAGCTTGGGGGGGGGGCAGGGGGAACATGTGCCCCCAGACACTGCATTGAGAGAGGTGCCGCCACTAGGGTTGCAGAATAATGGCTGCGTGGAGAAGAGGTCAGCTTTGCTGCCCTGGAACCAGCATGTGGCTCACAAAGTCCTCCAGATTTTTGACAGCACGCCCAATTTTTATACCACCTTGCTGTGCTGGTAAAGTATGTAGTCATGTGACTTTGGCGAAGTGCGTACTACCCATTGAATGGAGTCAAAGAACTCAACAAGCGACCAGCAATGTACCCCCCCCCCCCCTGAACTGAACTCAGACCGCAGCATCAGTGTGCATCGACCTTGCAGGCCTCTCTGCCATTCCCCGTGTGGCCCCTGCCCCGAAGAGCGCTGAACCCCTATGTGGCTCCGAGACCGAGAACATGGATGTGCTATCACCCCACCCTCCTATATACAAATTCTACTACAGCAGAGGCCCGCTCACTCCAGAGGCCCACTCGATCCGCAGGCCCGCTCTCTCCAGAGGCCCGCTCTCTCCGGAGGCCACTCACTCCAGAGGCCCGCTCTCTCCAGAAGCCCGCTCACTCCAGAGGCCCGCTCACTCCAGAGGCCCGCTCTCTCCGGAGGCCGCTCACTCCAGAGGCCCGCTCTCTCCAGAGGCCCGCTCACTCCAGAGGCCCGCTCTCTCCGGAGGCCGCTCACTCCAGAGGCCCGCTCTCTCCAGAGGCCCGTTCTCTCCGGAGGCCCGCTGACTCCAGAGGCCCGCTCACTCCGGAGGCCCGCTCTCTCCGGAGGCCCGCTCACTCCGGAGGCCCGCTCTCTTCGGAGGCCCGCTCACTCGAGAGGTCCAGGAAATAGATTTCCATTATAAAGGACCAATACGGAGGTAAGAGGCTTGTTTTATAAGGGTCATAGAAACAATGGCTCTATTCAAACTGATTTACCTCTCACTGTAACTATGTCTGTTTTATCACCAGAGTACTAAGATATAGAAGTCATGTGACCTGTAGACAGGAGACAAGGGGCTGAAATGTGTCAACCATCTTCATGAAGGTGAAAATACAGATAGGACTTTCCAGGAGCAGATTTATTATGAAGGTAAGACTGTTTGAAATGAGGTGTTCTCCTAGTGATCTAGGTGTATGTGCTGCCCGTTCTGACTGGGGTGAAATGTGCTGTTCATTCTAGTTCAGGAGTATATGGCTGACCTGTCCAGGCTATTGTGGTATGTGCCCGGCCTGTCCTAGCTACTGTGGTATATTCGCAGCCCATCCTGTCTATTGTGGGATATGGAAGACCTATGCTGCCTACTGTGGGCTATGGGATGCCTCTCCTGGCTACTGTACAATAAGCTTAGCTCGTCCTAGCTACTGTGCGATATACGTGGCCCCCTCCTGCCTACTATGAGATATGGGCAGCCTGTTCTGGCTACTGTGGAATATGGGCGGCCCGTCCTGTCTACTGTGGAATATGGGCGGCCCGTCCTGTCTACTGTGGGATAAAGGCAGCCTGTCCTGTCTACTGTGGGTTATGGGCGGCCCATCCTGTCTACTGTGGGACATGGGCAGCCCATCCTGTCTACTGTGGGACATGGGCAGCCCATCCTGTCTACTGTCTACTGTGGGATATAGGCAGCCTGTCCTGTCTACTGTGGGATATAGGCAGCCTGTCCTGTCTACTGTGGGTTATGGGCGGCCCGTCCTGTCTACTGTGGGACATGGGCAGCCCGTCCTGTCTACTGTGGGACATGGGCAGCCCATCCTGTCTACTGTGTGATATGGGCGGCCCGTTCTGTTTACTGTGGGATATGGGCGGCCCGTCCTATCTACTGTGGGATATGGGCGGCCCGTCCTGTCTACTGTGGGATATGGGCGGCCCATCCTGTCTACTGTGGGATATGGGCGGCCCGTCCTGTCTACTGTGGGATATGGGCGGCCCATCCTGTCTACTGTGGGATATGCACAGCCTGTCCTGTCTACTGTGGGATATGAGCGGCCTGTCCTGTCTACTGTGGGATATGGGCGGTCCGTCCTGTCTACTGTGGGATATAGGCAGCCTGTCCTGTCTACTGTGGAATATGGGCGGCCTGTCCTGTCTACTGTGGGACATGGGCAGCCCATCCTGTCTACTGTGGGACATGGGCGGCCCATCCTGTCTACTGTGGGATATGGGCGGCCTGTCCTGTCTACTGTGGGATATAGGCAGCCTGTCCTGTCTACTGTGGGTTTTGGGCGGCCCGTCCTGTCTACTGTGGGACATGGGCAGCCCGTCCTGTCTACTGTGGGACATGGGCGGCCCATCCTGTCTACTGTGGGATATGGGCGGCCCGTCCTATCTACTGTGGGATATGGGCGGCCCGTCCTGTCTACTGTGGGATATGGGCGGCCCATCCTGTCTACTGTGGGATATGCACAGCCTGTCCTGTCTACTGTGGGATATGAGCGGCCTGTCCTGTCTACTGGGGGATATGGGCGGTCCGTCCTGTCTACTGTGGGATATAGGCAGCCTGTCCTGTCTACTGTGGAATATGGGTGGCCTGTCCTGTCTTCTGTGGGACATGGGCAGCCCATCCTGTCTACTGTGGGACATGGGCGGCCCATCCTGTCTAATGTGGGATATGGGCGGCCCATTCTGTCTACTGTGGGATATGGGCGGCCCGTTCTGTCTACTGTGGGATATGGGCGGCCCGTCCTGCCTACTATGAGATATGGGCAGCCTGTCCTGTCTACTGTGGGATATGGGCAGCCTGTCCTGTCTACTGTGGAATATGGGCGGCCCGTACTGTCTACTGTGGGATATGGGCAGCCCGTCCTGTCTACTGTGGGATATGGGCGGCCCGTCCTGTCTATTGTGGGACATGGGCAGTCCGTCTTGTCTACTGTGGGACATGTTTACTGTCTACTGTGGGATATGGGCGGCCCATCCTGTCTACTGTGTGATATGGGCCTCCCGTTCTGTCTACTGTGGGATATGGGCGGCCCGTCCTGTCTACTGTGGGATATGGGCGGCCCGTCCTGTCTACTGTGGGATATGGGTAGCACGTCCTGTCTACTGTGGGATATGGGCAGCTTGTCTACTGTGGGATATGGGTAGCCTATCCTGTCTACTGTGGGATATGGGCAGCCCGTCCTGTCTAATGTGGGATATGGGTAGCCTGTCCTGTCTACTGTGGGATATGGGCGGCTAATCTTGTCTATTGTGGGATATGGGCGGCCTGTCCTGGTTGCGATGCGATACAGACGGCCTGGCTACTGGGATATGGGCGGCCCAGTCCAGCTACAGTGGAATATGGGCAGCCCGTTCAGGCTACTGTGGCATATAGGCGGACCTGCTGTCTATTGTGGGATATGCGTGGCCTATCCTGTCTACTGTGGGCAAAGAAACATGAATTGCCCGTGGGACTTTAGATGAGGTGCAACACACTCAATTATAAAATTCAAGGTAAAGATTTATTGGTAAATACAATTTCCAACCGATCAACAGTGACATAAGGTCATATAGTCAAGCAGATTGGTCAATATATACATATTAATTCCATAGCCAGGTACAATGTTTCAAAGATCCATCCATAACAGGTGTGAACTTGCATCCATGTAAGCCAACGTGTTTCGTGACAAAGCGTCACTTCCTCAGGGGTTGATGCACATACAATTGTCTATAAAGTAGAAATAGTTTAGGAATTTACGACACACATGTATTCTGTTAGTGCAAACATTGCGTATCAACCAAAAAGGGACCCATACTTACAAATCTGCAAGACATCAAGGAACTACTACTACGGTGGGATATGGCGGCCTGTCCTGGCTACGGTGAGATATGGCGGCCTGTCCTGGCTACGGTGGGATATGGGTAGACTGTCCCGGCTATGGTGGGATATGGGCGGACCATGCCGGCTACAGTGGGATATGAGCAGCATGGCTACTGGGATATGTGCGGTCCATCCTGTCTATTGTGGGATATGAAAGACCTATGCTGGCTACTGTGGGCTATGGGATGCCTCTCCTGGCTACTGTACAATAAGCTTCGCTTGTCCTAGCTACTGTGTGATATACGTGGCCTGTTCTGGCTACTATGAGATGTGTGTGGTCTGTGCAGGCTCCTGTGGGATATGGGCAGCCAGGTCCGGCTATGGTGAGATATGGGTAGCCTGGCTACTGGGATATGGGCAGCTTGTCCTGGCTACTGTGCATTCGAGTGGACCATCCTGTCTATTGTGGGCTATGGGCATCCCGGCTGCAGTGGGATATAAGCAGCTTGGTACAGGGATATGGGCGGCCTGTCCTGGCTACTGTGGGATATGGGCAGCCTGTCCTGTCTGCTGTACATTTGGGTGGACCATCCTGTCTAATGTGGTCTATGGGCGACCTGTCCCAGCTGCAATGGGATATGAGCAGCCTGGCTACTGGGATATGGGCGACCCGTCCTGACTGCTATGGGATATAATTGGCCTGGCTACTGGGACATGTGCGTCCCGTCCTGTCTATTGTGGGATATGGGCGTCCCGTCCTGTCTATTGTGGGATATGGGCGGCCTGTCCCGGCTGCGATGGGATATGAGAGGCCTGGCTACTGGGATATGGGCAGCCCGTCCTGTCTATTGTGGGATATGGGCGGCCTGTCCTGTCTATTGTGGTATATAAGTGGCCTGGCTGCTGGGATGTGTGGGGACGTGTGGCCTGGTATGGTCCAGGGGGGGGGGGCGCTCGCTCGTCCATCCCCCTCTTTTCCTGATCTGCCAGGCTGCATGCTCAGGTAAGAGTCTGGTATTGATTTTTTGGGGGGCCCCCACGCTGTTTTAAAAAAAAATGGCATGGGGGTTCCCCTTAAAAACCCTTACCAGACCGACCACTCAATTTTTTTTTTGGCGTGGGATTCTCCTCAAGATCTATACCAAAGGGCCTGGTGTGGATCTGGAGGTGGGGGACACCCATGCTGGTTTTTTTTTTGGTGTGGGATTCCCCCTCAAGATTCATACCAGACTCAAAGATAGATCCCGTTCATTGATGTCAGACATGAAGTCGCAGGGCAAAGTTGGATCAGAAGTCGTGCAACTTCCGTGTTGGATCAGTGGCCAAGGCTGGGCTGCCGTGGGTTTGTGCCTGGGGTCCGGACCTTAGGGTTGCCACCTCATCCCTTTAAAACCAAACACATATTTATTACACAGGTTCTGTGGCTGATTGGGTTGAGGGCAGGCCAGTCAAGTTCCTCCACCCAAACTCGCTCATCCATGTCTTTATGGACCTTGCTTTGTGCTCTGGTCAAAATCATTTGGTGGAGGGGGATTATGGTGTGGGGTTGTTTTTCAGAGGTTGGGTTGGCTTCTTAGTTCCAGTGAAGGGAACTCTTAAGGCGTCCGCATACCAAGACATTTTGGACAATTTCATGCTCCCAACTTTGTGGGAACAGTTTGGGGATGGCCCCTTCCTGTTCCAACATGACTGCTCACCAGTGCACAAAGCAAGGTCCATAAAGACATGGATGAGCGAGTTTGGGGTGGAGGAACTTGACTGGCCTGCACAGAGTCCTGACCTTAACCTGATAGAACACCCTTGGGATGAATTAGAGTGGAGACTGCGAGCCAGGCCTTCTCGTTCAACATCAGTGCCTGACCTCACAAATGCGCTCCTGGAAGTATGGTCAAACATTCCCATAGACACACTCCTAAACCTTGTGGACGGCCTTCCCAGAAGAGTTGAAGCTGTTATAGCTGCAAAGGGCGGAGCCAACTCAATACTGAACCCTACGGACTAAGACTGGGATGCCATTAAAGTTCATGTGTGTGTAAAGGCAGGTGTCCCAATACTTTTGGTAATATAGTGTGTATATACAGTAGCTCACAAAAGTGAGTACACCCCTGACATTTTTGTAAATATTTTCTTCTATCTTTTCATGTGACAACACTGAAGAAATGACACTTTGCTACAATGTAAAGTAGTGAGTGTACAGCTTGTATAACAGTGTAAATTTGCTGTCCCCTCAAAATAACTCAACACACAGCCATTAATGTCTAAACCACTGGCAACAGAAGTGAGTACACCCCTAAGTGAAAATGTCCAAATTGGGCCCAATTAGCCATTTTCCCTCCCCGGTGTCATGTGACTCGTTAGTGTTACAAGGTCTCAGGTGTGAATGGGGAGCAGGTGTGTTAAATTTGGTGTTATCGCTCTCACTCTCTCATACTGGTCACTGGAAGTTCAACATGGCACCTCATGGCAAAGAACTCTCTGAGGATCTAAAAAAAAGAATTGTTGCTCTACATAAAGATGGTCTAGGCTATAAGAAGATTGCCAAGACCCTGAAACTGAGCTGCAGCACGGTGGCCAAGACCATACAGCGGTATAACAGGACAGGTTCCTCTCAGAACAGGCCTCGCCATGGTCCACCAAAGAAGTTGAGGTCACGTGATCAGCGTCATATCCAGAGGTTGTCTTTGGGAAATAGACGTATGAGTGCTGCCAGCATTGCTGCAGAGGTTGTAGGGGTGGGGGGGTCAGCCTGTCAGTGCTCAGACCATAC
Organism: Lithobates septentrionalis; assembly: GCA_037952835.1. NCBI lineage: Eukaryota > Metazoa > Chordata > Amphibia > Anura > Ranidae > Lithobates > Lithobates septentrionalis. The sequence continues at coordinate 311,829 of JBBDGP010003008.1, forward strand.
GCCGCACACTACATCAAATTGGTCTGCATGGCTGCCATCCCAGAAGGAAGCCTCTTCTAAAGATGATGCAGAAGAAAGTCCACAAACAGTTTGCTGAAGACAAGCAGACTAAGGACATGGATTACTGGAACCATGTCCTGTGGTCTGATGAGACCAAGATAAACTTATTTGGTTCAGATGGTGACAAGCGTGTGTGGGGGCAACCAGGTGAGGAGGACAAAGACAAGTGTGTCTTGTCTACAGTCAAGCATGGTGGTGGAAGTGTCCTGGTCTGGGGCTGCATGAGTGCTGCCGGCACTGGGGGGCTACAGATCATTGAGGGGACCATGAATGCCAACATGTACTGTGACATACTGAAGCAGAGCATGATCCCCTCCCTTCAGAGACTGGGCCGCAGGGCAGTATTCCAACATGATAACCACCCCAAACACACCTCCAAGAGGACCACTGTCTTGATAAAGAAGCTGAGGGTAAAAGTGATGGACTGGCCAAGCATGTCTCCAGACCTAAACCCTATTGATCATCTGTGGGACATCCTCAAATGGAAGGTGGAGGAGCGCAAGGTCTCCAACATCCCCCAGCTCTGTGATGTCATCATGGAGGAGGGGAAGAGGACTCCAGTGACAACCTGTGAAGCTCTGGTGACCTCCATGCCCAAGAGGGTTAAGGCAGTGCTGGAAAATAATGGTGGCCACACAAAATATTGACACTTTAGGCCCAATTTGGACATTTTCACTTAGGGGTGTACTCACTTTTGTTGCCAGCGGTTTAGACATTAATGGCTGTGTGTTGAGTTATTTTGAGGGGACAGCAAATTTACACTGTTATACAAGCTGTACACTCACTACTTTACATTGTAGCAAAGTGTCATTTCTTCAGTGTCGTCACATGAAAAGAGAGAAGAAAAGATTTACACAAATGTGAGGGGTGTACTTACTTCTGTGAGATACTGTATATATATTGTATATGTAATTATATTTATATATATATTGTTATAGTGAGAGTCCATATACATGCAGAGGTACAGCACATTTGTAACGTATTCGTAGTGCGTTCCCTGGATTTACGGTGCAGAAAATTGCAGCACGCTCTACTTTTTTTGCACTGCAATGATGTGAACTGTGCCCCATAGGATTACCTTGATTTTGGGCTGTCTATGCAGCTCCAAATGCATCCAACTGCGTTCGTTCGGTGTGAAAGGGCCCTTAGACAGAGCAATGATGTCACCGATATCTGCACACAAAAAAAAAATCATTCTGCATCCTTTAAAACTCACCAGAAATTTAATGTCAAAGAAAAAAAAAAAATTCCAGACAAGTTCCCTCTTGCTAATCTCCCTCTGTTGGCTGCTCTGAGTCTTTACCAGGTGCTTGTCCCTTTAAGAGCAGAGCCCGCCCCTCCGGGTGTTTCTGACTGGTTCACCAGCCCTGTCAATAAAAGTCCCCCCCCCCCTCCATTAGCCCCGCCCCCGTGCGGTGGAAGGGCAGTCCCAGTCTGGCGCTGACGTCACGGCCCGTCTGGCTGCCTGGGGTTGGATCCAGCTGTAAGGCAATCTCCTTGGACTTGAGGAGGGGGAAGGAGGACAGCGCTGGGGAGTTTACTGACTGCTCTCCTTCCAGCAGCCCAGCCAGGCACTGGGGCAAGCAGGGACTAATCCAGAGCCTGGCACCCACCACCAACAGCTACCCACCAGCTTCCTACAACTACCCCCCCCCCCCTCTCCAGCCTGGGACTGATACCAAGTAACTCTTCTTCCTCCTCCAGCACCGATCTCCGCCATGTCCCCCCATACCGTGCACTGTACTGCTCACTGACCCCCCCACTTTATCCCTGGAGCCCCCCCTCCCTCCATGTACAGCTTGATGGGTCTGAACGGTACCGGCACCCCCACCCACTCCAATGTCTCCTGTACATGCAACTGTAAAAGGTCTTTATTCCAGAGCATGGAGATCAGTGAGTACCATTTACTTCTATTATCTCTTCTCCTCCTTCCTGGGGAACTGCAAGGACCAGCCTGCCCTGCCTCTCACACGCAGGCTCTTGTAGTTCCTGAGCGGAAGAGGGACTTGTGATGTGCTTGTCTTTGCTGCTTCTATGGAGGAGCCGACTTGGGAAAAGTTTCTGTGAAGTTTTCTGTACATTGTATAGGAGGGGGAGGGGAGAGGAGGGCTGCCTGATAGACTCGGCTCACCGGAGGCTCTTCTGATACATTGTAGCCGACATTTCCTTCCTTATAGACTCGGATCTGTCCTCTGATACATTGTACCCGACATTTCCTTCCTTATAGACTCGGATCTGTCCTCTGATACATTGTACCCGACATTTCCTTCCTTATAGATCTGTCCTGATACATTGTACCCGACATTTCCTTCCTTATAGATCTGTCCTGATACATTGTACCCGACATTTCCTTCCTTATAGACTCGGATCTGTCCTGATACATTGTAGCCGACATTTCCTTCCTTATAGATCTGTCCTGATACATTGTAGCCGACATTTCCTTCCTTATAGATCTGTCCTGATACATTGTACCCGACATTTCCTTCCTTATAGATCTGTCCTCTGATACATTGTAGCCGACATTTCCTTCCTTATAGATCTGTCCTGATACATTGTACCCGACATTTCCTTCCTTATAGATCTGTCCTCTGATACATTGTAGCCGACATTTCCTTCCTTATAGATCTGTCCTGATACATTGTACCCGACATTTCCTTCCTTATAGACTCGGATCTGTCCTGATACATTGTAGCCGACATTTCCTTCCTTATAGATCTGTCCTGATACATTGTAGCCGACATTTCCTTCCTTATAGATCTGTCCTCTGATACATTGTAGCCGACATTTCCTTCCTTATAGATCTGTCCTGATACATTGTAGCCGACATTTCCTTCCTTATAGATCTGTCCTCTGATACATTGTAGCCGACATTTCCTTCCTTATAGATCTGTCCTCTGATACATTGTAGCCGACATTTCCTTCCTTATAGATCTGTCCTCTGATACATTGTAGCCGACATTTCCTTCCTTATAGATCTGTCCTCTGATACATTGTAGCCGACATTTCCTTCCTTATAGATCTGTCCTCTGATACATTGTAGCCGACATTTCCTTCCTTATAGATCTGTCCTCTGATACATTGTAGCCGACATTTCCTTCCTTATAGATCTGTCCTCTGATACATTGTAGCCGACATTTCCTTCCTTATAGATCTGTCCTCTGATACATTGTAGCCGACATTTCCTTCCTTATAGATCTGTCCTCTGATACATTGTAGCCGACATTTCCTTCCTTATAGATCTGTCCTCTGATACATTGTAGCCGACATTTCCTTCCTTATAGATCTGTCCTCTGATACATTGTAGCCGACATTTCCTTCCTTATAGATCTGTCCTCTGATACATTGTAGCCGACATTTCCTTCCTTATAGATCTGTCCTCTGATACATTGTAGCCGACATTTCCTTCCTTATAGATCTGTCCTCTGATACATTGTAGCCGACATTTCCTTCCTTATAGATCTGTCCTCTGATACATTGTAGCCGACATTTCCTTCCTTATAGATCTGTCCTCTGATACATTGTAGCCGACATTTCCTTCCTTATAGATCTGTCCTCTGATACATTGTAGCCGACATTTCCTTCCTTATAGATCTGTCCTGATACATTGTAGCCGACATTTCCTTCCTTATAGATCTGTCCTGATACATTGTAGCCGACATTTCCTTCCTTATAGATCTGTCCTGATACATTGTAGCCGACATTTCCTTCCTTATAGATCTGTCCTCTGATACATTGTAGCCGACATTTCCTTCCTTATAGATCTGTCCTCTGATACATTGTAGCCGACATTTTCTTCCTTCTAAGCTTAGCTCTGTCCTTTCCGATACATTGTACATAACCTTTCCTTCCCTCCAGACTTAGCTGTGTCCTTACTGATTGTATACAATCTTTCCTTCCTTCTACACTTGGCTCTGTCCTTTCTGATACATTGTACACATTTCCTCCCTTGGACTCAGATCTGTCCTGTGATACATTGTATCCAACATTTCCTTGCTTCCAGACTCAGTTCTTTCCTTACTGATACATTGTGTACAACCTTTCCTTCCAGACTTAGATGTGTCCTCACTGATACATTTCCTTCCTTCTACACTCAGATCTGTCCTTCCTGATACATTGTATCGAAAATTTCCTTCCTTTATAGACTCGGGTCTGTCCTTACGGATACATTGTATACATTTCCTTCCAGGCTCAGATCTGTCTTTACTGATACATTGTATACAACATTTCCTTCTAGACTCAGCTCTGTGCTCCTCACTCCCACACTGTATCTAACCTTAGATGTGTCCTCAGTGATACATTGTATCTAACGTTCCATTCTAGACTCCGCTCTGTCCTCATTGTTACATGGTAACTAACCTTTCCTTATAGACTCGGCTGTGTCCCCAATGATACATTGTGTCCAACTTTCCCATCTAGACTTAATGCTGACCTCACAGCTTTATTCTACATTTCCTGCTAGACTAGGTCTCTCCTCACAGCTACTTTGTATCCAACCTTTTCCTTCTAAAACTTACAATGTATCATTGGGGCTACAGCTAAGTCTAGAAGGAAAGATTAGATGGCTGTATCCCCAATGATACATTGTGTCCAACCTTTCCTTCTAAAAATGTATCATTGGGGATACAGCCAAGTCTAGGATAGGTTAGATACAATGTATCATTGGGAATACAGTTATCTGATCTTTCCTTCTAGACTTGGCTGTATCCCCAATGATACATTGTATCTAACCTTTCCTTATAGACTTGGCTGTATCCCCAAGGATACATTTTTAGAAGGAAAGGTTGGATACAATGTATCATTGGGGATACAGCCAAGTCTAGAAGGAAAGATCTATCAGATAACTGTATCCCCAATGATACATTGTATCTAACTTTCCCTTCTAGACTCAGTTCTGTCCTCACGGCTACAGCTACATTTACTTCTAGACTTAGCTGTATCCCCAATGATACATTGTATCTAATCTTTCCTTCTAGACTTAGCTGTACCCCCAATGATACATTGTATCTAATCTTTCCTTCTAGACTTAGCTGTACCCCCAATGATACATTGTATCTAATCTTTCCTTCTAGACTTAGCTGTACCCCCAATAATACATCTGATCTTTCCTTCTAGACTTGGCTGTATCCCCAATAATACATCTGATCTTTCCTTATAGACTTAGCTGTACCCCAATGATAGATTGTATCTAACCTCCCTTCTAGACTAAGTTCTGTCCTCCCTGGACAAGTATCTAACATTCCTGCAACAACGTATCTAACATTTCCTTCTACATTTTCCGAGGTGCCTCTTGTAGGTTCCTCCTGCCCGTTTCCTCCATTATTAAAGGGACTCAGACAGAGGCTTCTGTTGTGACAGAGAAGGACTCGGATTTTGGAGGGAGGGGTTCACCCCCCCCCCCCTTCCTGTCATTCTGATTATCTCTGGTGTTGAAGTCAAAGTTCCCATTTCTGTATTTATTTATTAGGAAGTTCCTTTTATTTCCTAGACATGTATCCTAAAACGCGCCATTGTTTACAAATATCTCCGGTTGCTGAACTTTGTCAGAAAGCTGTAGAAGGATCGCAGTCTGGAATGGTTTCCTGATTCTTTTTCTTTAGTTTTGGGCGACAGCAAAGATTTGAATGAGTTACATGACCCCCCCCCCCCCCCCCCCCACCCCCCACCCTTGTAAATCTATGGAGACTTCCTGTCTGCTTCTGTCCTTTTCCTGCAAATTCTTAACTTTTTTTTAGTTTTCAAGTGTTTAGAATTCTAGGCTATTCTGTGCTTTTTGTTGGAATTTTTTTTTTATTTTTTGTTTGCCTCAGACTGGAGCAAGTGACAATGACCTCAGCTGTGTCTGCGACACTGACGCAACGTCTACCATTTTTTTTTTTTTTTTTGCGCAGAAACTATTGCCTAATGAACAAGGATTGTTCACCATTCCTTCGTATCTGGAATGTTGCGGTAACACCTTTTTTTTTTTTTTTTTTTTTTTTAACAGGAAAACTTCAAATAAAAATTCTTGCTTAATGCTGCTTTTTTATGAGCCCTCAGGAAGTTTAGCATTGACTGTCAGTTGCGTAAGTTTTAAGAGTTAAAAAAAAGTCTAACTGTTATGTCTGCAGCTGCACTCTGTGTTTTTTTTTTTTTTTTTTTTAATGTCTCTGCAACTGAGCTGGGAGCAGTGACTGCACCAAAATTTTTTGGGAGACAGGAGGAGGAAAGGAGGGAGTGACACCCCCCCCCCCCCCCCCCCCCCCGGGGGGGTGACCAGACAGCTTGCTGGCTGGGTATAGCATCCAAATAGCAATCGACAGAGGTCCCTCGCTTGGCAGGCAAACAATTATTTTTTTTTTATACTTAAAGAGCCCCGACCGCAAGAGGCGATAGCCAAAACCGTAGACCTGGAGGCTCTTTATTGATCGTCATTATCGCAGCCACAAATCCCCCCCCCCCCCCCTTCCCAAGAAGCCGTTTCATTTCTTTCGCTCCCTTCCGTCTTTAACAGATTAGTATTTTTATTTTTTGTATAAATTCTGAGAGATCACTTAGGGGAGGTCATGGTAACTAAAGCCGGATCAAGAATTGTAGCTGAAAGTTGGTTTTATAAATAACGATCTGTGATTTTTTTTTTTTATGGCGTTTAGCATTAAAATGAGGTGCGCAGTTTTTAATCGCAGTTTTTTTTTTTTTTTTTTTTTTTTTTGTAATCCTGGGTTTGGTTCGTGTTAATTCCCACACACTTAACACAAAGTGTCAGGGCAAGAAGCAGATAATTAGTGCCGGCTTCTTGGGGTTTCTGTTTAACCGTCTAATAGTCTCTTTAGTCGAATATGCAATTACCATTTTAGATCGGTAAGGAAGCCTTTTTTTTTTTTTTTTTTTTTTTTTTTTTATATCGCCATTAACAATGACGCAGGGTTTATAAAATCATTGCCTTAAATGACCTGTTTTCCTGATTGTTCTTAAGCAATATACTTGCTAGATACTCCGTTCTGTCATTTACTTGTACTGCAAGACTCAAACACTTTAGAATAACTTAAAAATATATATCTTTTATTAGGATTTTGTTGCACATTTCATAAAGCTCAACAGTCTTTTTTTTTTTTTTTTCCCCAAATGTCTGTCAGTGCTCATTGACTGATGAATTGGAGGACTAAGTCTGTGCTGTATATGTAGTTTATATATAGAATTGAGGAGAAGGTTTGGAAGGACGCTCAATGTTTCACGTCAGGGTTGTTAAGGAACCGCAAGTCCCAGCATGCTTTGTTAGTCTAGACAGGCATGCTTGGGACCTTTCAGCTCCTCCGGAGACGGCTAAATATCAAACTGCAGCACTGCTAATCCCTTCTTAGAATATTAAAACTGTAAAATATTTTGAGGGATCTGCTCGATCGACAAACCTGCATATTTTTTTAATTTTTTGTTGACTTTTTGGGAGATGGGGGGTTCAAGGATCTGGCAGCTCTAAATTTTAACCTAAGCCCGCAAATCGATCTTTAAATGAGCAAACTGATGCTGATACCTTTACTTAATAAAGGTATAAGGCTTGGTCAGGGATGCCATTGCACCCCCGAGCAAGTATTTGGGGTGGGGGGTGCGCGCAGGCAGTGCTCCATTAATAGAGGGGTTCAAGGATCTGGTTGTTCTTTAGAAACTGACCTCTTAATTGTACCCTACCACACCCCCCCCCCACCCCCCATGATCTTGGAATTACCAAACTGATTCTGAACCATTGATTTGATAAAGGTATAAGGCTCGGTCAGGGATGCCATTGCAACCCCCCAGCAAGTATTTGGGGGGTGCAGACAGTGCTCTGATTTGTAAAGGGGGTCAAGGATCTTGTTCTTTAGGAACTAACCTCTAATTTGTACCCTACCCCCCCCCCCCCCCCCCAAAATGATCTTGAAATGACAAAACTCATTCTGATCCATTTGATAAAAGTATAAGGCTTGGTCACGGATGCCATTGCAACCCCCGTGTAAGTGTTTTAGGGGGCGCAGGCATCTTCCAAATATTAGAACTGTAAAATATTAAGATATGCCTCACTGACAAACCTGAAATGGATTCCAAACTTGGTATATTCCAGTTAGTAGAGGGGCTCAAGGATCTGCCAGTCCTTTAGGAAATAACCTCTTAATTGTAACCTAACCCCCCCCCCCCCCCCAAATGATCTTTTAAATGAGCAACTGATTTTGATCCGTGTATTGAATAAAAGTATATAAGGCTATCAGGGGTGCCATTGCACCCCTGAGCAAGTATTTTGGGGGGGTGTAGGCAGTGTTAATCCTTCTTAGATTGTTGGAACTGTAAAATAAGATATGCTTGATGGATTACGAAACTTGCATTTTGTTCACTTTCAGGTAGAGGGGTTCAAGGGTCTGGCAGTTCTTTAGGGACTAACCTCTTAATTGTAACCTAACCCCCCCCCCCCAAAACTTTCCTTGAAATGACCAAACTGATTTTGATCCATGTATTTGATAAAAGTATAAGGCCAAGTCAAGGATGCCGTTGCACCCCATAGCAAGTATTTGGGGGGGGGGGGGGCGCCCACAGGCAGTGCTAATCCTTCTTAGAATATTAGAACTGTAAAATAAGAAGATGTGCTCGATTGACAAACCTTCAATGGGATTCTGAAACTTGCATTTTGTCACTTTCTGATGGAATGGGTTCAAATATCGGACAATTCTTTAGGAACTAATGTCGTCTTGATTGTAACCTAACCCCAAATGATCTTGAAATGACCAAAATGATTCTGATGTCATGTATTTGCTAAAGGTGTAAGACTTTGCTCCGGTGTGCCATTGCACCCCCGGTAAGTATTTTGGGGGGCGCAGGCAGCTCTCCTATTGGTAGAAGGGTTCAAGGATCTGGTTGTTCTTTAGGAACTAACCTCTTAATCATAACCTAACCCCTGCCAAAATGATCTTAACATGAACAAAACTGATTCAGATCCATGTATATGTCTAAAGTATAAGGCTTGGCCAGGGATGCCATTGCACCCCAAGCAAACTATTTTGGAGGGGGGCGCAGGCATTGCTAATCCTTAAAATATTAGAGCTGTAAAATATTAAGGGGCTATGCTCAAACAACAAACCTGCAATGGGATTCCGAAAACTTGCATTTTGTTCACTTTCAGGTAGAGGGTTCAAGGATCTGGCAGTTCTTTGGGAAGTAACCTCTTGATCGTAACCCCCCCAAAATTTTCTTGAAATGACCAGACTGATTCTGATCCAAGTATTTTATAAAATGCTTAGTCGGATGTCATTGCACCCCCTGAGCAAGTATTTTGGGGGGCGCAGGCAGTGCTAATCCTTAGATTATTAGAACTGTAAAATAAGAATATATGCTTGATTACCAATTGCTTGGAATCCATTGCAGGTTTGTCAGAGGGGTTCAAGGATCTGGCGGTTCTTTAGGCACTAACCTCTTAATTGTAACAACCCCCCCCCCCCCCCCATGATCTTGAAATGACCAAACTGATTCTGATCCGTGTATTTGATAAAGGTATCTGGCTTGGTTAGGGTTGGTGCCATTGTCTTGCACTCCCGAGCAAGTATTTTTGGGGTGCTATTTGATAACTTGGAGGTTTTGTCAATGATCTCTTAACATTGTAGAAAGGGTCATGTTTCCAATTTCACTTTTATTTATTAAAGCAAAGAAATGTCCTGATTAGTTGGCCATCTTCATTCTTAGTTGATCTGGGTGGATGGTTGCCGGGGGTTACTGCAGATAGCCCACCGTCTTACCTTGCTTAACCTCATTTTGTTAGATCGGTTCGGAACAGCGTTTGGACCATCACAGGAACGTGGTCCTGGAAACGCGCAAACCTTATTTGAGGTGGACATGTCAGAAAATAATGGAACAAATCTCCTTTTATTTAAGGTG
>JBBDGP010003009.1:0-122500 GCA_037952835.1 Lithobates septentrionalis
GGGGGGCTGTATATATAGATGGTATATGGGGGGGAATGTATATACGGATGGTATTGGGGGGGACGGACTGTATATATGGATGGTATATGGGGGGGAGGGGAGGACTGTATATATGAATGGTCCATGGATGGTGTATGGGGGGGTGGAGAACTGTATATATATATATATATATATATAGTGTATGGGGGGGGGGGGGTGGTGAGGACTATACGTATGTATGATGTATAGGGGGAGGGGATGAGAAGAACCCTTTGAAATCCTGACATACTAAGGTCACATAAACTTACTTTACAAGCTTGTCTCACTCCACGATCTCCACACAATTTTCAAAAGAGCAGCAGGGAACGCAAGGGCACTGCCTTCAACCTCACCTCTATGTCCCTTCTTCAGCCAGCCAGAGGAGAGCACCCGGCAACATGGAGGCTCCTCCTCTGCCTGTGTCCCATCTGCAGTACACTGAGCGAATGGAGGTGCGCCGCGCGCCGCTGACACTGACAGTGCAGGGGGTAGATACCATTGCGGACCCGAACTCGGGACGCAGTGGCACAGCTTAGGCACAGGGAGCCACCGGAGGGTCTGAGTGAATAATGTGCCTGGGTCTCAGGCGGGCAGAGACCTGGACACATGTTTCAAAACCCGTACTGTCTGGATTAATCCCAACAGGTGGCAACCCTAAGCCATACCCGCCTGGAGGACAGCAGCACCCACTAGCCATACCCGCTTGAGGGACAGCAGCAGCCAACCTACCCGCCCGGGGGACAGCAGCAGCCAGCGATACCTGCAGGAATCCTAAAGGAAGAAGTGAAAATTTAGGTCAGTTTTTAATTAAAATCAGCCAGCAATGGGTATATCTGTTCTCTACACTGGGCTGCTTTTAAACTGATCCACAGGTGCACTATAGTGCACCTGCGTGTTACCTGCACAATAACAGAAGTCACAGACTTCTGTTATTAACGGCGGGTTTGGTGCACTTTCAGAAAGTGCAGCACACTTGCAAGATATAATAGAATTCTATGGCAAAGTGCAGCTAATATGCAGGAAAGTCACAGGTGTGTTTCAACAACAGCACATCAGTGTCAGCACAAGCAGCCTTAGGCCCCTGTCACGCGATGAGTCTGATAAGGTCCGCCTGTCTGTTCTTCAGGTAGACCCAATTGGACCCTCCATTCACCTCTATGGAGCGGCTTACCTCCAATCCGATTGACTAAAAAAACAGAAGGGGATCCGTACCCTACTGTCTGGGTGGATTGGAGGACCCATAGAGTAGAACGTAGAACAGGCTGTGCCATCATGCAATTGCGGCAGTCGTGTGGGACCCCGGGCACTCCGCAAGAGATGCAGGTTAGGTGTGGGCTCCAGGATTTAGCCCGGACTCACGAGACACCGGGATTTAAAGGGTAAGTTTACCTTTACAGAAAAATCTGTAAGGTAAACTTACACAGGACCCCCCACGTCCCGCTGACCTGCAGCGCAGCGATCTCCTGTTCTGAGCCCTGCTATAGCCGCCTCACCGGTCCAGGGCTTAAAAATCCCCAGAGCTTAATCTCCTAAACATACCCCGTCAGGAGAGTAGGGAGGGGGTACGGGAGGATAAAGGTGAACTTACACTTTAAATCCAATCCTGGGACGGTCCTGGTGAGTCGGGGGTGGTTGGGAGGTAGGTATAACTTTCACACAAACCAATTAATATACACGTATTGGGATTTTTTTTACAATTTTTTTTACCAAAGACATGTAGCAGAATACATTTTGGCCTAAATATATGAAGAAATTTGATTTTTTAATTGGATATGTTTTATAACAGAAAGTAGAAAATATATTTTTTCAAAATTTTATAAATAAAAAACCCAGTGCTGATCAAATACCACCAAAAGAAAGCTCTACGTGTATATTAAAAAAATAAAAATAAATATATATATATATATATATATATATATATATATATATATATATATATATATATATATATATATATATAAAACAGTTTACGCAACACTTTACAATATAAAAGGAGACAATACAGTTACAATACAATAAAATACAAGAGGATTAAGAGGGCCCTGCTCAGAAGAGCTTACAATCTAATAGGGTGGGGCAGGTGGTACAAAAGGTTGTAACTATGGGGAATGAGCTGATGGAAGTGGTAGGAGATTAGTTGGAGACGTGATAGGCTTTCCTGAAGAGATGAGTTTTCAGGGATCGCCTGAAGGTAGCAAGAGTAGGGGATAACCGGACAGGTGGAGGTAGCGAATTCCAGAGGATGGGAGAGGCTCTGGAGAAATCCTGGAGACGAGCATGAGAGGAGGAGACGAGAGAGCTTGAGAGTAGGAGGTCTTGAGAAGAGCAGAGAGGACGATTTGGGTGATATTTGGAGACAAGATTGGTGATGTAGCTCGGGGCAGAGTTGTGAATGGCTTTGTATGTTGTGGTTAGTATTTTGAATTTAATTCGCTGGATGATTGGGAGCCAGTGTAGGGATTGGAGTAGAGGGTTGGCAGACACTGAGCGGTTGGTAAGGTGGATAAGTCTGGCAGCAGCATTCATGATAGACTGAAGAGGGGATAGCCTATTGAGAGGCAGGCCAATGAGAAGGGAGTTGTAATAGTCAAGGCGAGAGATAACAAGGGAGTGAATGAGGAGCTTGGTGGTTTCATTTGTTAAAAAAGGGCAAATTTTAGAGATGTTACAGAGGTGAATTCTACAAACTTAGTAATTGTGAGGGAACAGGATCCAAGGGACAATTGGTTAGGTGGGCATCTGAGAAAAGGTTTGTAACCTCTTCAGTAGTAGCCAAAGAGGAGAGTGTTGAATGTGCTGCTAGGCAAGGTATGTTGGGTGGGGAAGACGTACGCACAGTGGAGGTGTCCTCACGAATTGCAGCGATCTTGTCTTTGAAGTGATTGGCAATTTCTTGGGCAGTGAGTAAGTTAGTGGGTAGAGGGGGTGGGGGACGAAGAGTTAAAGGTTGAGAAGAGCCGATTGGGACTGGATGACAAAGTATTAATAAGAAAACAGAGTAGGCTTGTTTGGCAGCATGGAGGCATGAATTGTATTTTAGAAGGGCAGATTTATATAGGTTGAAGTCCTGCAGACATTTGGTTTTACGCCACAGTTGTTCAAGAGCATGGCAATGTCTCTTGAGATTTCTAGTGTTGTCAGTTTGCCAGGGTTGTAATGGTTGGGGCCTGATTCTGCGTGTGGTTAGAGGAGCAAGTGCGTCTAGTGATGATGAGAGTGAACTGTTGTAGACAGAGGTGGCCAGGTCAGGACAGGACAGGGGAGAGATTATGTCATATAGGTGGTCAGTAGCAGAATAGAGAAGAGTTAAGGGTTTTATATAAATATATATAACATTTTCATTTAGGTGCAGTGTTGCAATTCCCGGTTAAAGTAGCCCAGCGCTAAATAGCAAAAAATGCCCTGGTCATGAAGGGGGTAAAACCTTCTGGAGGTCAAGAGGCTTAGTACATAAAATAACACTAGGATTATGGCTGTTTCCATGTAAACCAAGTTGTCAATCTATCGTACACTGATAGGTAGCAGTTATTTGATCAATGGAGCCAATACAGTGCAGTTTTCTGCAATGTAGGCCTAAGACACAGGCCCTAGTCTCTATGACAACCCTATTGGTACGCCACCCGCCTTAGCACTTCCCACAGTTCTCTGCGAGCAGCCTCGACTTCATCTCGAAGACGGCAACCAACCCTAATGTGCGTGAAGTCCCGCCCAACCCCATGTCCCGTGACCTCGGTGTTGTTGATTGGGTAGCTGACAAGTCCTTCCCAGCCTGTTTCTAGCCGTCAGGGTAGGTTGTGGCGGCTCAGAGGGCTGGAGGAGCGGAAATCCCGGGTACGGCCAGCTAGGGTGGGGAAGAGATTGGTGTCCGCCCTCCTCCAGTATTCTCGGCTGGATGCTCGGCGCCCTGTGACCAGGCTCCGGATCCGGCCAGTGAGCGAACGTCTCCCCCCCGGGAGGGAGAGGCCCCCGGTGCGGGCCACAGTGCCGGGGGGAAGGGATGACTCTGGACTCCATGATGGCCTGCTGTCTGAGTGAAGAGGTGAAGGAGTCAAAAAGGATCAATGCCGAGATCGAGAAGCAGCTGAAGAAGGACAAGAAGGACTCTAGGCGGGAGCTGAAGCTGTTACTGCTAGGTACGTGGAGGGGGGGAATGTGTGTGTTTGGTACATGGAGGGGGGTATTGGGTACATGATGGAGGGGATGCTGTGTGTTAAAGAATTATGGGCGGGGGGGTGTTCTGTGTGTTAGGAAAATGGGGGGGGGGGGGGGGGGGGGTCTGTGTGTTAGATACATGGGAGGGGGGTGTTAGATTGGGGGGGTCTGTGTGTTAGGTAATTTAGGGGTGTGTGTTAGGTAATTTAGGGGGTGTGTGTTAGGTAAATGATTGGGGGGGGGGGGTCTGTGTGTTAGGTAATTTGGGGGGGGGGGGTGTCAGGTAAATTGGGGGGGGGGTCTGTGTGTTAGGTAATTTGGGGGGGGGGGCTGTGTGTTAGGTAATTTGGGGGGGGGGGGTGTCAGGTAAATTGGGGGGTGGGGCTGTGTGTTAGGTAATTTGGGGGGGCTGTGTGTTAGGTAATTTGGGGGGGGGGCTGTGTGTTAGGTAATTTGGGGGGGGGTCTGTGTGTTAGGTAATTTGGGGGGGGGTTCTGTGTGTTAGGTAAATGGGGGGCTGTGTTTGTTGGGTACATGAAGGGGGGGGCTGTATCTAAGATAAATGGGGGGGGATGTGTGTGTTAGGTACATGATAGGGGTTGTGTGTGTTGGGTACATGGAGGGGGGGGGCGGGGCTGTGTGTTGGGTACATGGAGGGGGGGCGGGGCTGTGTGTTGGGTACATGGAGGGGAGGCGGGGCTGTGTGTTGGGTACATGGAGGGGAGGCGGGGCTGTGTGTTGGGTACATGGAGGGGAGGCGGGGCTGTGTGTTGGGTACATGGAGGGGAGGCGGGGCTGTGTGTTGGGTACATGGAGGGGGGCGGGGCTGTGTGTTGGGTACAGGGAGGGGGGGTGGGGCTGTGTGTTGGGTACAGGGAGGGGGGGCGGGGCTGTGTGTTGGGTACAGGGAGGGGGGGCGGGGCTGTGTGTTGGGTACAGGGAGGGTGGGGCGGGGCTGTGTGTTGGGTACAGGGAGGGTGGGCGGGGCTGTGTGTTGGGTACAGGGAGGGTGGGCGGGGCTGTGTGTTGGGTACAGGGAGGGGGCGGGGCTGTGTGTGTGTTAGGTACATGGAGGGGGCGGGGCTGTGTGTGTGTGTGTTAGGTACATGGAGGGGGCGGGGCTGTGTGTGTGTTAGGTACGTGGAGGGGGGGCTGTGTGTGGTGTGTGTGTGTTAGGTACGTGGAGGGGGGGGGCTGTGTGTGTGTTAGGTACGTGGAGGGGGGGGGCTGTGTGTGTGTTAGGTACGTGGAGGGGGGGGGCTGTGTGTGTGTTAGGTACGTGGAGGGGGGGGGCTGTGTGTGTGTTAGGTACGTGGAGGGGGGGGCTGTGTGTGTGTTGGGTACGTGGAGGGGGGGGCTGTGTGTGTGTTGGGTACGTGGAGGGGGGGGCTGTGTGTGTGTTGGGTACGTGGAGGGGGGGGCTGTGTGTGTTAGGTACGTGGAGGGGGGGGGCTGTGTGTGTGTGTGTTAGGTACGTGGAGGGGGGGGCTGTGTGTGTGTGTGTTGGGTACGTGGAGGGGGGGGGCTGTGTGTGTGTGTTGGGTACGTGGAGGGGGGGGGCTGTGTGTGTTAGGTACGTGGGAGGGGGGGGGCTGTGTGTGTGTGTTAGGTACGTGGAGGGGGGGGGCTGTGTGTGTGTGTTAGGTACGTGGAGGGGGGGGGGGCTGTGTGTGTGTGTTAGGTATGTGGAGGGGGGGGGGCTGTGTGTGTGTGTGTGTTAGGTACGTGGAGGGGGGGGCTGTGTGTGTTAGGTACGTGGAGGGGGGGGGCTGTGTGTGTTAGGTACGTGGAGGGGGGGGCTGTGTGTTGTGTTAGGTACGTGGAGGGGGGGGCTGTGTGTGTGTGTGTTAGGTACGTGGAGGGGGGGGGCTGTGTGTGTGTTAGGTACGTGGAGGGGGGGGCTGTGTGTGTGTTAGGTACGTGGAGGGGGGGGCTGTGTGTGTGTTAGGTACGTGGAGGGGGGGCTGTGTGTGTGTGTGTGTGTGTTAGGTACGTGGAGGGGGGGCTGTGTGTGTGTTAGGTACGTGGAGGGGGGGGCTGTGTGTGTGTTAGGTACGTGGAGGGGGGGGGCTGTGTGTGTGTTAGGTACGTGGAGGGGGGAGCTGTGTGTGTGTTGGGTACGTGGAGGGGGGGGCTGTGTGTGTGTGTTGGGTACGTGGAGGGGGGGGCTGTGTGTGTGTGTTGGGTACGTGGAGGGGGGGGCTGTGTGTGTGTTGGGTACGTGGAGGGGGGGGCTGTGTGTGTGTTGGGTACGTGGAGGGGGGGCTGTGTGTGTGTTGGGTACGTGGAGGGGGGGGGCTGTGTGTGTTAGGTACGTGGAGGGGGGGGCTGTGTGTGTTAGGTACGTGGAGGGGGGGGGCTGTGTGTGTTAGGTACGTGGAGGGGGGGCTGTGTGTGTGTTAGGTACGTGGAGGGGGGGCTGTGTGTGTGTGTGTGTGTTAGGTACGTGGAGGGGGGCTGTGTGTGTGTTAGGTACGTGGAGGGGGGGGGCTGTGTGTGTGTGTTAGGTACGTGGAGGGGGGGGGCTATGTGTGTGTGTTTGGTACGTGGAGGGGGGGGCTGTGTTTGTGTGTTAGGTACGTGGAGGGGGGGGCTGTGTGTGTTAGGTACGTGGAGGGGGGGGGCTGTGTGTGTGTGTTAGGTACGTGGAGGGGGGGGGCTGTGTGTGTGTGTTAGGTACGTGGAGGGGGGGGCTGTGTGTGTGTGTTAGGTACGTGGAGGGGGGGGCTGTGTGTGTTAGGTACGTGGAGGGGGGGGCTGTGTGTGTGTGTGTTAGGTACGTGGAGGGGGGGGGGGCTGTGTGTGTGTGTTAGGTACGTGGAGGGGGGGGGGGCTGTGTGTGTGTGTTAGGTACGTGGAGGGGGGGGCTGTGTGTGTGTGTTAGGTACGTGGAGGGGAGGGGCTGTGTGTGTGTTAGGTACGTGGAGGGGGGGCTGTGTGTGTGTGTGTTAGGTACGTGGAGGGGGGTGTGTGTGTTAGATACGTGGAGGGGGGGGCTGTGTGTGTGTGTTAGGTACGTGGAGGGGGGGGCTGTGTGTGTGTGTTAGGTACGTGGAGGAGGGGGCTGTGTGTGTTAGGTACGTGGAGGGGGGGGCTGTGTGTGTTAGGTACGTGGAGGGGGGGCTGTGTGTGTGTTAGGTACGTGGAGGGGGGGCTGTGTGTGTGTTAGGTACGTGGAGGGGGGGGGTGTGTGTGTGTGTTAGGTACGTGGAGGGGGGGGCTGTGTGTGTTAGGTACGTGGAGGGGGGGGGCTGTGTGTGTTAGGTACGTGGAGGGGGGGCTGTGTGTGTGTTAGGTACGTGGAGGGGGGGCGTGTGTGTGTGTTAGGTACGTGGAGGGGGGGGCTGTGTGTGTGTTAGGTACGTGGAGGGGGGGGCTGTGTGTGTGTTAGGTACGTGGAGGGGGGGGCTGTGTGTGTGTTGGGTACGTGGAGAGGGGGGGGCTGTGTGTGTTGGGTACGTGGAGAGGGGGGCTGTGTGTGTGTTGGGTACGTGGAGGGGGGCTGTGTGTGTGTTGGGTACGAGGAGGGGGGGGGCTGTGTGTGTGTTGGGTACGTGGAGGGGGGGCGGTGTGTGTGTTGGGTACGTGGAGGGGGGGCGGTGTGTGTGTGTTGGGTACGTGGAGGGGGGGGGCGGTGTGTGTGTTGGGTACGTGGAGGGGGGGGCTGTGTGTGTGTTGGGTACGTGGAGGGGGGGGGCTGTGTGTGTGTTGGGTACGTGGAGGGGGCTGTGTGTGTGTTGGGTACGTGGAGGGGGGGGGCTGTGTGTGTGTTGGGTACGTGGAGGGGGGGGCTGTGTGTGTGTTGGGTACGTGGAGGGGGGGCTGTGTGTGTGTTGGGTACGTGGAGGGGGGGGGGCTGTGTGTGTGTTGGGTACGTGGAGGGGGGGGGGCTGTGTGTGTGTTGGGTACGTGGAGGGGGGGGCTGTGTGTGTGTTGGGTACGTGGAGGGGGGGGGTGTGTGTGTGTTGGGTACGTGGAGGGGGGGGCTGTGTGTGTGTTGGGTACGTGGAGGGGGGGGCTGTGTGTGTGTTGGGTACGTGGAGGGGGGGGCTGTGTGTGTGTTGGGTACGTGGAGGAGGGGGCTGTGTGTGTGTGTTGGGTACGTGGAGGGGGGGCTGTGTGTGTGTGTTGGGTACGTGGAGGGGGGGCTGTGTGTGTGTTGGGTACGTGGAGGGGGGGGGGGGGGCTGTGTGTGTGTTGGGTACGTGGAGGGGGGGGGCTGTGTGTGTGTGTTGGGTACGTGGAGGGGGGGGGGCTGTGTGTGTGTTGGGTACGTGGAGGGGGGGGGCTGTGTGTGTGTTGGGTACGTGGAGGGGGGGGCTGTGTGTGTGTTGGGTACGTGGAGGGGGGGGGCTGTGTGTGTGTTGGGTACGTGGAGGGGGGGGGGCTGTGTGTGTGTTGGGTACGTGGAGGGGGGGGGGCTGTGTGTGTGTTGGGTACGTGGAGGGGGGGGCTGTGTGTGTGTTGGGTACGTGGAGGGGGGGGCTGTGTGTGTGTTGGGTACGTGGAGGGGGGGGGCTGTGTGTGTGTTGGGTACGTGGAGGGGGGGGGCTGTGTGTGTGTTGGGTACGTGGAGGGGGGGGGGCTGTGTGTGTGTTGGGTACGTGGAGGGGGGGGCTGTGTGTGTGTTGGGTACGTGGAGGGGGGGGCTGTGTGTGTGTTGGGTACGTGGAGGGGGGGGCTGTGTGTGTGTTGGGTACGTGGAGGGGGGGGCTGTGTGTGTGTTGGGTACGTGGAGGGGGGGGGCTGTGTGTGTGTTGGGTACGTGGAGGGGGGGGGCTGTGTGTGTGTTGGGTACGTGGAGGGGGGGGGCTGTGTGTGTGTTGGGTACGTGGAGGGGAGGGGCTGTGTGTGTGTTGGGTACGTGGAGGGGGGGGGCTGTGTGTGTGTGTGCGCCTGTGTTAGGTACGTGGAGGGGGGGGCTGTGTGTGTTAGGTACGTGGAGGGGGTGTGTGTGTGTGTGTGTGTGTGTGTGTGTGTGTGTGTGTGTTAAGCTGGCCATACACCATACAATTTTCTTGTTCAATTTTCTTTAGATTTGGGGGGGTGGCTTTGTGCGTGTCAGGTACGTGGGGGGTGGCTTTGTGCGTGTCAGGTACGTGGGGGGTGGCTTTGTGCGTGTCAGGTACGTGGGGGGTGGCTTTGTGCGTGTCAGGTACGTGGGGGGTGGCTTTGTGCGTGTCAGGTACGTGGGGGGTGGCTTTGTGCGTGTCAGGTACGTGGGGGGTGGCTTTGTGCGTGTCAGGTACGTGGGGGGTGGCTTTGTGCGTGTCAGGTACGTGGGGGGTGGCTTTGTGCGTGTCAGGTACGTGGGGGGTGGCTTTGTGCGTGTCAGGTACGTGGGGGGTGGCTTTGTGCGTGTCAGGTACGTGGGGGGTGGCTTTGTGCGTGTCAGGTACGTGGGGGGTGGCTTTGTGCGTGTCAGGTACGTGGGGGGTGGCTTTGTGCGTGTCAGGTACGTGGGGGGTGGCTTTGTGCGTGTCAGGTACGTGGGGGGTGGCTTTGTGCGTGTCAGGTACGTGGGGGGTGGCTTTGTGCGTGTCAGGTACATGGGGGGGGGGGTGGCTTTGTGCGTGTCAGGTACATGGGGGGGGGGTGGCTTTGTGCGTGTCAGGTACATGGGGGTGGCTTTGTGCGTGTCAGGTACATGGGGGTGGCTTTGTGCGTGTCAGGTACATGGGGGGCGGCTTTGTGCGTGTCAGGTACATGGGGGGGCGACTTTGTGCGTGTCAGGTACATGGGGGGGGGGGATGGCTTTGTGCGTGTCAGGTACATGGGGGGGATGGCTTTGTGCGTGTCAGGTACATGGGGGTGGCTTTGTGCGTGTCAAGTACATGGGGGCGGGGTGACTTTGTGCGTGTCAGGTACATGGGGGGCGGCTTTGTGCGTGTCAGGTACATGGGGGGGGGTGACTTTGTGCGTGTCAGGTACACGGGGGGCTTTGTGTGTCAGGTACGTGTGGGGGGGTGGCTTTATGGCTTTAAGTGGAGGGGGGGCTGTGTTGCGTACATGCGTACACATCTGTTTGTGTGGAGGGGGTGGGGGGGAGCTGTGTGCAGCATATGTGTTTTGGGGGGGCTGTGTGCACCTGGTACATTGCAAAGGGGGACTGTGTGTGCGCCAAGCTGTGCTTTGCGGGTGAGGGAAGAAGAAACTTTCCCATAAGTGGTGGGGTTGTTGATGAAATCTGCATTGTTAAAGTTCTCATTTTGATGGTAGCAGGATACCTAATTTCTTAGTTGTAAAGTACCAGACACAGGATCTTTAGCCACTAACAAGGGTTTATATGCAGCTACACTAAGGTGATTGGACACTAGGGGAAAAAATAAAGAGATGGGGCCCCCCCCCCCATTGTAACCCCTTCCACTACCGCCAAGCCTCAGTTTTTTTGCAGTCCTTTGGTGGTAAGTTCCTGTCTGTGCTGAGCAATGCCTTCATCTTCCCTATAGTTTTCTTCTCTAAGATGATTCTATCAAGTTTCCCTGCTGCCCCGTAGCCACTGCAATTTCTTCTTCAGCTTCCAAATCAGTCGAATCCTCGGCTGAGTCTTGGGGGACCATATTCAGGCCTGGGCTTAAAGAAGATTATGTTTGGCTGGCATATGATGTTGCTTTGGTCACATGGATGCCTACCTGGGATCACCAACCTATAGTGCCTGTCACAGAATGTTTTCCCCTTTCTTCTCCATAGCACCAGAAATTGTGCGTACCCCACTTCGGACACTTTTACTCTGCATGTGGAAGATCACAAGTGCAGGGATTAGGTCGCATGGCCTCAGATTCAGCTCCTGGATGGGGTGGGAATCTGTTCTAATTCCCTGCCTTCCTCTGGGCACTTCAATGGCCACTTAGCCTTCCTTACTTATCTAGGGAGGAATTTTCAGCCACGGTGTCTGAATTTAATGGGCAGTCCTTTTAGAGACTGTACATAAGAGGGGGTGCCGGGCATTCAGAGCGTGTGCGTCGCTGACGTCAGCAACTACATGCAAAGGGAATATCTCCTAAACCGTACAGGTTTAGGAGATATTAATTTTACCTACAGGTAAGCCTTAATATAGGTTCAGTAGACATCTAGGATCCAGGTTTTGGTCCCAGGGTTGACCCTTGATTCGTTCTTGCTTGAGGTTCTCGGGTCTGATGGTAGCCTCTTTTTCAAGGTGTACCATAAGCCAGACCATTGCAGTTCAACATTCTGGTGAGACAAACAGACTTGGTCCTTGGACCGATCCATGCTACTGACCTGCAAGGCCAAACTCTTCCTGGTGTGGTGGATTTTCAACCTGGCGCTAGACCCTTTCCCCCACAATAATGTGTAAAGTTCTCCTCATGATGGATGCGAGCCTGTTGGGCAGAGAAGAAGTCCTAGATGTCTTTTAGTTGCAGGGAACATGGGTTGTAGGAGGAAACTTTTCTTCCCATTAAAGTGGAACTTCACTCTGTCAATCCAACATTATTTTTAGTCCTTCTGCTTCCTATCTATTTACTAATATATTAGCAGTATATTATATTTATTTGTGTTAAAGTGGTTGTCCAGTTTTTAAAAAGTAAATAAAGGTCAGCAAGTGCGAATTCTGTAGCTGCTGACTTTTTAATAAATGGACACATTTACCTGTCCAACAATCCAGCGATGTCCTCATCCGGGCTTAGGGTTGCCACCTCATCCCCTTAAAACCGAACACATGATTACACAGGTTCAGTGGCTGATTAAGATGGTAATTATACACACTTGGTGCCTTATCTGAATTAAATTGGCCTCAGAACCTGTGTAATTCATGTGTTCAGGTTTGAAGGAATGTCTTGGCAACCCTCTCCGGGCTAGTTCTTCTCTAGCTTCCGGGTTCCCTGCACTGGCATTCTTACTGTGGAAAGCGGGCTGTGTGACTTTCTGCTTTCCAGTCAGCTGCCCACTATGCATGTGCAAGTCACATTGTTCTTTGTGAATGGCTCTGTAGTCTTCTGGGACCTGTGACATGTCCCAGAAGACTGCAGGGGAGGGGAAGGAGAAGGAGAACTTTGCAATGCGAGTGGGAGCGGATGCTGCTTCTTAATCCATGACCAACCAGGGTTTTATAGCCCCACCTACAAGAGTAGGACACTAGGCAGGAAAGACTCTGCACCTCCTATAAGCAGTCTTCTCTGGGTATAAAACCCCCTTCCTGCTATTGGCCTCCAGCCATTCCTGTCTAGTGTCCTCAGGAGTATGGTCGTGTTTTCTGCTGGGACTTTTTTTTTCCAGAGTTTTGGCTTTTTTCCTGTGAAGATCTTTTTTCAGCAGTTGGGCTAGGCGACAGGATGGATAATCTAGATCCCAGTGGTCACCCTATTCTGACCAGCTCAGTTGGCTGCAGCTATGCCCCATCTTGGACCGGGATGGCCAGCAAGTTAAACGTGTTGCAGGGACACATGACTGGGCGCCTATAGTCCTGTGGCTGCCGCAAAACGATCCCCCCCCCCCACTTGGCAGCTTACCAGGTTCGGTGTTTCAGGGTTCTCGCCGCCCAAATATTCTGCCTATGGGAGTAACTAAGCCTCCTTGCTATCTACTTTGATGTCCCTGGGCTGGGGTGGGGCTAGTACTACTGCAGGGGGAGGGGGGGTTCTGCCTCCCTTCTGGGTCCTGGGAGCTCACATGTAGACATGCTTGTGGAGCCGCAGCTGCAATTTGCTACAAAGCCTGGGGTCGCACCAAAACGTCTTTCTGTTCTTCCCAAGTGCTTCACAGTACGCTACCCCTTTGAAGATGCTCTTCTCAAGAAGTTGACTACTCTGCTGGGGGTGGATCCACCTATCTCCCGGCTCAGTATGGCCACGGTGATTCCGGTGGAGGAATCTCCCTCCTTTAAGGACCCTATTG
This sequence comes from Lithobates septentrionalis, assembly GCA_037952835.1. Taxonomy (NCBI): domain Eukaryota; kingdom Metazoa; phylum Chordata; class Amphibia; order Anura; family Ranidae; genus Lithobates; species Lithobates septentrionalis. Next base: position 13,024 of record JBBDGP010003009.1, read on the forward strand.
GTCACAGCTCTGAGTCTTCGGCCTGAAGGTTTCCCTCCATCCCTATCCAGGGTGGGGGGGTCGCCTTCGCTAGTTTCCCGGCCTGTTGACTTCCCTCATTCCCGGCAAGTAGGTAAAAAATCATGCTCTCAGGCTACAAAATAAAACTTTATCCTTACCGCCAGGCAGGTTCTTTCCCTCCAATCTGCGGCTCTCGCTGGTCCGTCTGGGGGGTCTGTATGGTGCTGTGAAGGATCTGATCCTTTGAGCAGTGACTGTCTCGGTGCCCACGTATAAGCGGTTCCGGGGATTTAATTCCAATCTGTTCAGGGACATCAGCATTTCCTACACTTTGCTATCGGGGACGCACATTATCAATTTTGTAGTGTTGTCCTTCAGTCTGGCCTCTACCAAGGTCTTGGCTCCGGTCCTGGCCTTGCTGAGACAACGGGGGATCGCTGTGATCAATTACCTGGGTGACTTGCTCCTGCAGGCAGATACTCGCTTGCCCCCATTAGACATTGTGGAGATCACCATGTATTCCCTCCAAGACATCTGTGTTGACCTAAGCCATGTGCTTGGAGTATTTGAGGGGGCTGATCCTGTAATTTGAGTAGGCCAAAGTGGTGTTCCCACCAGACAAACCCGCTCCAGTCTGCGGTCCAGCAGCTCTGGGCTTGCAGGCAGCCCTCCCTGCGCTTTGGCATGCATGTTTTGGGCCTAATGGTGGTTAACTTTTTTTTGAGGTGGCTCTGTCTGCTCTGTACCATATGAGGACATTGCAGAAGGAAATCCTGTTGAAATGGAACAGGTCTCCCACTGCCTTGGAAGTTCAAATTCACCTGGAGCGGTCAACAAGGGCCTCCCTCCTCTGGTTGTTGCGGTCTAGGGCCCTCCAGAACGGAAAGTCCTTCCTTTTCCCCTTTCGCTGGACTGTAGTCTTGATGGATGCCAGCCTGTTGAGCTGTGGAGGAGTCCTGGGATCAGACTCTGCTCAGGGTCCCTGGACTCCAGTGGATGGCTTGCCTAAAGGGTCCAGTCGGACAACGGCATCGTGGTGGCATATGTCAATCATTGGGGAAACACGAGAAGCGGAGCTGGAAGCATCGTGTAGCCTGCGATAAGCAAAAAGGTTAGTTCCGGCGCTGTCCGCAATGCACATTCCAGGTGTTGAAAACTGGCATGCAGACTGTCTCCGCCATCGGACACTGGCTTAGGCCAAGTGGGCCCTATACCCGGAGGTGTTCCATCAGCTGTTTTTGCTGGGGGATGCCGGGAGTTGATCTCCTTGCATCCGCCTTAACAGCGCGGTTCCCAGGTTCGTGGCAAGATCCTTGGATCCTCTGACGGCTGCGAAAGATACACTAGTGGAGCCGTGGGATCAAAACGATCACATTTACGCCTTTATACCCCTTTTGTCTCATACCTCATCTGTTAAGCAGGTTAGAGCCAGAATGGATCCCAGTCATCCTGGTGGCTCTGGACTGGCCTTGTCGTCCATGGTACGCTGACGTGGTGCGGTTGGTACCATTCGCTCCCTGGAGGCTGCCTCTTAAGATCTTTCTGTCCCAGGGGCCGTTGTTCCACCCTGCTTTCCGTCGCTGACTTTGATGGTGTGGCTATTGAAAGCCAGGTTCTGAGGGACATGGGGTTGTCTGCTTCGGTGAGCCCGACACTGTTAGAGGCTCCTAATGCCGCGTACACACGAGCGGACTTTACGGCGGACTTTGCCCGGCGGATTTTTCGACGTACTTTACGACGGACTTTCTGAATGAACGGACTTGCCTACACACAATCCACCAAAGTCTGTCGAATTCGTACGTGATGACGTACGACCGGACTAAAACAAGGAAGTTCATAGCCAGTAGCCAATAGCTGCCCTAGCGTGGCTTTTTGTCCGTCGAACTAGCATACAGACGGCGGACTTTTCGACCGGACTCGATTTCAACGGATACATTTTAAACAAGTTTCAAATCTAAGTCCGTCCAACTTTTGAGCAAACAAAGTCCGCTGGAGCCCACACACATCGAATTGTCCGACGAAATCCAGTCCGCCGGGCAAAGTCCGCCGTAAAGTCCGCTCGTGTGTACGCGGCATAAGTATACCTTCCAGAGGATTTCATACCTGGAGGGCCTCTATCTTTTGGTATGAACACCTGGGGTTCCAGCTCTGCTCTTTCGCGGTGGCTCAGGTGTTGGCCTTCCTGGAACGTGGCATAGATCAGAAGCTTGCTTTGATTTCGTTTAAGTCTCTGTTCTGGTTTTTTTTCTTTCACCGTTCCTTGGCTACGCATTCCTTGGTCTGCACTTTGATTCAAGGGGTTCATCATTTGGTGCCCCCCGTTGCCACCATGAAATTTGAATTTAGTGTTGGCTCTTCAGAAGTCTTCCTTCGAGAGCATCTGGCATATTCCCTCACTTGCGCTCTTGCAGAGAATTGCCTTCCTAGTCTTTATCACTTCGGCGAGGTGGGTGTCTGAATTGGCAGCCTTGTTCTGTAAGCAGCCTTATCTGGTCTTGCATGTGGGCAAGGTGGTGCTTCGACCTCCCTGTTCCTTTCTGCCGAAGGTGGTTTTACTATTTTCACTTGAATGAGGAAATTCCTCCTTCCTTCTGTGTCCTAGGCCTTGGCACCCAAAGAGGTGGCCTTGAACTCCTTGGACTTGGTTGGCGTGATTCGCGTGTATTTGTCTGTGTCAGCTACTTTACAGAGGTCTGACTGTCTTTTGTGCTCACAGGCGGTCCGCAGAAAGGCAAGGAGGCCTTTTCTGACACTGTTTCTCATTGCGTTCGGCAGACGATTGTGCAGGCATATGCCACTAGGGCGCTTAGCGCCTCCTTGGTGTTCCGACCTCAGGCATCTGTTTCTCAAGCTTGCCAAGGGGCGACCTGGCAGTCTGTGCACACATATGCTTAATTCTATAAAGTTGATGTGTAGTTTTTGGCCACAAAATTTTGCATGCAGCTGTTTCGGACTCTTGGGGAACCTTTTTGGAGTGGTTCCGAATGTTGGCATGTTGACCTGGGTTTTTTAACTATTGGTTTACCCATCCCTCATTGTTGCACTGCTTGGAAACATCCCTGATTTGGTCATGGATTAGGAAGAAGCAGCTGTGTCCATCAATGAACGTAAGAAAATGTTTTTTTTTTTTTTTTTTTGTTACTGTAAAATCCCTTTCTCTAAGTTAATTGACGGCACCGCACCCACCCCTTTGTGGTGTTTTCTACTTTGACACTGCTTGTGACTGACTGGAGGCCAAATAGCAGAGAGGGGACTTTATACCCAGAGAGGACTGCCTATAGGAGGCGCTGAGTCTCTTTTCTGCCTAGTGTCCTACTCCTGTAGGTGTGGCTATAAAACCCTGTTTGGTCATGGATAAAGAAGCAGCAGCTGTGTCTGTCCATTTAACTCATTTTACGATGAGTAACAAATCCTATTTCTTCCGTTTCCATTTCTTAAGTCACTTGCTGGTTTCCATGCCTAGGCAAATTGTGTCATGCATCCCTGGAGTCTTTAAGAGATTCCAGGAAGTTAATTCATCTGCCCTTAAGATGGCCGCAGCCAGAAATGCTAGTGGGTGTTTTTCAAAGTGATTCAAGAGCAAAATAAAAAATGGTGACATGAATTAATGGAGTAGTTTGCTTTGAATTTTAAAAATGAATTAAATAGTGTTTTTTCGTGCTGCTCAGATGCAGTGTAGTTCCAGTGTAACATCCTGAAATTCCAGAATATTCAGCTGTCGGTTTCATTGCTGAGCCCCTCAGTTGTGAGGTTACCTGACAAAAATCATGTCAGACCAAGCCATGGCATATATCAACCATTGAGGCCCTGAAAGTTTGCGCTCACAAAAGGAAGCAGACTTGAGCCTCTCTTGGACAGAACTACAGTTTAAGAACTACAGTTTATCTGGGGGAGAAGGCTCTCCATCTTATAAAAAGAAAACGGGGGGGGGGGGGGGGGCGGCGGCAATAAACCCACTGAAAAAAGCCACTGGTAGACCAAGCTACTTGAAAAAGGTATAGTTTATTGCACAGAAATTTAATGGTACACTTTACAAACACTGGGTACCCGCCACTAACACCCAAACTCGCTTAAAAAAGGGACAACATTGTCTCAAGTAAAAACAATAACATCACAAGCCATGCTTATATACATCAATTACCCACCCTAGGGTTTGAACATAAAGTGCAAAGCATGACAGGGCTAGCTCACAGATCTAAGTGGGTATCACCATTGATCAGAGTACCCAAATCGTCATTTGATGCTGGAAACCCCCCCCCCCCCCCCCAGCTGGGGGATAAACGGAGGTAATGATGAGATCATAAGCTGTACACTTCTGATTGGATCCCAGGAATAATGCTGTTTATAAACTCAGTCGTTTTGAATGAATACTTATGTTAAATCATGTGTAGCAGGCGGCATATAGCCACTGTTAATTGATAGTCCAGGTAATCAGCCAGACATTAGCGCCATATATTAGAATAAAGTGTGCTCCCAGAGAATACGCAGCTCAGGAGATCAACCACTATTCAGAACAGGCATATTATGAATAGATTGAAAACAGTCACTTGGACCACTGGTCCGCTCACCCGACCACAATGAACAGGAGTCTTTGATCAAGCAGGTGTCCCAATTTCTCCTTGGAAGTCCATAAGTAGCAAAGGGCTCACATACTGCATAAAGCTATTCAGCTATAATACTCTGCTGTTACAAATGGATCCTGGTGGCTTAACCAAAAGGTCTGCTGAGCACTGTATAGCGCTAACTGTTGTCCCAAGAGTCGTTCTGATACCTGTACTGAAAAATGGCTCTGCTGCTGGCTTCAGAAAGTGTACTGCGCCGGCGTGACGTGATACGTCATCTGTGACGTAATGAGCGTCACCGTCGTGGAATTACCTCCGACATGTTTCACCTAATCAAATGGGTTTTACCACCTTGGGTGGTTATATTAAAGTCAAAATTAAAAAAAATAAATAAAAAACAAACGGTGTACTTTCCTGCTCTGTGCAGTGTTTTTGCACAGCGTAGCCTTGAACCTCCTCTTTTCATGTCCCTTGCCGGCGCTCCTGGTGCCCCCAGAGCAAGCTGCTTGCAATGGGGTACATGAGCGGGCTTGCTCCCAAGCTGCGGATTTATGTCCCCATTATCACTCTCTCTCACATACCCACCCACCTGTGGCTTGGCCTCGCCCCCTCTCTCTCCTCATTGGAAAAGATGGGCTCAGGTAAGTATTATGGGGGCTGGGAGGGCTGCTACAGAGTGTGGTGTTTTTTGTTTGTTTTTGTTTTTTACTACTTTTATGCATAGAATCCCCCCGTAGGCCTGCAGGCTTTTTTTCATCTTTCCTTTAGTGGTGAAGCCCATCCATACCACAGTGGTGCACGAGTAGTAATTTCTCAATTTTAAATTTGTAAACCCAACCTTTCATATTCCTGATAAGTGTATGTTGTACCAAATACTTGTATGAAAATGTATCCTGTTATCTTTGTATTGCTTCCTATGTGTAAAATACCTGGTGTTCCTGCCAGTCCCTCTGCGTTGCTATTTTAAAACTGACCACACTAGGCATGGGAGCACCACATGGTCAGTTTTCTAGCTGTGCTGGAACTTGGCCTGCTCTCCTCCGATGATCAGACATGACATGGCCCCCTACACAGCTATTCGCTGGGAAAACCAGTGGAATGCTATTTTCTCCTTCCCCAGCTTTCTGAGCTTCTTATGCAGCTGGGAACACAGGGAATGTGATCACTTTATAAAAAGGAGGGGAAAGATGTATCTAATGTTTTGTGTTTAATGTATGCACAGATGTTTTGCCTTTCTATTTATATTTTAAAGTGAATGGGTTGTTTTACAAGGTGATGGTTTACATCTACTTTAACCACATGCCGACCAGCGCACAACGATCTGTCGGCACAATGGCACGGCTGGGTGAATGGGTGTACAGGTACTTCCCTTCTAAGAAGCGGCATTGTGGACATATCGGCCTAAACTGAGGAAAAAAAAATAATTTTTTTAAATCTATTTTTGGTGGATATTTTATTATAGCAAAAAGTAAAAAATTATTTATTTTTTTTTCAAAATTGTCGCTCTTTTTTTGTTTATAGCGCAAAAAATAAAGACCGCAGTGGTGATCAAATACCATCAAAATAAAGCTCTATTTGTGGGGAAAAAAGGACGTCAATTTTGTTTGCGTACAACGTCGCACGACCGCGCAATTGTCAGTTAAAGTGATGCAGTGCCGAATCACAAAAAGTGCTCTGTTCAGAAAGGGGGTAAATCCTTCTGGGGCTGAAGTGGTTAAAGTGATTGTAAAGGTTTGTGTGTTATTAAAAAAAAAAAAAAAAGTCATACTTTCTTCCACTGTGCAGTTTGTTTTGCACAGAGTGGCCCCAATCCTGGGCTTCTGGGATCCCTCGGCGGCTCTTGCAACTCCTCCTCTTATCAGATAACCCCCTAGGAGAAGCGCTCTCCCGGGGGGGTTACCTTGCGGGTGCGCTACCGAGTCCAGCATTTGCGTCCATAGACACACATGCCGGACTTGGCCCCGTCCCCCACATCAATGGATTTGATTGACAGCAGTGGGCATCAATGGCTGCGCTGCTATCAATCTATCCAATCAAGAGCCTAGAACCCCGGGCAAAGGAAGAGCGCGTCTCTGCCAGGTGAAATTCCAGGGCTCAGGTAAGTAAAACTGGGGGGGGGGGGGGGGAGAGAGACTGCCAGGGGTTTTTTCACCTTAATACATGGGTTGCGTTAAGGTGAAGTAACATGAGGGCTTATAACCCCTTTTTAAGGTTGGGTTCACACCATTGTGAATTGGCTGTGGGTTCCCCGCTTCCAATTCGCAATAGCAGGAGATTTTGACCGGCTCTCTATGGAGCCCAGTTCACATATCTCCGCTGCGGCTCTGGTGTGAATTTCCACAGGGGTCCTGTGCATCTTTGGTTCGTTTCAGGTCCGAGTTCAGCCAAAAATTTAGGCTGAAATCGGACCTGAAACCGTGAACCAGCACACACCGGACCCCTGCTGGGAGCCGCATGCGGTGATGGTGTGAACCCAGCCTAAAGAGTTCCAGCCTAAATTACAATGCCTGCAATTAGTGAAGACTGCACCCCCATTCATATTTGGATACTCCCTTTTTATTTTTTTTTCCATTTACTACCTTTTTTCTTGAGCCTAAAGGCTGCACTTCTGCCCAACCTGGCTGTGACCAGGTGCGTAATTTTCGCTTGTCCATTAGCTCCTGGGAAAGCAGTGTTATTAATCTGAGGAAGTCAATGGGCATCCTCTGCTGGTAGCATCGTGTTATTTCACAACTGGAAATGACGCGATTCTAGGTGGAGACGGGTGTCATTTTTGAACTGAGAATTCAGTCTTTGTTTACATTGGTACTGTGTGGCAGCAAAGGTATCATTAGGGACTGGTGGAGACAGGAACAGGAGCAGCATTGCAAATCGGAGGTTATTTTATTGCACTGGCTGAGAAAACTGATGGGGCAATTCGTTCCCACTACAAATGTGCGAAAACAGGAGTTGCATACTGGGTATCTAGCTGCACCTTATCCCAGTAGTCGCAGCATGCTTCAAATGCCCACAATCAAGATGGCTGCGTGCTGAGTTTGGAATTTTATAGTAAGTGCTAAAAAAAAAAAATGCACACAGAACAGAAATAGTACAATAGACCACACATGCCGATTTGGAATCGGGCGGTGATTGTCACGGGGGTTATTCTAAAGGGAAAAAAATGCCCAGAACTCTGCTTTAACGCACAAGATCCTGAGAAAGTGGTGATTTTTGTGAAATGTGTAGACATGCGTATCTTTATTTGGCTGTTAATTAGCTATAATCCATTTTGTATATGTATGAAGTTTTAGGGGCAATGGATATCTGAAATGTGAAATTGCCGAGTGTTTTTTTCATTTGCTCCATGTATTTGTTCCCGGTGGTATATTTAAAGTCACATTATTTGTTCTCTGCAACTTTTGGTCTGCCTGCAATTGCTTAGGCACATTATTTGCTGTTTTATACCAACAGATGTGTAAGCTTTCAATCAAAGTGAACACAAATTCCTGACCCTCAGCCTTACTAGCAAGCAATATTTTAACAAAAATAGAGATGTTTGTTGTGTTGGGTAATATCATCAAGATGTGATGCCTACTCTAATATTTTGGAGTAAATTGGGAAATGTATAAATACTTTGAGAACAAGTTTACCCGAATGTCACCGTATACCTTCCTAAAATTTTACAGCTAGCAGGAAGATTCATATTCGCACCAGGCAGTTGAAGACATCCTGTATAGGTGGCAAACAAAGCAAAAAGAACCTGGCTAGCTGCTTGTTCGTTTTAAAAGTAGATGGCCGTGTATGTGAGAGGCATATCTCACAAATACTCAGACCTTTTTTGCTAGGTGGACCTAATTGAAGTGGTTCTAAAGGAAAAATGTTTTTTACGATAATGCATTCTGTGTATTAAAGAGCAGTTCCAGCCTCCCTAAAAAAATGTAAGTGTCAGCAGCTACAAATACTGTAGCTGCTGACTTAATATAAGGACACTAACCTGTCCTGGGAGCCAGTTATGTCTCTACCCGAATTGATTCTTCAATTGGCTTCGGGTGCAGGCGACGGCATCTTCACTAAGGGAAACCGGCAGCCAGTTTCCTACTGCACATGCACGGGTAGTGCTACACTTTCTGAATGGTCCTGCTGACTTATGGGACGTGTGTGTACTTGAATATTGCTGCGGTTTTGACAAATGCCGCCCCCTCAAAGTCCCATTGTGACCGTGGGGGGTGTGAGCAAGTGGAGCTTCCCCTTTTGGGTGGAGCTCCAATTTAAGGTACAGTTGTACTCAAAAATTTGCATACCCTGGCAAATAAAAGTAAAAAATGTTGATATTGAAAATAGGACTGATGATGCCAAAAAACAGTCTCTTATTTAAGGATAGTGATAACCTTAATGCATCTCTTCAGCGGGGGCGTGCTGTCCCTCTCTCCACGGGGTCCCGGCTCTTGATTGGATAGATCAAATCCAATGCCGCTGGGGGGCGGGGCCAAGTCTGGCATTTATTTCTGGACGCAAATACTGGACTCGGGAGCGTGCCTGCAAGGTAACCCCCCTCGGGAGAGCGCTACTCCTAAGGGGTTATCTGTTGAGGGGAAGCGCTACCAGTGCTGCTGGGAGAACCCAAAAGAGGAGTTTCAGGGCCACTGTGCAAAACGAGCTGCACAGTGGAAGTAAGTATGACATGTTTGTAAAGGATCTTTGTTATTTTAACAAAAAATCACTTTAAGTTCACCTTTTGCACAAAAACAAAAAATTTAAAATAAATGCACATACAGTCTATTGGCAGAAAAAAAAATGTGCGTTTTTAATACTTTTTTGCAAATGACCTTGCAAAACATTGCAACTATAATCAGTGAAATGCCAGGCTCCTGTAGACTATTCCTCCAGCTCTGTCAGTTACTATGCTGGAAAAGGTGTCTGAACTGTGAGTGCAGTAATCACTGCATCATTGTTTCATTGAGAATATAAGTCCATCTGCCGTGTTGGCAGATAGGATGTGTACTGTAGTTTATGCATTCACAGATCTCTTTAGGGGGAGTACTTGTATCTTCAACTTCAGACCCCAATTACAAGTGAATAAAAATTTACAGAAAGGAACAACACTTTATGTAAGGATTTGAAATGTTTGATTTTTCTGTGATTTTTACCTGCAATATTTTTTTTTTAGGTTTTACAGGGTCTCTTTAATGCAAATTGAAATTGTTTTCACAGATAGGTTTTACATCAAACCAATTACCAGTAAACTGTTGATAATCGGAGCAGAACACAACACTTGAACTGTAGCTTTCTAGAAAATGCAGCTGCACTCTTTTCTGTTTGTATTTTTTAGAAAAAAATAAAAATTTTGAGAAAATCTTTATCCAAAATGACATTTCTTCAATTCAGGTTTGGCTTCTGTTTGTAGAGGTGGCGTCTACCATTTATTCTGGCTGTTAATAAAGACTGTCTGTCTGGGGAGGGATTCAGGAAAACATGCACTGCCCACTAACCTACACCCACTGCATGCTTTTTAAATGTAATCAAAGATGGAGAGTGTGCTCGTGGATACTTTGTTCTTGCACACTGGAGCTGCTACACAAACATTTCCCTCCTGCCATGCACAGGCTGTGAATAAGGGAAATTGCAAGTGACTTCAATTATAAATCTAAGGAATTCACAGGTTATAAATGCATTTCACAACTTAAATGGCCAACGGAAATCTAAATCTAATTTTATTGGAACAGCTAATCATCATCTTTTAAACAAATTGGAAAATCGGGTGAGATTTTTCAATAAATAGCTAATTTCCTGTTTGGAAAGTCAACTTTTCCTCCAGAAGCAACTGGAAGAAAGAAGCAAAGTTGCATTTATTTCAAATTGTTTCTCACTGCACCTCCTTAGTTCCCTTCTAAGGTTAGGTTCACATGAGTGCAGGTTGGGAACACGCCCAAAATTGTATACTTTTCTGATGCACATAAATACGCTGCCAATTAGCAGATGTGTGGCAGTGCCATTAATTCTTAAGGAGTAACTCCACTTTTATTGAGGGGAAAAAAAATTCCCCGCTGGGTGACCTATGTAGAATAGTTGAAGGTTTTTGACAAACTTTGTTACAGGTTCCTACATTTTGTTATTCTGAAGAGCTGTTTGTGTCCATGTGCTATGTGAATCTGTATGGGAGTGGTTTTATTATCAGTCAGCTACTGCACTTGCAGGGCTCTAATGAGTTCATTTGCAGGGTAGACGTAATTTCCATATTGAGAGTATTGCACCAAAAATGACATTTGTTGGAGGGGATCTATGAAATCTGACTTGTATCTTAGTGCAGACTAATGGGAAAATCAGCTAATCACACAAGCAGGAAATAATATGTCTGGGGGGGCGTTCTGTACACCATATTGCTTTGCATTTTACAGAAAATTACAGTGCTGCAGATTGAAAAGGAAATTATTTTTAATATCCTTCAAATTACTATATGACTTGTGTTACAACAGGGCTTGACAAATTTGCTTTGAATCTAGGAGCCGGCTAAAAAGTTAGGACCCAGGTGTTTTTTTTTTGTTTTTTTTTTAAATGAACAAAGCTTACAAGTGTAACATAAGACCTGAAGATTACATAATTACCCAAACAATATATATTTTCTGCAAGCAGACACCCTAGAGAAAAAAATGGCGGTAGTTTCAATTTTTTACGTCACACAATATCACTGCAAAGGTCTAGGAAACACAATTTCTGTAAACATTAAGTTAATTTTAGGGGCCACAAAAACGCAATAAATTACACAGGCAGGCATTAGGGCGGCAGCCCACTAAATTTCTTGTCGCCATGGTGACCTGGCGTCCGGGGCTTGTCGGGTCATGTGCCACAATTGTATATGCCTCCTTTTTTTTTTTTTTTTTTTTTTTTTTTTTTTTTTTATTGGAAAAACTACCTAAATGACCCTAATCAAAAGTTTACATACCTTGGTGATTTTGGCCTGATAACATGCACACAAGTTGACACAAAGGGGTTTGAATGGCTATTAAAGGTAACTATCCTCACCTGTGATCTGATTGCTTGTAATTAATGTGTGTGTGTGTATGAAAGGTCAATGAGTTTGTGGACTCCTGACAGACCCTTGCATCTTTTATCCAGTGCTGCACTGATGTTTCTGGATTCTGAGTCCTAGGGAAAGCAAAAGAATTGTCAAAGGATCTGCGGGAAAAGGTAGTTGAACTGTATAAAACAGGAAAAAGGATATAAAAAAAGATATCCAAAGAATTTAGAATTCCAATCAGCAGTGTTCAAACTCTAATCAAAAAGTGGAAAATAAGGGGTTCTGTTGAAACCAAACCATGGTCAGGTACACCAACTATGGTCGAGTCACCAGAAGAAAGCCATTACTACATAAATGCCACAAAGTATCCCGCTTACAATATGCCAAACGGCATAGAGACAAGCCTCAAACCTTCTGGCACAAAGTCATTTGGAGTGATGAGACCAAAATTTTGCTTTTTGGCCACAACCATAAATGCTACATTTGGAGAGGAGTCAACAAGGCCTATGATGAAAGGTACACCATTCCTACTGTGAAACATGGAGGTGGATCACTGATGTTTTGGGGATGTGTGAGCTACAAAAGCACAGGAAATGTGGTCAAAATTGTTGGCAAGATAAATGCATGTTATTAAAATATACTGGAGGAACATTTGCACATGCGCATGGGACGTACTTGGACATTCCAACATGACAATGATCCAAAACACAAGGCCAAGTCGACCTGTCATTGGCTACAGCAGAATAAATTGAAGGTTCTGGAGTGGCCATCTCTCCTGACCTCAATATCATTGAGCCACTCTGGGGAGATCTCAAACGTGCAGTTCATGCAAGACAAACCAAGAATTTACAGGAACTGGAGGCTTTTTGCCAAGAGGAATGGGCAGCTTTACCATCTGAGAAGATAAAAAGCCTCACCCCCAAATACCACAAAAGACTTCAAGCTGTCATTAATGTTTAAAGGGGGCAATACACTGTATTAAGAACTGGGGTATGTAAACTTTTGATCACGGTAAATTTGAGTAGTTTCTGTTGCCATTATGATTTTAAAAAGTGTAAACATGATTTGATAATAAATGGCTTCAGTCAAACACTAGCCATTAGTGAAAATAAGTTTGTTTAGCATTCATATTCTCTGAAAAATGGCCAAGATATAAATTCTGCCAGGGTATATAAACTTATGAGCACAACTGTGTGTGTGTGTGTGTGTGTGTGTGTGTATATGTGTATATATAATATACACTTCTTTTTTTTTTTTTTTTTTTTTTTTTTAAGCGGAGGCCTTTGAGAATAAATTGGTGGGTGTTTTTTTGGAGAAAAAATACTTTTTAAAAAATATTTAATGCAGAAAAGCTAAATGCATAACCCAATGTTTTAGTAAAATATAGAAGATGTTACACTGAGTAAATGGATACCAAACCTGTCACGCTTTCAAATTGCACACACCCGTGCAATGGCGGCAACAAGCAACATAAATTTTACTATCCATAGGTAACACTTTAAAAGCCTTTACAGGTTACCACTTTATAGCACCAGACTTCCTATGTAAATCTAATTTCTGCCCATGGTCTGACATTCGCGGTGATACCTCACATGTGTGGGACAATCGCTGTTTGCGTGTGTGTTTTGCCTTTGCTCAGGGGGGTGGGGTGTGTTTTTTTTTTTTTTTTTTTTTTTTTTTTATCACTTTTTAATTGTTGTCACAAGGAGTGTAAACCTCCTTTAAAGCAGGAGTCCTGCAAATTTTTTTTCTTTTTTTAAAAGTCAGCAGCTACAAATACCGCAGCTGCTGACTTTTAAAATAAGGACACTTGCCTGTCCCAGGGTCAAGCAATGTCGGCACCCGAGGCCGAACCTTCCCTCAGTCTTCGGATGCTGCCACCGCCATCTTCGGTAAGGGAATCAGGATTTGAAGCCTTGCGACTTCACTTCCTGGTTCCCTACTGCACATGCGCGAGTCGCGCTGCGCATTTCGAATGGTCCCTGCTGTCTCTGGGACCCGTGTGTGTCCCAGCAGACAGCGTGGTGGGGACGGGAAGTGGCGTAGACTCCTGTGGGAGTCTATGCCTGAAAGTGGATGCAAACACCTGTCTTAGACAGGTATCTGCACCCCTCCCCCCTGAAAGGTGCCAAATGTGACACTGGAGGGGGGGAGGGTTCCAAAAAGTGGAGGTTCCATTTTTGTGTGAACCTCTGCTTTTAAGGCTCTGTTCACACCTAGATGTTTTTGGGCGTTTTTCTGCTGTAAGCCTCAGCTCTAAAAATGCCCGACAAGACCAATCCTATTCATTTCAATGGCTCCTGTTCACATCTGAGCGTTTTGTCATCTGAAGCAAAACGCCTGAAGCTCAAAGTAGAGGAACTTCTTTTTGGGCAGATTACAGGCGGTTTCTGCTTTTTACATTGGTGACCTTTTGACCTATTCAAAATTGTGGCAAAAAATCTTGCGACTTTCTGTCTGAAAACAAAAGGTGTGAACAGAGCCCAAAGCTTAAATGATTATTTCTTTGTTTAGCTCAACTTGTGCAGGTTGCAATTCTGCAGTGAACCTTTGCAGATTGCAATAAAGTCGCTATCTTGTTATTTAGGTACAGGCTATGGGACTGCAATGGGGGTGCTTTAAAAAGAAAAAAAATGATTTTTCTTTTATTTTTATCATTTTTATTGCTGTCACAAGGAAAGTAAACATCCCTTGTAACAGCAATGGACAGTGACATTTACTCTTTATGGAGAGATCTGGGGTCGGTAAAACCCCAGATCCCTCTTATGCCCTTAAAAGCATTTCATCACAATCAATCGGTGAGATCAAATGCTTTCCATTTGTAAGAATGCTGGATTGATGCAACTTTTTTTTTTTTTTTTGCTGTTGATTTGCCACTTGGTGGTGGCCACAAAATGTCAACTCTGATAATGGAGATTAGCTAAGAAATGAATTGTTATTGTTGAATAATATGACGTCTGTACCCTGGGGCAGACTCTGCTATAGTTTTGGCAATTAAACAGCTGTTTGTAAGCCATTGATATGGGATTCTGGTGCTGGTACTTGAGTTGCTGATTTACCGATTGTTGCTGGGAGCTCAGTAAATGCTGCTGCTCAGCGACCCAGTGTATTTTATCTGTTGCTCTCCCAGCAACCAGAATAATGCTGATAATATTGCTACAGCTTTTAGTATGAATAGGATAAGAACATTGTGTGAACCATCACTTTGAATCTGTACCTGTGTAATATTCATGAAAAAAAACAAAGCTGGGTAATAAGAGGTCAGTCAAATTTTATCATTTTGTGTTTTATCACATCTTCCTCTTATTGCTTATCAGAAAACCTATGAAAAAAAGTGAACCTCAAAAACTTACTATGTATGGTATGTTGTGTTGTTGGGGGTGTGGTGTGTGTGTTGTGTGTGTGTGTGTGTGTGTGTGTGTGTGTGTGTGTGTGTTTTTTTTTTTTTTTTTTTTGTTTTTCCTGTTTTTTCTATATACAGTATCTCTCAAAAGTTAGTACACCCCTCACAATTTTGTAAAAGAATTTATTATATCTTTTCATGTGACAACACTACAAATTACACTTTGCTTCAATGTAAAGTAGTGAGTATACAGCTTGTATAACAGTGTAAATTTGCTGTCCTCTCAAAATAACTCAACACACAGCCATTAATGTCTAAAACTAAACCACTGGCAACAAAAGTGAGTAGATCCCTAAGTGAAAATTTCCAAATTGGGCACAATTAGCCTTTTTCCCTCCTCAGTGTCATGCAACTAGTTAGTGTTACAAGGTCTCAGGTGTGAATGGGGAGCATGTGTGTTAACCACTTTCCGCCCTGCCTATAGCAGAATGACAGCCGGGCGGTGGTTCAGTTATCCTGACTGGGCATAATATGACGCCCTGCAGGATAACAGCTGTCGCGCGCCTGTTGGGGAGCATCGTGGCAATCGGTGGTGCGGTGTGTCAGTCTGACGCACCGATTTCAGTAAAGAGCCTCTGGCGGAGGCTCTTTACCACGTGATCAGCTGTGTCCAATCACGGCTGATCAAGATGTAAACCGGAAGAGCTATTGATCGGCTTTTCCTCACTCGCGTCTAACAGACGCAAGTAGATGAGAGACAATCGGTGGCTCTCCTGACGGGGGTGGGGCCTGATTGTTTATCAGTGCAGCCCCTCCTTAGATGCCCACACTAGACCACCAGGGAAGCCCCCAGCATGTGGATGACCAGGTACATCCCCCATGGCCATCCACATGTGAGAAAATATGCCCAAAATATGGCAATCAGTGCCCAGAAATGGGCACTGACTAGCACCTCTGTGGCACATTACAAAACAGGGATGCCCATCAGTGCCGCATACCAGTGCCATCTATCAGTGCCACCTCATTGGTGCCCATCAGTGCCTGTCATTGAAGAAGAAAATGTACTTATTTACAAAAAAAAAAGTAACTGAAACAAAGAAACTTTTATTTTTTTTTTTTTTTTTTTTTTCAAAATTTTCGGTCTTTTTTTTTATTTGCGCAAAAAATTGCAGAGGTGATCAAATACCACCAAAAGAAAGCTCTATTTGTGGGAACAAAATGAATTAAAACTTGTTTGGGTACAGTGTAGCATGACCGCGCAATTGTCATTCAAATTGCGACAGCGCTAAAAGCTGAAAATTGGCCTGGGCAGGAAGATGTCTAAGTGCCTGGTATTGAAGTGGTTAAATTTGGTGTTATCGCTCTCACTTTCTCATACTGGTCACTGGAAGTTTAACCGGTTCAATACAGGGCATTTTCACCCCCTTCCTTCCCAGGCCAATTTTTTATTTTCAGCGCTGTCGCACTTTAAACGACAATTGCGCGGTCGTGCAAAGTTGTACCCAAAATAAATTGACGTCCTTTTTTCCCCACAAATAGAGCTTTCTTTTGGTGGTATTTGATCACCTCCTGCGGTTTTTATTTTTTGCGCTATAAACAAAAGAGCGACAATTTTGAAATAAACACAATATTTTTTACTTTTTGCTATAATAAATATCCCAATTTTTTTTTTTTTTTTTTAAAAAACTTTTTTCCTCATTTTCGGCCGATACGTATTCTTCTTCTACATATTTTTGGTAAAAAAAATCGCAGTAAGCGTATATTGATTGCGCAAAAGTTATAGCGTCTACAAAATACGGGATAGATTTATGGCATTTTTTTTTTTTTTTTTTTTTTTTCCGTGACTGCGACATTATGGCGGATACATCCTACACTTTTGACACATTTTTGGGACCATTCACATTTATACAGCGATCAATGCTATAAAATTGCATTGATTACTGTGTAAATGTGACAGGCAGGGAAGGGGTTAACCACTAGGGGGACACAAGGGGTTAAATACGTTTCCTAAGGGAGTGATTCTAACTGTAGGGGGCGGGGACGTACAAGGGGAGGAGACCGATCAGTGTAACGCTGTACTGGGAACACAGATCGGTCTCCTCTCAACTGACAGGATGTGGATCTGTGTGTTTACACACACAGATCCACGGTCCGGCCCGGTTAACGGGCAATCGCGGGTGCCCGGCGGACATCGCGGCCGCCGGGCACACGCACCGGGTCCCGAGCAACGCGGCGGGCGCGTGCGCCCCCTAGGGGGCCGGGAAGCCCAGGCTGTCATATGACGTCCACCCAGGATGGGAGATCCCATCTGTGGACGTCATATGTCTATGGCCAGGTATTGAAGTGGTTAACTTGGCACCTCATAGCAATGAACTCTGAGGATCTAAAAAAAATTGTTCCTCTACATAAAGATGGCCTAGGCTACAAGAAGATTGCCAAGACCCTGAAACTGAGCTGCAGCATGGTGGTCAAGAACATACAGTGGTTTAACAGGACAGGTTCCACTCAGAACAGGCCTCGCCATGGTCGACCAAAGTCGAGTGCACGTGCTCAGTGTCATATCCAGAGGTTGTCTTTGGGAAATAGACGTATGAGTGCTGCCAGCATTTCTACAGAGGTTGAAGGGGTGGGGGGGGGTCAGCATGTGGGTGCTCAGACCATACACCGCATCAAATTGGTCTGCATGGCTGTCGTCCCAGAAGGAAGCCTCTTCTAAAGATGATGCACAATAAAGCCCGCAAACAGTTTGCTGAAGACAAGCAGACTAAGCACATGGATTACTGGAACCATGTCCTGTAGTCTGATGAGACCAAGATAAACTTATTTGGTTCAGATGGTGTCAAGCATGTGTGGCAGCAACCAGGTGAGGAGTACAAAGACAAGTGTGTTTTGCCTACAGTCAAGCATGGTGGTGGGAGTGTCATGGTCTGGGGCCATGGTCTGGGGCTGCATGAGTGCTGCCCGCACTGGGGAGCTACAGTTCATTGAGGGAACCATGAATGCCAACATGACACTGTGACATACTGAAGCAAAGCCTGATCCCCCTCCCTTCAGGGGCTGGGCCGCAGGGCAGTATTCCAACATAACGACCCCAAACACACCTCCACTGCCTTGCTAAAGAAGCTGAGGGTAAAGGTGATGGACTGGCCAAGCATGTATTCAGGCTCCGTGATGTCGTTGTGGAGTGTCGCATGAAAAGATATAATAAAATATTTTTAAAAATGTGAGGTGTGTGTGTGTGTGTGTATGTATATGTATATATATATATATATATATATATATATATATATATATATATATATATATATATATATATATATATTTTTTATTTTTTTTTTTCCCTTTCTATGAAGTAGTATGCCAGCTTACACCTAACAACTAATCCTTAAAAATGTCCCCTTCTCCCCCAACACTTTTGCTGACGACTAACCTGTGTAAAAGAAAAAAATGCTTATGCTTGACGATTTCAAAGCCGTATTCAATGTGAACGAGGGCTAAGGCTAGTCTGGTGTACGCTGGAATTCTACTTTGCGCAAATCGCCGTACCCGTACATCGGTATTTTGACGCTAAATACCATTGTTATGGCAGCATCTAGCTGCCATGACCCCAGTATTTTCGGGAATGATCTTTAGGATAAAAGTGCTCTCTGCAGCGGATGCGCCGCAAGATCACTTTAACCCGTGGTGGGAGAGGTGCCCACCCCCTCCAGTCGCGCTTCGGGTGTCTCTGCTGCTTACCGGATCTGTTAGTAGCGCCGGCGACGATCGCATCCTGTCACCTCGCTGCATGTATACCGAGTGAGGGGAAGATGGCCCCGCTCGGTTCCATAGCATTGGAGGAGGGCGGAAGCGACGTCAAATGTCACTTCCGCCCAATGCGCTTAAAGGATTTTTTATTTATTTTTTGTGTTAAAATGAGATCTGAGGTCTTTTTGACCCCAGATCTCACATTAACCACTTGACAACTGGGCACTTAAACCTCCCTCGTGACTAGACCACGTTTCAGCTTTCAGCGCTCTCACACTTTGAATGACACACTTTGGGCGGCACAGTGGTGCAGTTGGGCGGCACAGTGGTGCAGTGGTTAGCACTCTCGCCTAGCAGTAATAAGGGTCGCTGGTTCGAATCCCAACCACGACACTACCTGCCTGGAGTTTGCATGTTCTCCCTGTGCCTGCGTGGGTTTCCTCCGGATACTACGGTTTCCTCCCACACTCCAAAGACATGCTGGTAGGTTAATTGGCTTCTGTCCAAAAATTGGCCCTAGTATATGAATGGGGACCTTGGATTGAGGGTAGGGACTGATGTGAGTGTGCGATGTACAGGGTTAGGGACAAGGGTCAGGGTTGTAGACACACACTCACTCAGGTTGAACTGGATGGACTGGTGTCTTTATTCAACCTTACTAACTATGTGACAATTACTCAGTCATGTAATACTGTACCCAAAAGATTTTTTATATTTTTTTTTTGTCCTTTTTTTCATGCAAATAGAGCTTTCTTTTGGTGATTTGATCACCTGGGTTTTTTTTATTTTTTGCGCTATAAATGAAAAAATACCTAAAATTTAGAAAAAAATTACGCATTTTTCTTAGTTTCTGTGATAAAATTTTGCAAAATATTAATTTTTCTTAATAAATTTTGGCCAAAATTTATACTGCTACATATCTTTGGTAAAAATAACCAAAATTAGTAGATATTATTTGGTCTGTGTGAAAGTTAGTCTGCAAGTTGTGGTGCAAATCATAAAAAATTGATCACACCTGATGTACTGGTGGCCTTGTGACCTCTTGTGACCCAAACAAGCCAGGAAAGTACAAATACCCCCGAAATGACCCATTTTTTGAAAGTAGACATTCCAAGGTATTTAGTAAGATGCATGGTGAGGTTTTTGATGTCATTTTTTTTCCCCACAATTCTTTGCAAAATGAAGATTTTTTTTTTTCCCACAAAATTGTCATTGTAATAGGTTATTTCTTTCACATTGTGTATACCACAAATGACGCCCCAAAATACTTTATTCTACTCCTCCTAAGTATGGCGATACCACATGTGTGGGACTTTTTCAAAGCCTAGCCACATAGAGAGGCCCAACATGCAGGTAGCATCAATCAAGTGTTCTAGGAGCATAAATGGCACATCTAACGTGTTAGCTACCTATTACACTTTTGAAGGCCCTGGAGCACCAGGACAATGGAAACTCCCACAAAATAACCCCATTTTGGAAAGCTAACACCCCAACGTATAATCAATGAGGCTTTTGAACGGTTCATTTTTTTTTCCAGACGTTTTTGGAAAAGGTGGGGGAAAAAATGAGAACCCATTTTTTTTTTTTTTTTTAACGCAAAGTTGTCCATTTATAAGATATTTCCACATAGCATGTACATAGCTAAAATGACCCCCAAAATACATTCTGCTACTCCTCCTGAGTATGGCGATACCACATGTGTGAGACTTTTACACAGCCTGGCCACATACAAGGAACACCGTCAGGTGTTCTAGGGACACATAGCATGCACATACCAAGAATTACACCCCAAAATACATTCTGCTGAGCAAAGGGTGAAAAAAAGATTACCTGTGGTTTTAGTAGCACAGTTGTCTACAGGAGGATAGCACAGGTCCAGGCAGCAGGCAGGGACTTTGTCAGCAAAAGCTAACGCAATTGTCCAGGCAACAGGCAGGAACACTGTCCATAGTGGACAGGCAGGGATACTATCCATATACAGTCCAGGGTCAGTGCAGGCAGAGATTGTCATCAGTGCCACAATATTGATCCTGGTAGTAGGCAGGAACATGGTCCATCCATGTTGTGTTGTCAGTTCATGCGGCAGGCAGAGGCATGATGGCATAGGTCCTACAGGCAGCAGGCAGAAGTAGGGCCTCGTTCAGGACAGAATGGGGACGGGGTAGAGTCTTCTCCCACCAAAATCTCTTTAAAGCCTCTGAGTCTCCAGACCCTAATCTAGGAATGAGAAAACAAAAAAACAATGTTTTCTTCATCAAGAAAAACAATTCTGGAGCCCCTCACATATGTGAGACCCCTGTGTTAAGAATCCCACTAGTCCAGTGGTAGGGTACAAGATCAGTCCAAGAGGCAGGCAAAAAGGATGGTCAAACAGTCCAGGTCAGTTCCAGATCAGGCAGAGGTATGTATAGAATCGGTAGGCAGAAGCGTGGTCTAATAACAAGCCAGGGTCAGTTACAGAGCAAGTAGAGGCATAAGGGGTGTGAAGGTAAATGGCAGGAAGTGAGGGTTATGTTTACCATACTTCACTAATAATTTAGTGAAGTATGGTAACAACGGAAACTGTCAACTGGCCTGGTTGGGAAGGACATTGGGGACAATAAAAATTGGTGTCTCTTCTCGCTCCTCCTTTGGTGCACCCCCGGCATTTTTTCTGCAGTTTTTGGCCTGTTGGTCTGGGAGGAAGTGGCGTTCGGAGAGACTGCTAATCACATGGGATCGAATGGTTTCTGGTGGGCCGTTCGGGAATACAAGGGCAGTGGTGATTTCCTCCTGGTAGCCAAGGAAGGATTTGGGGCTTGCAGTGGGTTTGTGATCAATAACATAGCTGTTTGTATATGGCCAAATTAAACAAATAGAATGAAACTTTTTTTTTTTTTATACCACTGGTATGTTCATCTCGTGGCAAGGTAGGGTTCGATCATCTGGTCATTGAAGTCAACACCCCCTATAAACATGTTGTATTCGTGGATACATGTTTGCTTTTGGATTCGGCCATTCCTCCTGGTTATCTCCACGACGGTATTTTTGTGGATTGATGAAAGCGCGTAGACATCTCTTTTGTCCTTCCACTTCACAGCCAGAATTTCCTCATTCCATAAACTCGCTGTCTCCTTTTCTTAGCTTCTTGTTGATGAGGCTTTGAGGAAAGCCCTTGCAGTTCTTCCTTACGGTGCCACATGCTGGAGTCTTCTTTCTATGAAGGTTGCGGAACAGGGGCAAACTAGTGTAAAAATTGTCCACATACAAATGGTAGCCTTTCTCCAGGAGTGGGTTTATGAGTTCCCAGACGACTTTCCCACTCGATCCAATGTATTCTGGGCAATTAGGGGGATGTAGCTGGGTGTCCTTCCCTTCATATACCATGAAAGCATGGGTATACCCTGTAGCTCGGTCACACAATTTATACATCTTCACCCCATAGCGGCCCTTTTGGTGGGCATAAATTGTTTTATGCTCAGCCTGCCAGTAAATTTGACAAGGGACTCATCCATGTATATGTGTTGGTCTGGGGTAAACAACCGGGGGAAGATATCAGAAATTTTTTTTTGGTAGTGGCCGAATTTTATAAAGCTTGTCAAAATTTGGGTCATTTTGGGGAGGGCACTGGGTATTATCATTGTAGTGTAGGAATCTCATAATTGTGAGATATCTGGTCCTGGGCATTACTGAGGAAAAGATGGGCATGTGGTGGATGGGGAGGGTAGACCAATACGAACGTAATACATTTTTTTTGGTTAGTCCCAATGTGAGGCCCAAAAATGTTTTAAACTCCTCCACTGTTAGGGCTCACCACTCGTAGGGACCGGCATAATAGGACGTTGGGTTACTTGCTATAAATTGTTGGGCATATAGGTTGTACTGGGCCACAATTGATACAAGCATGTCCTCAGTAAAAATAAGGTTGAAAAAAATCTATTGGTGAAAAATTTTCTGTGTCCACCTGGACTCCTGGCTGGGCAGTGAAAGGGGGAATGATGGCTTCTCCTGAATTAGGAGGGAGCCATTAGGGGTTCTGAAGGGAATAGGGAAGGCTGACGTGTGACTTAACCCTTTGGGACTGAGTTGACACCCCACTGGTACGTGGCCTTTGCCGAGGTACTGCGGTGCTGGTGGATGGCATTGCGGTGCTGGTTGTTGGCACTGCCTCCTCACCAGTATGCCTTCGTCTGGCGGGCGTACTCTTATCCTCCTCTGAGGCTGTCAGTGTATTACTGCTTAGGACAGGCTTGTAGTCCACGTCTGACTCAGAATCTGAATATGAGGAGGAATCTGAAGCAGAGCGCTCCCCGTTGCTCTCGTCGGCCGCAAGAATATTGTATGCCTCCTTGGCTCTGAAAATAATCTGATATTCTTAGTGATGACAAATGGCACTGATATGTGGCACTGATGACATGTGACACTGGCAGATTGCACTGATGACAGATGGCACTGATGACACGTGACACTGATGTGGTAGGTGGCACTGATGACAGATGGCACTGATACATGGCACTGGTGACAGATGGCACTGATACGTGGCACTGATGACAGATGGCACTGTGACATCAACATTAATGAGCACTGATGTGGCACTGTTGGGCTCTGATGTGTGTTTTTACTGTGTTTTTACAAAACGGCTGGCACTCACGATTTAGCATAGATCCTCTCTCCTCACACGCTGTCTCTGTGTGAGGGGAGAGAGCCGGCAATGAGAGATGATCTCGTATGTTTACACTTGATTGGCCGTTTACAGCAATCTATGACTGGCAGTGTCCAAGGGACACGGCCAGCACAGAATTTCCCCGATGCTCCCCCGCGGGAGCGCGCATCGCGGAAGTAAACAGGAGGACGTCCAGGGACGCCCTTCAGCAATTGGAGTCCGCGCTGTAGCCGTCTTTCGGCTATAGCGCGGATGCCTAGTGGTTAAAGAGGTCCTGTCATGCTTTATTTCTATTGCCAGGGATGTTTACATTCCTTGTAATAGGAATAAAAGTGACCCAAACTTATTTATTTTTAAAAGACCGTGTCAAACTAAAAAAGTAAAACAAATAAATAAGAAAAAAAAATTAAAATTTTGAAGCGCCGCATCCCGATGAGCTTGCACGCAGAGGCAAACCCATACATGAGTAGCGCCTGCATATGAAAATGGTGTTCAAACCACGCGTGATGTATCGCCTGCGATCGTTAGAGCATTAATACTAGCCCTAGACCTTCTCTGTAACTCAAAACTGATAACCTGTAGAATTTTTTTTAAACGTTGCCTATGGAGATTTTTGAGGGTAGAAGTTTGTCGCCATTTCATGAGCGGGCGCAATTTTGAAGCCTGACATGTTGGGTATCAATTTACTTGGCGTAACATCTTTCACATTATAAAACAAATTTTTTACTATTGTTTTATTTTTTTTTTTAATTAAAAAAAAAGTATTCCTTCCAAAAAAAGTGTGCTTGTAAGACCGCTGCACAAATACGGTGTAACAAAGTATTGCAACGACCGCCATTTTATTCTTTAGGGTGTTAGAACCCTGATACATTATATATATTTTTTTTCTAAGTAATTTTCTAGCAAAAAAAAAAAAGATTTTAATTTGTAAACACCGAGTCTGAAAAATAGGCCCGGTTCTTTAAAGCCGAGTTAACCCAAAAATGTCACTTCCACTTTAAGGGAGGTGACCCCCTGACATGCCACATTTGGCATGTCATTTTTTTTTGGTGGGGGGGCCTTTTTAAAGGGTCCCAGCTCCCACTTCCTCACGGTGCACCGTGGCACCAGAATGGAGATCACCTCTCCCCTCTCCCTCTGGGCAATCATCTGGGATACGTCACAGGTCCCAGATGATTGCCCGGCCAGTCACGGCGCGCAGCGTGGCTCGCGCATGTGCAGTGGGTGCCCACAGTTACAATGCCAGCGCCTCAGAGAGGAGGGGGAGACTATCGGGGCTTCATTCCCCCGCATCACTGGACCCCGGGACAGGAAAGTGTCCGATTTATTCAAAGTCAGCAGCTGCAGTATTTGTAGCTGCTGATCTTCTTTTTAATTTTTTTTTTTTTTAAGCAAAACTCCGCTTTAAGTGGTTTACATGTTCATACTTCATCTGTATACTCCAGCCTGCACTAGGTTCTTTTTGCACATTTGTAGTTGACCTATAGATAATAAATATATAAAGATATTCAAGAAGTTGTTGTAAAGAAGGGGACTAACATTGGGGAATGATCTTACAAATTTATTTACCCCACTTTAGTACTAACCTTTATTAGCCCCTACCTTCCAGGTCATTTTCTATTTTCATTGCTGTAATAGGTTGAATGACAGTTACTATGAATTATTTATTTTTTAAATCAAAAACTTTGAAAAAAAAAAAACTTTTTTACCTTTTTGTTCTAAAATATGAAAAATGGCAAGATCATAAGAAAAGTCAAAAATGACTAACCCCCCCCCGCCCCCTTTTTTTTTTTTTTCTTTTTTTTTTTCCAATGTTTTGAAAATAAAACATGCTGGTATTGACCAGGGTTGAGTCATGGAGCTTGGTAATGGTCCATTAGATGCATTAACTGTACAGGTCATACACAAGAGGAGGTGAAGGGGTTAATATACAGTTCACATACAGTGAGAGGTTGGTGATATGAAGGTTAAAGGGGTTGCAAAGGTAAGTGTTTTTTCACCTTAATGCATCCTATGCATTAAGGTGAAAAAGCACCTGGCAGTGACCGGCCCCCAGCCCCCGTTTTACTTACCCGAACCCTTGAACTTGTCCCACAGGGACGTGCCGTCTCTCGGCTAGGGGGTTCTCAGCTGTTTATTGGATAGATTGATAGCAGCGCCGCCATTGGCTCCCCTGCTGCTGTCAATCAAATCCAATGACGCAGCCTCTGGGCGGGCAGGGCCGAGTCCTGCATTCGGCGTCTATGGCGTCAATGGAGGTATGACATGTTTTGTTTTTTTTTTAATTTTTATTTTTTTTAAATAAACCTTTAGTATCACTTTAATGTACAGATGAGCTGGATAAGGGAGATGAAGTGGCTAATATAGGTCGCTACAGAGATAACAAAGTTGAGATATACAGGAGGGGAGGAAAGGTTAAAAACTGTCCCACAACCTTGAATATCTGCTGCGGCGGATCTAAAACCTGTGAATGAATAAATCATTCATTTAAAGCAGTATTAAATCCAAAAGCAAACATTTTATCCTAAATTGTAAGCAGTAATGAGCAGAGCCCTCTAAATTCCTCCTGTAATGTATTATAACTGTACTGTCTGCCCTCATGTTGTAAACAATGTAAAGCACTGCGCAAACTGTTGGTGCTATACAAATCATGTATAAGAATTGCAGCTTACTGATTCTGCTTATGGCTCCTGCTGCTGTCATTCAAATGCTGTGAGGATGGAACAGATTGCAGGGCCAAACTGCACTGTGTGTATCAATAGACTCAAACAGCCCGGCTCGGGAGTGAGCCTGCAGGTGCGCTACCATAGGAAGCGTTTATGGGGGCACACAGAGAAAATGAGTCGTCGAGCACCACCATAGGGGGAACCCAGAAAAGGAGGTTTGGGGCCGCCCTGTACAATACCATTGCACAGAACAGGTAAGTATAAGATGATGTTAAAAGAGAAGTAAAAAATTTTTTTTCCCCCCTATTCATACTTGCCTAGGTGCATGCAGCATGGGTCTGATGCTGCCTCTGAGAACCAAGCGATCGAACACCACCGATCCCTCGGTTTTCACAGCTCCGTGACCAGAGAGCTGTAGACTGTCAGTCACAGCTCTCTGTTCTCCCTCACTAGAGCGCCAAGCTGTGGAGGGGCAGAGCGGCCATCTTAGGCTCTCAGCTGAGGGGCTGAGCCTGGTGTCGGTCCAGGATCTAGGCTCTGTGGTCAGGATAACGTGGTGCCTTTACTGACATTGGTGACATCAACAGAGCTTCAGTCAGCTCTCAGCTGAATATGGGTCAAAGGAGTGCAAAATGAATTGGCTAAACTTCTTCTCGTTTAAAGCAGTTGTAAAGGCTATATATTTTTTTATAAAGTGAAACTTTAGTCAGAAAAAAAAACCCTGCTTGGTCACTTCAGGCTGGCTTCTTTTTTAGATGTAGCTATGTAAAACATTAAAAATAAGTGTTTTTTTTTTTTAAATCCAGTAATGCACTGTTTCACCCTGCTTTGCACATGCTCAGTTGCGCTCTATTTTTGGGTACTGTGCCAAAATTGTAGAGGCTGATCGCCTGACTAAAGATTTACTGCTGCTTAGGGGCTCTGGGTTTCAGGAAAATGGCAACCTCCAGCAAGAAGAAACTGTAACAATGCTGGAGACAATTTATAGCGTATGCTATTATGGTAGCATATTTGTTAATGGGAAATATATGTTCCGTGCTAAAGAATGTGTCTCCCCACCCCACCAAGTTGTTATGGATAAAATTCCACTTTTAAGTGTTTAAATAAAATTGCAATTGCACAG
Organism: Lithobates septentrionalis; assembly: GCA_037952835.1. Lineage (NCBI taxonomy): Eukaryota > Metazoa > Chordata > Amphibia > Anura > Ranidae > Lithobates > Lithobates septentrionalis. Next base: position 40,101 of record JBBDGP010003009.1, read on the forward strand.
AGCGGCCCCAAACCTTCTTTTCTTGGATCCCCCGCCAGAGCGCCTGGCCCCTCCTCTCTTGTGAGTGGCTCCTATAAAGGCTCTCTCTCCCTCTGCTTCTCTCAGCCAAGCCTGTGAGACCAAGAAGTGAGTTGAGAGAGCCGCTGCAGAGGGGGACAGTGCTAAAGTGAATGAGGGCTCAGGGAAGGATGAAGGGGGTATACTACTACATACATTTTTTTTTTTTTTTATCTTAATGCAAGGACTGATGGAGATCGATAGAGATAGAGAGATAGAGAGATATATATATAGAGATATATCTGTCTCTGTCTCTGTCTCTGTGTTTTTTTTTTTGTGTGTGTGTGTGTTGGCAGCCCTTTCATTTTGAATAAAATAAAAAATCCATGTACGAATACTAAATGTAAATATATGGCTTCAGCATTGATCCACTGCTGCAGCTATCCCACACAGGCTCTAAGCCTGAGGATTGAGCGATCATATGACTGCTGATTGCTCAGTTTAAGGTCTTCAGAGAGCAGTGGCTGTCGGTTACCGACTCTCTGCTCTGCCCTGCCCCTCCAGCACTCACTGGAGCACTGGGCTGTGAAGAAGGCGGCTTAGGCTCTCAGCGGCACACTGTAAGGCTGAGCCTGCTGTCGGGCATCTGGGGTGATCCCGACATTTTTTATTTATTACAGGTATTTGTGCAGTATATATTACATTCACATCAGTCCCTTCCCTTACCATCTAAGGTCCTTTAAAGTGGGGTTCCACCCAAAAAACAAAAATACCTGTAAAAATTCTAAAAAACAAAACAAAACATTTGGATATATATTTTTTTTTTTTTCACTTACCTCTAAATGCCTGTTGTTAGGTGGTCCCTCGTAGTCTGCCTGTTCCTTTGCCTGGGCTGGTGACATCACTTCCCCCCAGGCACAGGAAGGGCTCCGCTCTGCTCCCTCCCTCCTGTCAATCATCCGGGACCCATTACAGGTCCCAGGTGATTGAGCGGCCAATCACGGCGCGCGGCGCCGCTCGCGTATGCGCAGTGGGTGCCAGGCTGTGAAGCCACAGCCCGGTGCCCACAGTTGAAATGCCGGCGCCGACGAGCGGAGGGGGGGGACGAGCGGGGCTTCGATCCCCCGCATCGCTGGACCCAGGGACAGGTAAGTGTCCAATTAAAAGTCAGCAGCTGCAGTATTTGTAGCTGCTGACTTTTAATTTTTTTTTTTTTTTTGACGGCCCCCCTGGGTGGAACTCCTCTTTAACACACATTCATACATACACATGTTAAGGCCAATTAACCTGCCATCGTGTCTTTGGAGGGTGGGAGGAAACCAAAGTACCCAGAAGAAACCCACGCAGGCACAGAGAGCATGCAAACTCCAGGCAGGTAGTGCCGTGGTTGTAATTTAAACTGATGACCCAAGTGCTGCTGGTCAGAAGTACTAGCCACCTAGCCATTGTGCTGTCAGAATTCATCCAGAGACCACAGTGGCTCTGTGACGTCACTGACAGCAAGCTATAGAGTGCTGTGAGCTGATTTTGGGTCATGGGGGGGGGGGGGGTGGCAAAAGTGCACTCCTGTAACCCACAGGGATGACTTTCTGTTAGAGGATATATAAATTGTCTGTTTAGATTCCCTTTGCTACTTCTTCATTTCATTTAAAACTTTTTATTTCAAGAACATTCATTAAATTTTCTAATCATTTTGTTAGATTTAATCGACTTTCATGTTCAACTGCAGTGAGGTGGAAATTTGAAAGAGCATAATGGAAATTTTTTCTTAAATTCACTTTTACAGTGTATGAAATTTCTGCGTGGTAAAGTCTATTTGTTGCAAAAATTGAATGTTAAAAGCAAAAGAAAATCTGAAGTACTTTCTAACGATATGCGTCAAGCTGTTAAATGCATTGAGAGTTTTTGCACAAATGTTCAAACCGACATTTGTTTGAAAATCAACTAGTAGATGTGCAACCTAAAAGTTCTGCAGCAGGTATTTACTTGCAGATTAAACTGAAAACTGTTTTTCAACCTCAGTTTAGTTGCTGTTTCACTATCCTGTCGCGGGCAGGCTGCTGTTTGCAAGTAGAGGCTAAGTTATTTGGCCTTTTTTCATGTTTTAACATGAGATTAAAATTGCAGTTGATTTAGGGCCAACAGTCAAGTTATGTTACTTGCCAATACCCATTTAATTCTCCAAATTAGGCATTTTTTTTCATCCCTGGCATCTGTATACCATTTTAGCTCAGAGGAGCTTCAGCATTTAACTTTCATTAACTTTGATGCTTATTTTTGAGGGCAAAGGTGCTAGGATATAGACAGAATACTGCCAGCGATGACTGGCAGAGCTTGAATATATTTTTAATGATTTTAAAGTGGAGTTCTGCCTGTGTAAAAAACATACTGCAGCTGTTGACTTTTAATATATGGACACTTGCCTGTCCTGGGAGCCAGAGATGTCGGCACCCGAAGCCGACCCATCCCTTGGCTCTGGGTGCAGGCGCCAGCATCCTTACTAAGGGAAACTGCTTCACGGCTTTTTTCCTACTGCGCATGCGTGAGTCGCACTCTACCTTCTGAATGGTTCCTGCTGTGTTCTGGAACCTGCGTGTCTCCCAGAAAGCAGCGGGGGGTAGGAGGGGCGGATATTGCATAGTTCACCGCACAAGGTTGCGACGATCTTGCGACGATCTTTCCCCGGAAGTGGGAGCAGATACCTGGATTTGACAGGTATCCGCTCTGCCCCCCCCCCCCCCGAAAGGTGCCAAATGTGGCACTCCGCTTTAAGATTGATATTAACTAAAAGGAATAGAGGTGTGGTTATATGCTTAGAATTATTTTAAAAGGGAAGTAAGGCCAAAGCATTTTTTGGTTGCAGGAGTTGGTCTCCAGGCTCTGGAAGGATTCAAACCATATTGTCAGGATCCACCCTGATGCCTAATTGGCAGTTGGCTCGGCCTCTCAGCACATGGCTGCTTGCCCCTCCCATTCCGGCCCAGCGCTCCAGTGAGTGTTGGAGAAGCAAAGCAGAGAGCGGTGACTGATGGTCACTACTGTGCTCAGAGCTGCCTGAGTGATCACCCACATTTTCAGAAAAAAATATGCATTTTTTGCATTTGACTCTGCAAAGCATTGCAACTGTATAAAAAAATGTACTGTAGTTTTAAAGAAATCTTATAACCCTGAACAACAAATATTTTGCTTGAACACTTTTTGATTGAGATATTTATAGATTTTTTTTTTTGGCATCTTCTCACATGTAACCTATGCCATACCGTTGTTAGAGTAATCTTCTGTTTTTGCAATAAGTGTTGGCTACGCTGAACATGTATAATAAACATTCAACTGTTGCTGCACATCCAGTACACCAAGTACAGCTGAAATATCTGTGGAGATCTGAAAGCGGTAATGCAGCTTGGATATACCAAGTGTGTTTTTTTTTTCTCATATGTGGATGGGACAGTCATGCAAGAGAATTGTATTGCTTTAAAAAAAAAACCATGACCACTCTGAAAGAATTTAGTTGTAGGAGAGAAAAATGTGGCACATGAACCCCTTATTGGCCCATCAAAGATATTTTTGCCTTTGCCTCACATAAAATTGGGATTGATGAAAAATTTGCGAAAGTGATGAACAAGGAAGGTGACGATTTTTGATATTTGAGACCAATGTTTTCAAGAATAGGTGATGCCAAGATTAACCGCTTCAATACTGGGCACTTTCACCCCCTTCCTGCCCAGCCCAATTTTCAGCTTTCAGTGTAGTCGCACTTTGACAATTACGCGGTCATGCAACGCTGTACCCAAATAAAATTTTAATCTTTATTTTTTTTTTCTTTATCGTACATCACTGGACACAGAGCCACAGTAATAACTGTATGGGTTATATGGCACCTTCAAGTGATGGACACTGACACACCCTAAACAGGAAGTGCAATTCCCCATATAACCCCTCCCCTTACCGGGAGTACCTCAGTTTTTTCGCCAGTGTCTTGGGTGTTGGTCACGAGTAAAGATGTGCTGTGCTCCGCTGGAATATTCCTTACTGGGGCAAGCCATGAAACCGGATCCATTCAAAGTGTCTTTTCCAGACCGAATTGAATGGTACCCGGGCCTCGTGTCCGAAGAAACAAGGTTTTACCTGTAACGCTTCTCTTTTTAGAGAGCTGGACCCCGGAATCCAGTATTTGGCTTTTTTTTTTTTTTTCAGCCATATTACTGGCAGGGTGCCTTTTACAGGCCCATGGCTGTGCATCCTTCGATCAAAAAGGGGGCCCCAGTTCCTGAAGTTTTTTTTTTTTTTTTTTTGTTTTTTTTTTTAACGGAGCACACCGTGAGAGGTGAAGATTGGGTCTGTTACCGCAAAACCCTGCAGCTGGATAAGGTAAGGGAGATTCCTAAGGAATTTTTCTAATTCTTCTGGGTTTTCTCCTTCTAAGTAAATGCTGTCATGACTATAGTCACCACCGGGGGCTGTCAAGAGCACGTACCTGTTCCATGCTTGTCAGTCTCGCTCTGTTTTCAAGCTGCATGCAGCTCTCCTCTTCTCCACCCCAGTCCTCCATGCGATCTGGTCAGAACGGGAGCCCGCTCATGCGGTAAAACGTTCTATTTTAAGGGGGCGCGGTGGGTGGTCGGAGGAGGGGGACGGGGCTTAGCAGCATTGATGCGCTTCAGCGTCAAAAACGCGGGCTGTATAGCTATAAAATGCACCTTTTTTCAGGTGCATACAGCTAGTAGGGACACAGTGGACGGGTGGCATGTGAGTGGGTGACACAGGCATTCCCAGGCACGTTTACTTAAAGCATCAGGCTGAGCTTAATAGCAGCGGCAGTTGCTGGACTATTGCTCAGCACTATGACCAGAGGAGGTGGTTCAAATGCCACAAAAACCAGGGACACAAAAGGGTGGCCTTCGGGTCCCTCTGCAACACCATCCTGTTCTAAGGAGGCTGGTCAGAGTGAGCCACCAGGGGCTGCAATTGCTTCCGACACTTCAGCCCCTGTCTATATAACTGAGCAGGTTTTCTCCTCAGCTATGAGTGGTTTAGAGGAAATATTTAGTGGCTTTAATCACGTCTTCACAGAGTGGAGGGGACCGTGAACAGGCTGATTCCTCTTCCGAGGAATCAAGTGGGGAAGAACCTTCTTCAGCTTCACATGCTGAGAAGTTGCTGGTGCATTCTCTTACTGAAATGGTCTGCGCCACATTTAAGCTACCCTTAACTGAGTCGGTTAAAGAGCCCACTTCCTGTTTGGGTTCACTAAAGCCTCCGCAAGCCTTGCGTGCCTTTCCTGTCCATTCATTACTAGAAAAGCTTATGTATTCTGATTGGAATCGCCCAGATGAAAACTTTTTAGGATGAAAAAAGTGCTTAACACTTTATCCTATGGAGGAAACATTTACAAAGATGTGGGGTATACCAGCAATTGACGCTGCTATATCCTCTGTGAATAAAAGTTTGACTTGTCCGGTTGACAATGCGCAAATGCTTAGGGATCCAACTGATAAACAAATTGGAATTCCTGTTAAAAAAACATTTTCTCCCTGGCAGGTTCAGTGGCTCAACCTGCAGTGGCGGCAATTGGGATATGTCAGTCCTTGAGAGACCCTTTGAAACAGGTACTCAAGGTGTTCCCTGAACAGCAGGCCCAGGAATTAGCTGAGCTGTCAGCAGCTTTGTGCTTTGCAATTGACGCAATCAGAGATTCTATTCTTCAAACCTCTTGCCTTACGCTTGGGTTGGTACATATGCGTAGAATCTTATGGTTAAAAAGTTGGTCAGCCGAAACGCCATGCAAAAAGCTCCAGGCTGGTTTTCCTTTCCACGGTGAAAAGCTGGGGAGGATTTGGACAAAAATATCAAGTGGGAAAAGTATCCTTTTGCCAGTTAAGAAAGAGAGTAAATGTCCCTAATTTAAACGGGCTCGTTCTCCAGTGCCAGGGGCATCAGCCTCTAGGCAGTTGCGACGGCCTCCACCGTCGGGTTCAAGAGGTAAACATCAGGGTCAATCCCAGGGACAAAATAAGTCCTGGGGGAGGAAACCAACAAGACAGAACGCTAAAGCCTCTTTACAAAGGGGCGCCCCCGCTTGCTCGAGTGGGGGGAAGACTTCTGCAATTCTCAAGGGTCTGGCAGGAAGAATTTCAGGACAGATGGGTGGTCTCCTCCACAGTAGCTCTAGGGTACAAACTAGAGTTCCGAGATTTCCCGTCTCCTCATTTCCTCAGGTCAAAAATCCAGAGAAAAAGAAGTCCTCCTTTAATCCATACATCACGGGACACAGAGCCATAGTAATTTACCATGTGAGTTATAGTCCACCTTTAGGGTGTGCCAGTGTCCAGCACACCCTAAACAGTTAGTTGCCTCCCTATATAACCCCTCCCATGTCGGGAGCTCCACTGGAGCAATGCTTGCTGGGGATAGCTATGCAGCCGGATCCATTCAAAGTGTCTTTTAGGCCAAATGGAATGGTGCCCGGGCCTCGTATCCGAAGAAACAAGGTTTTGCTTGTAAATGCTTCTCTTTTTAGAGAGCTAGACCCTGGGATCCAGTACTTTTTGTATTAAGGCCATAAGGTTTTACTGGCGGGGTGCTATTACAGGTCCAGGTTTGTGGGTTCCCCGAGGGTCCCCGGTTCCTGAAGGTTTGTTAACGGAACCCACCGTAAAGGGTGAAGATTGTGTCTGTTGGTTTTACCAAAGAAAACCCTGCGGCGGCAAAGGTAGGGAGTTTTCTAAGGAATTTTTAAATTTTCTTGTCTCATTTTAAAGTAAATGTTGTCATGCCTAAGTGTCACCACTGGGGAATGTATGGAGCACGTACCTTATCATGCTTTGCTCAGAGATCACGCTGTGTCACAGAAGCAGCGGACTTTTTTCCTCCGGCTAGCAGGCAGACCTCCGGTAAGTTTGGCGGGTTTTGCTTCCTCCAGACACCCCATCTGGGTTGAACTCTTCCCCTCTTCATGAGGCTGAGTATAAGGGAGAACTGAAAACTATCGGAAGGAGGGGTGGTGCGATGCGAGGTGGGGGCGGGGCTTAGTGCAGCGTTGGCGCCCTCCAACGCGGGAGTGTGTTTTTAAAAAAAAAAATAAAATAAAAAACTCCATTTGTGCTGGCTGAAAATTGTCAGAGACATAACAGCAAAGAGGAGCATGAGAGAGGTTTTGGTGACACAGGCATTTCCTATTTGACACATTTACTATTTGCATCAGGCTGAGCATTAATAGCAGCGGCAGTGGCTGACTATTGCTCAAGCAGTGGATGCGATTTCTTCTGGTAGTACCTCTGCTTTGTTCATCGGGATAAGGTCAGAAGAGGGGATGAAACGCCCCCAAAAAAAGAGCTAAAAGACTCTCCCGCAAGCTCTGGAAAGCCTACTCATTTCTACAAATGGCATCCTCCCCTGAGAGGGGGTGGCTGATCAGAGTGAGCATCTGGGCCATGAAATGTTTGCAGCTGTTTTCAACACTGCAGCCCCTGTTTATTTGACTAAAAAGATCTTTTTTGCTCAGCCATGATAGGTTTAAAAAAAAAAAAAAAAAAAGTTTAGTGACTTTAATCAAATCCCAGTATGGGTCAAGAACAGACCAGGGGGAGGGGAATTGGGACTTTAAATGAAATTGCGCTGGGTAAGGTCGCACGTTTCCATCCCTATGACTACAATATAAGAAACCCACAAGCAATAGCGAGCGAGTAAAAGAAAAGGGGATGGAGCTTTAAATGAAGCCAATGGTTTGCAAGCCAACACATAAACGGTGGGACAATAAGCTTTATTAAATGTTAATACAAACAATGGTATCAAACAGTGTCAAAATTAACACTTGGTAAAATGTCATACGATAGATGGTAGCAATGATTGACCAAAGATCAGCATAAGGATCATTAGCATTGTTACAAAAGGTATAATAGGTAAAGTAAATAATATGGGTATGAGCAATATTACTAAGTAAAAACAAGGGACCAACAGGTGTCAGAATGGGTAAATGATTAATGCAAGGTAATGCCTGCCTAATAGCTGGCCTCAAAATCCTGTTAAAATAAACAATAGCATGTGTAACGTGGGCTGGATAAGTAGAAGGGGACTGGTAGCTTGACGCGTTTCGTGGTTCACAACCATTCATCAGGAGCAGACATGTCATGTTTCTGAAAATTAGGATATTAAAAAGGGTTGAAGTGGGTACAGGAGGGCAGGTAATCCCCCAAAAGAAAGTACTCACAAAAAAGCATAGGTTTTGGAAACTTGAGATAACCAGGAGCAAATTACACCACCCCTGACCTGTATTAACACCTCCGCGCAATGTTAATAAATGTCAAAACCCTACCAAAGCTGCCACTTAACAATAAAATGTAGGGCTGCAACTAACGATTATTGTCATAATCGATTAGTTGGCCGATTATTGTTTCGATTAATCGGTTAATAACCTTAAAAAAAAGTGTGGTGTATAATTTAGTTAATATGTAAAGTTTTAATAAAAGGCAAATTATTCTTAAATATCTCTATGCAGGGGGGAATATAAATAACCAACTATATGGTTAGGGAGCAAAATATCTAATCCACTCTGAGAATAACAGACAGAAGAGATATTCTGTACATACTATTAGAGGAGATATACTGTATATACTATTAGAGGAGATATACTGTATATATTAATTATTAAATACGGTACTATTAAAGGGTGAATCTGGTAAATATCATCAGACTCAGAGATCTATTTTTTATTTAAAAAAACAATGTCTTCCCCGACAAATGACAAAAAATGTCATTTTAAGAACGTTCGTTCGATTTTCTAATTGTTAGTGGGGTCAAAATCGAATTGTCAAAGGATCTGCGGGAAAAGGTAGTTGAACTGTAAAAAAACCAGGAAAGGGATATAAAAAGATATCCAAGGAATTGAGAATGCCAATCAGCAGTGTTCAAACTCTAATCAAGAAGTGGAAAATGAGGGGTTCTGTTGAAACCAAACCACGGTCAGGTAGACCAACTAAATTTATTTAATTTATTTACAGTAGAGATTATTTGCTCTTTTTGTACTATAAAGAGCTAATTTTAGTTTTTTTTTTTTAACCCCACTATGTTACTGGCCGATTAATCGATTATGAAAATAGTAATCGATTAATTTCATAATCGATTAGTTGTCGATTAATCGATTAGTTGTTTCAGCCCTAATAAAATGTATATAAACCGAATTCACCAAAGGAAAATTATAGATGAAATGGTGGCGCTTATCCCCAGGTGGGGAGATGCCAGACACTCTTATCCAGCCAGTGAGCTGAATACAGACGTGACTAGAGAAAAAGTGAAAAAACATATATTGCTAAATAGCCCAAAAAGTAAAAATTAATATTAAATAAAATAAATTATTCAATATGAGCTAATATAAATTATAACACTCAGTGAAAGTGATATACAGATATATAAATCCAAGAAAAAATATATAATGAAAATTGAACACAGTAAATATCTATAAAGTCCAGAAACCAATCAATCGTGAGAAATAATCGTGAAAATATTTGAAGAAAATCCAAAAAAAGTGAGAGTGACTCCAAAACTGCTCAGCTGTGTTTTCAAACATCCACCACACCTCTGTGACGTGAATCCATTCCCTGCTGAGATTCAAACTCACCAGCTGTTAAGGCCTCTCACTCTCGTGTTTGGCCTGACAGAGCCTCTAACCCACTTACATGGGGGTTAACATGCGAGCATACACCTCCACTGCTCCATAGGAACACCGCTTTTCTCAGGTTGGTAGTATGACATAAAAATAAAAGAAGCTACAATAGTGTAATCTCGTTTAAAAGATTTAATCACATATAAAACAACTTGTAATGAACTCACATTTAAAATAACAGGTAAGTCACTTCACGACAAATGGAGAACTCCCACAGCACAGCAAGCAATAGCAACTGAAATAACCGGCAGACCCAGGAGGTGTGTGTGCTCACGTCGACTCACCCGTCCGCAGCACTCGTCCCTTCACTGGAGCTCCGCTCTGTCCTCCTTCACTCCCTCCTCTAGTACTCGTGTGAGATCGCCGTGTAGCCACGCCCTGACATGTTTCATCATAAAGATTTAATCATGGGGTTCTGGGTTCCACGTCACAGAGGTGTGGTGGATGTTTGAAAACACAGCTGAGCAGTTTTGGAGTCACCCTCACTTTTTTTGGACTTTCTTCAAATATTTTCACGATTATTTTTCACGATTGATTGGTTTCTGGACTTTATAGATATTTACTGTGTTCAATTTTCATTATATATTTTTTCTTGGATTTATATATCTGTATATCACTTTCACTGAGTGTTATAATTTATATTAGCTCATATTGAATTTATTGAATAATTTATTTTATTTAATATTAATTTTTACTTTTTGGGCTATTTAGCAATATGTTTTTTCACTTTTTCTCTAGTCACATCTGTATTCAGCTCACTGGCTGGATAAGAGTGTCTGGCATCTCCCCACCTGGGGATAAGCGCCACTATTTCATCTATAATTTTCCTTTGGTGAATTTTGGTTTATAAAAAGCATAGGTTGATGATGAATGGCCAGATGCGGCAAGCCGTCCAGAAATACTGCAACCGGGAGCTGAGGCGGGCACCCTCGCCGCGGCGACATACACAGGCACCCCCCCCCCCCCGAGGAGACACAGAGCCACGAGGCACCCTAGAGATAAAGGTGGCAGATGAACCAAGGTGAAAAGGGGAATTGAGAGTGCAAGGAGGGGGGGTTCCCCGCGGCGGCGCCTATATATGAGCGCTCTTGGTTGCCTGGGGTGGTGCGGTGCTCGAGGCACACTATTGTGTGGTCGGTGTTCCCCTCTCTACACCACTCAACCTCACGTCACACAGGTAATACCTTCCTCACCCCATCTTACCACCTGTTTCCCCCCCCCCCTTTTTTGCTGGTTCCTCACTTGCTGGCCTTCCCCCCCCCCCCCCCCATCCCCACTCACCCCCCTTCCCTCTTCACTTACCCACCCATGTTCACTTCCCCATTCACGGACAATCAACCCGTTTTTACCCACTCCCACTTCCCTCACCCCTCCTCCTTGCACTCCCAATTCCCCTTTTCACCTTGGTTCATCTGCCACCTTTATCTCTAGGGTGCCTCGTGGCTCTGTGTCTCCTCGGGGTGTGCCTGTGTTTGTCACCGCGGCGGGGGTGCCCGCCTCAGCTCCCAGTTGCAGTATTTCCGGACGGCTTGCCGCATCTGGCCATTCATCAACCTATGCTTTTTGTGAGTACTTTTTCTTTTGGAGGATTACCTGCCCTCCTGTACCCTCTTCAACCCTTTTGAACCTTTTTAACATCCTAATTTTCAGAAACATGACATGTCTGCTCCTGATGAGTGGTTGTGAACCACGAAACGCGTCGAGCTACCAGTCCCCTTCTACTTATCCAACCCACGTTACACATGCTATTGTTTATTTTAACAGGATTTGGAGGCCAGATATTAGGCAGGCATTACTATGCATTAATCATTTACCCATTCTGACACCTGTTGGTCCCTTGTTTTTACTTAGTAATATTGCTCATACCCATGTTATTTACTTTACCTATTATACCTTTTGTAACAATACTAATGATCCTTATGCTGATCTTTGGTCAATCATTGCTACCATCTGTCGTATGACATTTTACCAAGTGTTAATTTTGACATTGTTTGATACCATTGTTTGTATTAACATTTAATAAAGCTTATTGTCCCACCGTTTGTGTCGGCTTGCAAACCATTGGCTTCATTTAAAGTCCCACCCCCTTTTCTTTTGCTCGCTATTGCTTGTGGGTTTCTTATATTCCAGTATGGGTCAAAATGGGACAGGTTCTCTTCCATTGCCCAGGACCCTCAAACTGAGGAACTAGGGGCGGGAGAAGACCAATTCCCTCAGGGTACCATGGTGAGGCTGATGACTCCTCTTCTGAGGTGTCAAATGCGGGAGAATCCGCTGTTTAAATCTTAAGATTGATGGTGCAATTTCTTGCTGAATGGTCTGCTCCACATTTATATACCCTTGACTGAGTGGGTTCGCTAAAGCCTCCTCAAGCTGTGCATGCCTTTTCCTGTCCATTCATTGTTGGAAAAGCTTTTTTGTATTCCTCCACTTCATCCTATGGTGGAGGAAATTCACCAAGCAGGGTATACCAGAAATTAACGCTGTTATATCCTCTGTGAAAAAAGAGTGACTTATAGACAATACTCAAATGCTTAGGGATCCAACGGATAAAAAGTTGGAATTCCTATTAAAAAAAAAAAATCAAACACTTTTTTCTCTAGCAGATTGTCTCAGCCTGCGCTGACAGTAATTGCTTAATCGTTGAGAGACCAGTTTAAACAGGTGTTCAAGGTTATCCTGCTCAGCAGGCCCAGGATCTGGCAGCTTTATGTTTGCAATAGTTGCTTTGAGAGATTCTATCTTTCAGGCCTTATGCCCTTTGCTAAGCACCATGCAGAAGCTCCTGGCTAGTCTTCCTTTTGCGGTGAAACGGCTATTTGGGCATGTTTTGGTTGATACATCCAAAGAAATTCTAGTGGAAAAAGTACCCCTTTTACCATTTAAGAAAATGAGTAAATGTATTTTCGTTTTTAAAGCTTTCTTCTGTGCCAGGGGCATCGGCCTCCAGGCAGTCACGACGGCTTCCGCCATCAGGTTCAAAAGGTAATCCTCAGGGCTAACCCCAGGGGAAAAAAGAGGTCTTGGGGGAGGAAACCTACAAGATACCGAAGCCTCCTTTATGAGGAGGCGCCCCCGCTCACTCAATAGGTGGAATTCTTCTGCAGTTCTCAAGGATCTGGCAGGAAGAGTGTCAAGACGAATTGGGGAATTCCACATTAGCTCCAAGGTACAAACTGGAGTTCCAAGAGTTCCCGTCTCCTCGTTTTCTCAAATCAAACGTTCCTAAAGATCCAGAGAAAAAAGTCTTTCTCAAGCTTTGGACCATCTTTTGGCAAAAAATGTTCATGGTGGCCCCCATGTAAGAGCAGAGGTTGGGGTTTGGTTAAATCCAAATGGACATTCTAGATCTTAAAAATCATCTAAATAAAATTCCTGAAATATAACCACTGTTTTTTCGCATGGAGTCAATCCAATCAGTTATTTCCATCCTACAAGGAGTAGAACTTCTGGCATCAATCGACGTCAAAGGTGCATACCTCCATATTCCTATTTCCTAGCTTGCTAGTAATATCTACTTTTCAAGGTGGAAAATCTTCATTTTCGGTGTGTAGCTCTGCTTTCTGGTCTAGCTACTGCACCTTGAGTGTTTACAAAGGTTCTGGCCCCTCTTCTAGCCAGATTAAGGGCCCAAGGTATAACGATTATGGTTTACCTGGACTATCTGTTGATAGTCTACTTAGGTGGTCTATAGTCGTTAGCCCGCTTAGACCAAAGTATGGTCATCACATTCAACTACCTGGAATATCTAGGTCGGTTTCTCAGCCTAGGAAAAATCTTTAAAACCATGAAAAGGGCTAAGATACTTGGGTCTGATCATAGATACACCCAGAAAAGGGTATTCTTGCCCCAGGCAAAGTTCAGCGCCATAAAGGAACTGATTTAGGTGGTCTAAGCGAGATGAATTCTTCTATTCAACTTTGCATGAGGTTGTTGGGAAAGATGGTGGCTTCATTCGAGGCCGTTCCTCATGCTCAGTTTCATTCAAGACTGCTGCAAAACATTATCCTATCGGCTTGGAACAAGAGTTCAAGCTCTAGATTTCCAATGTTTCTTACTCCAAAGCCTACGGCCACATCACCCTGAAAGCGCCCGATCTCGTCTGATCTTGGAGGCTAAGCAGGGTTGGGCCTGGTTAGCACTCGGATGGACCACTTGGAAATACCAGGTACTGTAGGCTGGGTACGCTGGAGCCTCAGTTTATGGTTAATATCGAAAAATCTGCAAAGGGGAAAATCCTTCCTTCAGTTACCATGGAAGTGGCCCATATCAGAAATGACCTTGCCCATTATTAATAGAAATTCAGGCAGAGCACTTGGTTCTGAGGTATACGGTATTGTCCTGCCAGGATTCAATCCGACTATGCAACAGCACTGGCCTATATTAATCACCAAGGGGGCACAAGAAGTTGTACGGCCCAGAGAAAGGTGAATTATATCCTATCTTGGGCAGAAAACAATGTACTTTGCCTATCGGCGGTCTTCATTCTAGGAATAGAAAATTGGCAGGCGGACTACTTGAGTCCCCAGCAGTTGTTCCAGGGAAAATAGTTCCTTCACCCGATATCTTCCTGTCAATATGTCAAAGATCCCAGACATAGATCTGTTTACGTCCAGGTTCAACAAAGAAATCAACAACTTTGTTGTCAAAAACAAAGGATCCGCTAGCGTGTGGAACAGATGCCTTGCTATTCCCATGGAACCGGTTCTCACTTATTTATGCATTCTCTCCTATTCTGCCTGAGTCCACGACTCCTTCACAGGATCAAGCAGGAAGGGAAGTTGGTGATTCTTGTGTCCTCCAGCGGGGCCCAGGAAATCTTGGTATGCAGGGATCGTAAAGATGACAGTAGGGGACCCATGGACCCTACCGCCACGGCCAGACCTTCTTTCGCAAGGTCCGGTATTCCATCTTACTTTACAAACGCTAAATTTAATGGTTTGGCTATTGAGACCCACACTCTGAAGAAACGTGGGCTGTCAGGTTCAGCGGTTTCTATCTTGGTTAATGCAAGGGAGCCGGCCTCCATAATTTTATATATTATGGAGTCTGGGAAGCCTATATCTCCTGGTGTGAAACCAGGGGTTTGCACCCCAGTAAATAGGTCAAAGGTAGAATCCTTGACTTTCTGCAGATGGGGGTGAGAAATAAAGCTGGTCTTGAGTGCTTTCTAAGGACAGGTCTCGGCCTTATCAGTATTATTTCAACGACCACTTGCTTCACTTTCTTTGGTTCGTAACTTTATTCAGGGGGTAACACGACTTATTCCCCAGTTAGTTCAACCCTGTACCCTTGGGACTTGAATTTAGTTTTTGGCGGCATTACAAAACAGCCTTTTTTTGGAACGATACGACATATTCTCTTGGTCCTTTTTTGATAAGGAAACTTTTTTTTTTCTGGTCACCATATCTGCTGCAAGAAAGGTATCAGAATTTGCTGCTTTTTCTCGTAAAGAGCCATTTTATTATTGTTCACAAGTATAAGGTAGTATGGCGTCCTCATCCTAACTTTTTACTGAAGGTAGTATCGGGTTTTTTATCTAAACCAGAATATTGTTCTATCTTCATTCTTTTCAGAACCCTGTTCTATGGAAGAAAAATCACTACATTCTCGATGTGGTGAGAGCATTCTACTTAAAGACTACTCAGATTCGGAAAACGGATGTTTTGTTCGTATTGCCTGAAGGTCCTAAAAGAGGACAGGCAGCATGGAAATCTACTATTCTAAATGGATTTGACAAGTAATCGTTCTAGCCTATGGTTTAAAGAGGTAGTTTCTACCCTCTCAAATCAAAACGCAATCCTCTCTAGGGCTGTTAGTGGTTCGTGGGCAGTGCATCACCAAGCCTCCATGGTTAAAATCTGCAAGGCCGCAACTTTGTCTTCAATCCATACATTTACCAGATTCTATCAGGTGGATGTAAAAAGACATGAGGATGTCGCCTTTGGGCACAGTGAACTGCAGGCAGCAGTATAAGTCTTCTGATCTCATGGTGCCCTACTTTTTGTTTTGTTGTGTGTCTCCCTCCCCTCAGTTGGCATTGCTCTGGAACATCCCACATGGTAATTACTATGGCTCTGTGTCCTGTGATGTACGATTAAAAGAAATAGGATTTTTATAACAGCTTACCTGTAAAATCCTTTTCTTTTGACGTACATCACGGGACACAGAGGTCTCGTCCCTTCTTTCTAGTATACACATGTATTGCTTTCCTACAAAACTGAGACTCTCCTGGTATGGGAGGGGTTATATAGGGAGGCAACTTCCTGTTTAGGGTGTGCCAGTGTCCAGCACCTGAAGGTGGACTATAAACCACATAGTAATTACTATGGCTCTGTGTCCCGTGATGTAAAAAGTATTTTACAGGTAAGCTGTTATAAAAACCCTATTTTCTAGCGTTAGAACCGATTTTTGTGAAAAAGTGACCATGGTGGTTCCCGTGGAAGAGCAGGGGTCAGGGTTTTATTCAAACCTTTTCACGGTACCAAAACCAAATGGGGATGTCAGACCCATTCTAGATTTTAAAGATCTAAACCGGTTCGTGAAGATTCACTCTTTTCGCATGGAATCAATCCGATCAGTAGTCGACACCCTACAAGGGGGAGAGCTTCTAGCATCAATCGACATCAAGGATGCATACCTGCATTTACTTATTTTTCCTGTTCACCAGAAGTATCTGCGTTTCAGAGTAGAAGGGCCCCATGGCCCCTACCACCACGTCCAGACCTGCTATCGCAGGGACCAGTGTTCCATCCTACTTTACAAACGCTAAATTTAACGGTTTGGCTATTGAAACCCGCATTCTAAGGAATCGTGGGCTTTCAGGCTAGGTGACACCTACCTTGATTAATGCAAGGAAGCCAGCTTCCAGAGTTATTTATTATAGAGTCTGGAAGGCATATGTTTCTTGGTATGGATCCAGGGGTTGACATCCTAGAAAGTATGTCGTAGGTAGAATTCTTGCCTTTCTGCAAATGGGGCTAGAGATGAAACTGGCCTTGAGTACTATCAAGGGCCAGGTGTCGTTCTTTATCAGTATTGTTTCAGCATCTGTTTGCTTCGCATTCTTTGATCAGAAGCTTTATACAGGGGGTAACACGCGGCTTAATCCACCGGTTAGGGCACCCCTGAACCCCCTGGGACTTGAATTTAGTTCTGTCGGCATTACAGAAACAGCCTTTTGAGCCGATGCAACATATTCCTTTGGTCCTTTTGACATAGAAGCTAGTTTTTCTGGCAGCCATTTCTTCTGCAAGAAGGGTATCGGAGTTGGCGGCTCTTTCTTGTAAAGAGCCATATTTAATCGTTCACAAGGATAGAGTAGTATTGCGTCCTCATCCTAGCTTTCTGCCAAAGGTGGTTTCAGGTTTTCACCTAAACCAGGGTATTTATTTTATTTATTTCAGGTACTTGTATATCTCCATCAATTTACGCAGCACTTTACATGTACATTCACATCAGTCCTTACCCTCAAGGAGCTTGCACTCTAAGGTCCCTAACTCACATTCATACATACTAGGCAGAATTTAGACAGGATGCAATTAACCTTCCAGCATGTCTTTGGAGTGTGGGAGGAAACCGGAGTACCCGGAAGAAACCCACGCAGGCACAGGGAGAACCTGCAAACTCCAGGCAGGTAGTGTTGTGGTTGGTATTCGAACCAGCACCCCTTCTTACTTCTAGGTGAAAGTGCTATCCACTACACCACTGTGCCGCCCATATAGTTTTAAATAAATTTTTTCCAGAACCCTGTTCTAAGGAAAAGTCACTACACTCTTTGGATGTAGTGAGAGCAGTCAAGATCTATTTGAAGGCGACTGCTCAGATTCGGAAAACGGATGTTTTGTTCGTGTTTCCTGAAGGTCCTAGGAAAGGACAGGCAGCATCGAAATCCACTATTGCCAAATGGATTTGACAGGTAATTATTCAAGCTTGTGGCTTAAAGAGGAAGGTTTCACCTTTTCAGGTCAAAGCGCACTCCACCTGGGCAGTTACATCACCAAGCCTCCATGGCTCAAATCTGCAAGGCCGCAACCTGGTCTTCAGTCCATACATTCACTAGATTCTATCAGGTAGATGTAAGATGGAATGAGGATATCGCCTTTGGGCGCAGTGTGCTGCAGGCAGCAGTATAGGTCCTCAGGTCTGATTGCACCCTACTTTTGTTTGTGTCCCCTCCCCTCAGGTGGCATTGGTTTGGGACATCCCATACAGTTATTACTGTGGTGCTCTGTGTCCTGTAATGTACGATAAAGAAAATAGGATTTTTATAACGGCTTACCTTTAAAATCCTTTTCTTGGAGTACATCACGGTACACAGAGGTCCCTTCTCTTTCTGGTTACACATGTATTGCTTTGCTACAAAACTGAGGTACTCCCGGTAGGGGAGGGGTAGGGGGAGGGGTTATATGGGTAATTGAACTTCCTGTTTAGAGTGTGCCAGTGTCCATCACCTGAAGGTGCCATATAACCCATACAGTTATTACTGTAGCTCCGTGTCCCGTGATGTACTCCAAGAAAAGGATTTTACAGGTAAGCTGTTATAAAAAATCCTATTTTTTTTAAAACGCAAATAGAGCTTTCTTTTGGTGGTATTTATTCACCACTGGGGTTATTTATTTTTTTCTAAAAAGACCAAAAATGTTAAACTTTTTTATTTTTTATTTTTTTTATTTTGTAAAGTAATTATTCTCCTTAACTAATGTGCTGCACTGATGAGGTGGCACTGATAGGTGACACTACTGTCACTGGATGGGCAATGATTGGTGTCACTGATTGGCACTGAGGTGGTTCATGGGGCCTGAGAAAATTGCCTGGAAAGCATTCATGGATGTTGTTGGATTTTCTAGGCAACTACAGAGCACCAAACAACCTTCACACTTGGTTGACAAACTTCTTACAGCATATAAGACCATGAAGTGCATTATGTCACTGAGGATTAATTTTCTGCTTTCACACTTGGACTCTTCTCCCAAAAGTCTTGGAGCAGTCAGTGGCGAACATGGCAGGACATTGCCACAAAGAAACAATATTGGGGCATCTGGAACCCATCAATGCTGGCTATTGTTGGGCAACTGCAGCAAGATACTCCAGACCCTGAGTACATACTCAATTGGCAGTGAAACACTCAAAGCTCAGTTGAACTTCTACAGCGTGTCAAACATGCGAATAAAAACATTCTAGGCACTAAAAGTTATTTTCCTATTTCTAAAGACTCCTATGTGATAGTCATTCTGAAATCAAATTTATGTTCAATTTAAAGGGGTCGATCATAAATGCCAAGAGTGTTTTAGGAAGCCAAACTTCTGAAAAATATATGGTTGTGCAGTATAACCAGAGCTGCTAAGCAACCTTGTAAAAAACCTCTTTCCTCTAACATTTCTTTCCCTGTGTTTTGGGAGGTATACTCACAGGCCTAGGTCACTGTAAACATTGCTTTGTTTGCAGTGAGATAGTATGCAGGCTGCTTCAAGAAGCCATAAATGATTGTCTTTTTTACAGGTAACATTTGTACATTGCTGGGTAGAGATACTGCCAGAAGTGGGCAACCCTGCATAAGTGTAGCTGAGTCCTGCCCTCCTCCCACATTGCATGTTATTTCAGACCACCAGTTGTGGATTTCCAAATGTGCATCTACAGTAGTTTCAAACTGGTGATTTTTGGTCCACATACACCCTAAAACCATTTATTGCTTATATCTTTTTGAAGCCCTTGTCAAACCTAAAGCGGTATTAAATCCAAAACCAATAATGGAATATATTGTAGCTTGCTGACTCTTAGATGTATTGGCTGCATTTTGTTTTTTCCTAGCCCACGTTCACATCGGCCTGTTTTGACATGCGATTTTACATGTCAAATCGGCACCTATTGCCGACAACGGCGCCGTCCGAATTGGTGCGATGCCACGCCGATTCCGAAAAGTAGTTCCTGCACTACTTTTGGCGACTTTTGGGAGCGATTTGAATAGACATCTGTGCATGAACCTGCACAGATGTCTGTCAAATCGCCCCGAAGTCGGACTGAAATGCCAGTTTGAAATCTGAACTTGCACGATTTCAAACTGTGAATCTAGGCTCAGTCCCCCCCCCCCGATTTCACCTGGTTATCTGGCCAGTAGCACACCTCCTGTATTAGTGTGTTCACTCCTGGATGAAGGAGCACTGCGACACCTTTGGACAGCAGCATTGTTAATCTGAGAGGAGGGAAATAGCTGTATTTGCAGATTTATATACACAAACAAATTGAAGCCAAACTCCAGCTAACTTTTTAAGCAGTTGTTTTAATTTTTCCTCATGCGATAAAGGTTTTACTTAAATAAAAGCTGATCGTTTGTAAGCACCCCTGCCAGCAATGCTTTGTCTCAAACCTCTAACTACATCTGCAGGACAGCTTATTCTATTCAAAGACAGACTTGCTGGTCAGATCACCAGGTGAAAATAAAAGGGCCTAAAAAAAATAAAATGCAGCCATCACATCTAGGAATAAGCACACTACAATATAATGTTGCTTTTATGTTTAATACCTCTTTGATGTTGTAAAGTAATTGATACATAGCTTATAAAACCTGTGTTTGTATAATATTTTTTGTTTGTTTGCAACTGAGTGCCTTAAATGTTTTTAGCCAATTTATCACAGATTAAAATATATCTGCAATAAATATTGTAGAAGCCGGTGAATTTAATATGCAAGTTATCAAGGTGGTTTAAAAACCTATTGTAATCGGATGTATGTGGCTTGCATTAGATCTTATGCGACCCTTGAAAAGTTAGCCTGTTTGATTTCACCCTCTGTAGGCCGTGCCTGCTTCTAGCAAGCTGTGATCTCCAGTGATTGCATGAGTAGTGAATTAATGCGAAAAAGGCCTCACTTAGGCTCGATTCACATCTATGCATGTTGCTCTGCAGTGTTTCTGCAGTGCTTTTTGCGCTGCTTGCCGCGGTTTTGGACACGCGTTTTTGCTGTTTTTTTTTTGTTTTTTTTTTACACTGTATACAGCTGGTTGCTAAGGAGGGGGACAGGGAGCCGGCCTTCCCGTCCTTAATAACCGATGAGTCATCAGCTGTCAGCAGGCTTCCCTGCTGAATGTGAAAAAAGTTTTAAAATAACTCCCCCCTCCCTTAGGTCTAGTATGGATTCAGAGGGACCCCCTCCCCCCATGCCAAAAAAAAAAAAAAGCGTGGGGTTCCCCCCAAAATCCATACCAGACCCTTATCCGAGCATGCAGCGTGGAAGGTCAGAAAAGGGAGGGGACGAGTGGGCATGAGGGGGGGTGTGCCCCCACCCTAAAGCACCTTGCCCCCCATGTCAAAGGGGGACAAGGGCCTCTTCCCGACAACCCTTGCCCGGTGGTTGTCGGGATCAACGGGCGGGCGGCTTATCGGAATCTGGGGGTCCCCAGATCCCCGCCCCCCCCTCCATTCACCAAAAAAAGTAATGTGAAAAAATACAGTAGGTAGTTTGACGAGTCTTTTATTAAATATCTTCTTCTTCCCTGCTTCTTCCTCCGGTCTCCCTCCATCTTCTGCCGCATCTTCCTCCTCCGGGCTTCTTCTCCCACTGCTTCTTCTACTGCTCTTGTTCTTTCTCTTGTCTTCTTTGTCCAGTGTTCTCCTTCCTCTGCCGCCGCCGACCCTCTTCCGATGCTGAGTCCTGCTCCTGCCGACGACCCTCCTCTGATGCTGCGTCCCGCTGATCTGTCAAGACGATGTCAAGCATGTCTTAGATAACGATGGGGGCGCGTCTATCGGATGGCGTCACAGGGGGCTGGGCCTCTGGAAGACGTCATTCGATAGCCACGCCCTCATCGTTATCTAAGACATGCTTGACCTTGGCGCGGACAGATCAGCGGGACGCAGCATTGGAGGATGTTCGTCGGCGGGAGTGGGACTCTGTATAGGAGGAGGGTTTGCAGCAGTCCCTCCCACGGAATCAGTGGTGATCATTGCTAGCAGATATATACCAGCTGCTAGCAATAATCGCATGTAAAATCTGACTGTGGTTTAACTCAAGTTGATCGATCAACTTGGGTACATTTAGCCTGACAATACAGGCTATGGCCTAGGTTTACCACAAACAAACTAAAATCTTCCTCCCCAGACACCCCCCCCCCCCCAACCCCCCTTTCCTGCTGCCATAATCTCCTGGTAAAGCGGGGAATAATGGAACTAAGGGGCTGTAACAGGTACTCATCAAGTATGCCTGCCCTTTCTACCCAGCTGCTCCGTTCATAGAAACTGTTAATACATTTTCTATGAATAAAACGGAATCTGTGAATGGATTACACAGAAGATTAATATAATTGTGTTTCTTTCATAGAAGGGCTAAGAGCTTTTCCCCCCTTCCCTACAACAGGTGCCATATTAGGTTTACTGAGTTCATAATTAAACAGGAGAATAATATTTAAACCGTATATAGTGTATGGTTCTCTCGGGTCTAAGTATTCTTTTATTTTTGTTATGGATGTCCTCTGGAAGCAGTTGTATCTTTTCAGTCTATTATATGCTTAAATATGAGAAAATTCTGATTTTTTTTTTTTTTTTTTTTTTTTTTTTTTTTTTTTTTCTGCTCTAGGTACAGGAGAAAGTGGGAAGAGCACATTTATTAAACAGATGAGAATAATCCATGGTACCGGCTATTCAGAAGAAGACAAAAAGGGCTTTACCAAGCTTGTTTTTCAGAATATCTTTACTGCAATGCAATCTATGATCCGTGCCATGGAAACATTAAAAATTCTTTACAAATATGAGCAGAACAAGGTAAGCTATATTTTATGTGTATACATATTTTTGGATAGGGTGAACAAATTGAAGTTGTAAAGCCTTAAGGTTTTTTTACCCTTGTATTCTGTTCATTAATGCGGAACATTAGTCAGAAAATTAGGTCCTGCTATAGATCACTTCAGGCTGGCCCCCTTTGCCAAGTATAGCTATGTAAAACTTTAAAAATAAGTGCGTGTACTGTTTAAAATCCAATAATACTGTCTCACCCTGCTCTGCACATGCTCAGTTGCTTTCTATAGGCATTGCTGAGTTTGTAGAGACCGATCTGCTGATAGCCTTAAAACAGAATAAAACTCTCCCATCCTTTACAGCCAAGGAAGCTGCTTCTGTTTGATCTTTAACGGCCACGATGCTGCATATTCGATCAGTTATTACACCAGCCATTTAATGGTTTGAGAGTTTGGTTGAGGGCACAAGCTAATGTAACGCTTAGCAATCCCAGCATTTCAGGAATATAACTTTTTTTTTTCAAACCTTTAAATCGATGGGTTTAGTTGCACTTTATGATTTACTGCTGCTCAGGGGCTTTGGGCTTCAGCAAAATGGTAGCCTCCAGCAAGAAGAAACAGGAGTAATACTGCAGGCAGTTTACAGCTCACACTAATTTTGATAGCATAATTAACATGGAATGTATGTTCCTTACTAAAGAACATTTTTTATCAAGTTATTAAGGGTAAAGTTCTGCTTATACTTACCCATTCCCAATCCAGTGCTGTGCATGAGAGCAGCAGACCTCTTCGCTCTGTCCCTCCCCACTGGGCAGATTGATATGGCTGCTGTTGCTGTCAATCAAATTCTGTGAGGGGGGCGGTGCGGGGCTAAGCCACACTGTCTACGGACGCGGGCAAGGCAGGTTTGGAGAAAGCCAGCACAAGTGCCCCCTTTTCATTTTAAACTGTAGTGATGTGTTCAGAATTTAAATGGCTTGCTTGTTACGTAAAAATCTTCACAAATTGTGGTCCGTTTTTGTATTTTATTTTAAGTTTTTTTTTTTTTTTTCCCTCATAACTGCTCCTTTCTGTCTATATGCGGTCTATCAATGGCTGCATGGCAATACTAGTGGGTTTCTTGATGACCGTGAAACATGCCTTTGCAATGTTTGCCACCTCAACTTCTAGTCTTTTTTTTGGGATATGGTCACAACACTAAAAAACAATTGAGAGCCTGCACCAGGTCTTGAATAGCCGAATCACTAGGTATTTTATGAGAGCTGAAGATTTAAAACTGTAGAAAATCCTATTTAACATTGTAAAGTTTTAATAAGATTGGATTTATTTTGAATGTTGTGTCCTTAGGAGTCTAAAGAGTGGATGTTGATCATAACCCATCTACAGTGCATTTGGAAAGTACACAGCGCTTCACTTTTCCCACATTTCGTTATGTTACAGCCCTATTCCAAAATGGATTAAATTCATTATTTTCCTCAAAATTGCACAAACAATACCCCATGATGACCACGTGAAAGACGTTTGTTTGAACTCTGCAAATTTATTAAAACTAAAAAAATGAAAAAAAAATCACATGTACAGTACCTCACAAAAAGAGGACACGCCTCACATTTTTGTAAATATTTTATTATATCTTTTCATGTGACAACACTGAACAAATGACACTTTGCTACAATGTAAAGTAGTGAGTGTACAGCTTGTATAACAGTGTCAATTTGCTGTCCCCTCAAAATAACTCAACACACAGCCAATAATGTCTAAACCGCTGGCAACAAAAGTGAGTAAATAAGTGAGTAAGTGGTCCAAATTGGACCCAATTAGCCATTTTCCCTCCCCGGTGTCATGTGACTCAGTGTTACAAAGTCTCAGGTGTGAATGGGGAGCAGGTGTGTTAAATTTGGTGTTTTATCGCTCTCTCTCTTACTGGTCACTGGAAGTTAAACATGGCACCTCATGGCAAAACTCTCAGGATCTGAAAAAAAGAACTGTTGCTCTACATAAAGATGGCCTAGGCTCTTAGAAGATTGCCAAGACCCTGAAACTGAGCTGCAGCACAGTGGCCAAGACCATACAGCGGTTTAACGGGACGGGTTCCACTCAGAACAGGCCTCGCCATGATCGAACAAAGAAGTTGAGTGCACGTGGTCAGCATCATATCCAGAGGTTGTCTTTGGGAAATAGACGTATGAGTGCTGCCAGCATTGCTGCAGACGTTGAAGGGGTGGGGGGTCGGCCTGTCAGTGCTCAGACCATACGCTGCACACTGCATCAAATTGGTTTGCATGGCTGTGGTCCCAAATGGAAGCCTCTTCCTTTTTTTTTTTTTTTTAAACGATAATGCACAAGAAAACCTGCAAACAGTTTGCTGAAGACAAGCAGACTAAGGACATGGATTACTGGAACCATGTCCTGTGGTTTTATGAGACCAAGATAAACATATTTGTTTCAGATGGTGTCAAGCATGTGTGGCGACAACCAGGTAAGGAGTACAAAAACAAGTGTGTCTTGCCTACAGTCAAGCATGGTGGTGGGAGTGTCATGGTCTGGGGCTGCATGAGTGCTGCCGGCACTGGGGAGCTACAGTTCATTGAGGAAACCATGAATGCCAACATGTACTGTGACATACTGATGCAGAGCATGATCCCCTCCCTTCAGAGACTGGGCCGCAGGGCAGTATTCCAACATAACGACCCAAATACACCTCCAAGATGACCACTGCCTTGCTACAGAAGCTGAGGGTAAAGGGGATGGACTGGCCAAGCATGTCTCCAGACCTAAACCCCATTGAGCATCTGTGGGGCATCCTCAAACGGAAGGTGGAGGAGCGCAGGTCTCCAACATTTACCAGCTCCGTGATGTTGTCATGGCAACCAGTGGCAGCCTGTGAAGCTCTGGTGAACTCCATGCCCAAGAGGGTTAAGGCAGTGCTGGAAAATAATGGTGGCCACACACAATATTTACACTTTGGGCCCAATTTGGACATTTTCCCTTAGGGGTGTACTCACTTTTGTTGCCAGCAGTTTAGACATTAATGGCTGTGTGTTATTTTGAAGAGACAGCAAATATACACAGTTTTATATAAGCTGAACGCTCACTACTTTACATTGTTACAAAGTGTAATTTCTTCAGTGTCACATGAAAAGATCTAATAAAATATTTACAAAAATGTGAGGGGTGTACTCACTTTTGTGAGATACTGTACAAAAGTATTTACAGATGACATGACCCTCAAAATTATGCTCGGTTGCATCCTGTTTCCACTGATCCTTGAGATGCTTCTACAATTTTGATTGGAGTTCATCTGTTGTAAAATCAGTTGCTTGGACATGATTTGGAAAGGTATACACCTGTCTATATAAGGTCCCACAGTTAACAGTGCATGTCAAAGTACAAACCAAGCCATGAATTCCAAGGAATTGTCTGTAGACATCCGCGACAGGATTGTATTGAGGCACAGATCTGGGGAAGGGTAGATTTCTGCAGCATTGAAGGTCTCAATGAGCACAGTGTCCTCCATCTTTAACCACTTGCCGACCGCCTCACGCCTATATACGTGAGCAGAGCGGCACGGGCAGGCAAAATCACGTACCTGAAACGTGATTGCCTTCCCGCGGGTGGGGGGTCCGATCGGACCCCCCCCCGGTGCCAGCTGCGGTCGGCATTTGGTTGGGAGCGATGAGAGACGAGGGGGAGACCATCCGATCGTGGCCCCCCCCTCGCGATCGCTCCCAGCCACTGACAAACATCCCCTGCCTCTGTATAGTACACAGAGGCAGAGGATGTGATGTCATCTCTCCTCGGCTGTCAGTTTCCGTTCCAGCGCCGAGGAGAGATGACATGTAAGTAAGTGCACAACACAAACACACACAGTAGAACATGCCAGGCATACATTACACCCCCGATCCCCCCCCGATCGCCCCCCGATCCCCCCCCAATCACCCCCCCCCTGTCACAAACTGACACCAAGCAGGTTTTTTTTTTTTTTTTTTTTTTTTTTTCCTGATTACTGCATAGTGTCAGTTTGTGACAGTTAGCAGTGTTAGGACAGTTACTGTAACCCCCCTGTAGGTCTAGGGTACCCCCCTTACCCCCCCTAATAAAGTTTTAACCCCTTGATCACCCCCCCTCACCAGTGTCGCTAAGAGATCATTTTTCTGATCGCTGTATTAGTGTCGCTGGTGACGGTAGTTAGGGACGTAAATATTTAGGTTCGCCGTCAGTGTTTTATAGCGACAGGGACCCCCATATACTATCTAATAAATGTTTTAACCCCTTGATTGCCCCCTAGTTAACCCTTTCACCACTGATCACCGTATAACCGTTACGGGTGACGCTGGTTAGTTCGTTTATTTTTTATAGTGTCAGGGCACCCGCCGTTTATTACCGAATAAAGGTTTAGCCCCCTAATCGCCCGGCGGTGATATGCGTCGCCCCAGGCAGCGTCAGATTAGCGCCAGTACCCCCCCTAATAAAGTTTTAACCCCTTGATCACCCCCTGTCGCCAGTGTCGCTAAGCGATCATTTTTCTGATCGCTGTATTAGTGTCACTGGTGACGCTAGTTAGGGACGTAAATATTTAGGTTCGCCGTCAGTGTTTTATAGCGACAGGGACCCCCATATACTATCTAATAAATGTTTTAACCCCTTGATTGCCCCCTAGTTAACCCTTTCACCACTGATCACCGTATAACTGTTACGGGTGACGCTGGTTAGTTAGTTTATTTTTTATAGTGTCAGGGCACCCGCCGTTTATTACCGAATAAAGGTTTAGCCCCCTGATCGCCCGGCGGTGATATGCGTTGCCCCAGGCAGCGTCAGATTAGCGCCAGTACCGCGAACACCCACGCACGCACCGTACACGCACCATACACCTCCCTTAGTGGTATAGTATCTGATCGGATCAATATCTGATCCGATCAGATCTATACTAGCGTCCCCAGCAGTTTAGGGTTCCCAAAAACGCAGTGTTAGCGGGATCAGCCCAGATACCTGCTAGCACCTGCGTTTTGCCCCTCCGCCCAGGCGAGCCCAGCCCACCCAAGTGCAGTATCGATCGATCACTGTCACTTACAAAACACTAAACGCATAACTGCAGCGTTCGCAGAGTCAGGCCTGATCCCTGCGATCGCTAACAGTTTTTTTGGTAGCATTTTGGTGAACTGGCAAGCACCAGCCCCAGGCAGCGTCAGATTAGCGCCAGTACCGCTAACACCCACGCACGCAGCATACGCCTCCCTTAGTGGTATAGTATCTGAACAGATCAATATCTGATCCGATCAGATCTATACTAGCGTCCCCAGCAGTTTAGGGTTCCCAAAAACGCAGTGTTAGCGGGATCAGCCCAGATACCTGCTAGCACCTGCGTTTTGCCCCTCCGCCCGGCCCGGCCCAGCCCACCCAAGTGCAGTATCGATCGATCACTGTCACCCCGGTCGTAGTCAAACCAGCACTGCAGTAACACTTGGTGACGTGGCGAGTCCCATAAGTGCAGTTCAAGCTGGTGAGGTGGCAAGCACAAGTAGTGTCCCGCTGCCACCAAAAAGACAAACACAGGCCCGTCATGCCCATAGTGCCCTTCCTGCTGCATTCGCCAATCCTAATTGGGAACCCACCGCTTCTGCAGCGCCCGTACTTCCCCCATTCACATCCCCAACCAAATGCAGTCGGCTGCATGAGAGGCATTTTCTTTATGTCCTCCCGAGTACCCCTACCCAGCGAACCCCCCAAAAAATATGTTGTGTCTGCAGCAAGCGCGGATATAGCCGTGACACCCGCTATTATTGTCCCTCCTGTCCTGACAATCCTGGTCTTTGCATTGGTGAATGTTTTGAACGCTACCATGCACTAGTTGAGTATTAGCGTAGGGTACAACATTGCACAGACTAGGCACACTTTCACAGGGTCTCCCAAGATGCCATCGCATTTTGAGAGACCCGAACCTGGAACCGGTTACAGTTATTATAGTTAGTTACAAAAAAAAGTGTAAAAAAAAAAAAACACAAACAAAAATATAAAATAAAAATAGTTGTCGTTTTATTGTTCTCTCTCTCTCTATTCTCTCTCTATTGTTCTGCTCTTTTTTACTGTATTCTATTCTGCAATGTTTTATTGTTATTGTTATTGTTATTATGTTTTATCATGTTTGCTTTTCAGGTATGCAATTTTTTTATACCTTACCGTTTACTGTGCTTTATTGTTAACCATTTTTTTGTCTTCAGGTATGCCATTCACGACTTTGAGTGGTTATACCAGAATGATGCCTGCAGGTTTAGGTATCATCTTGGTATCATTCTTTTCAGCCAGCGGTCGGCTTTCATGTAAAAGCAATCCTAGTGGCTAATTAGCCTCTAGACTGCTTTTACAAGCAGTGGGAGGGAATGCCCCCCCCCCCCAACATCTTCCGTGTTTTTCTCTGGCTCTCCTGTCTCAACAGGGAACCTGAAAATGCAGCCGGTGATTCAGCCAGCTGACCATAGAGCTGATCAGAGACCAGAGTGGCTCCAAACATCTCTATGACCTAAGAAACCGGAAGCTACGAGCATTTTATGACGTAGATTTCGCCGGATGTAAACAGCGCCATTGGGAAATTGGGAAAGCATTTTATCACACCGATCTTGGTGTGATCAGATGCTTTGAGGGCAGAGGAGAAATCTAGGGTCTAATAGACCCCAATTTTTGCAAAAAAGAGTACCTGTCACTACCTATTGCTATCATAGGGGATATTTACATTCCCTGAGATAACAATAAAAATGATTTAAAAAAAAAAAAAAATGAAAGGAACAGTTTAAAAATAAGATAAAAAAATAATAATAATAAAGAAAAAAAAAAAAAAAAAAAAAAAAAAGCACCCCTGTCCCCCCTGCTCTCGCGCTAAGGTGAACGCAAGCGTTGGTCTGGCGTCAAATGTAAACAGCAATTGCACCATGCATGTGAGGTATCGCCGCGAAGGTCAGATCGAGGGCAGTAATTTTAGCAGTAGACCTCCTCTGTAAATCTAAAGTGGTAACCTGTAAAGGCTTTTAAAGGCTTTTAAAAATGTATTTAGTTTGTCGCCACTGCACGTTTGTGCGCAATTTTAAAGCATGTCATGTTTGGTATCTATGTACTCGGCCTAAGATCATCTTTTTTATCTCATCAAACATTTGGGCAATATAGTGTGTTTTAGTGCATTAAAATGTAAAAAAGTGTGTTTTTTCCCCAAAAAATGCGTTTGAAAAATCGCTGCGCAAATACTGTGTGAAAAAAAAAAATGAAACACCCACCATTTTAATCTGTAGGACATTTGCTTTAAAAAAAATATATAATGTTTGGGGGTTCAAAGTAATTTTCTTGCAAAAAAAAATTATTTTTTTATGTAAACAATAAGTGTCAGAAAGGGCTTTGTCTTCAAGTGGTTAGAAGAGTGGGTGATGTGTGACATAAGCTTCTAGATGTTGTGCATAAAATGCCAGGACAGTTCAAACCCCCCCCAAATGACCCCATTTTGGAAAGTAGACACCCCAAGCTATTTGCTGAGAGTCATGTTGAGTCCATGGAATAATTTATATTGTGACACAAGTTGCGGGAAAGAGACAATTTTTTATTTTTTTTATTTTTTTTTGCGCAAAGTTGTCACTAAATGATATATTGCTCAAACATGCCATGGGAATATGTGAAATTACACCCCAAAATACATTCTGCTGCTTCTCCTGAGTACGGGGATACCACATGTGTGAGACTTTTTGGGAGCCTAGCCGCGTACGGGACCCCGAAAACCAAGCACCGCCTTCAGGCTTTCTAAGGCCGTAAATTTTTGATTTCACTCTTCACCGCCTATCACAGTTTCGGGGGGCCATGGAATGCCCAGGTGGCAAAAAAAAACCCCAAATGACCCCATTTTGGAAAGTAGACACCCCAAGCTATTTGATGAGAGGTATAGTGAGTATTTTGCAGACCTCACTTTTTGTCACAAAGTTTTGAAAATTGAAAAAAGAAAAAAAAATTTTTTTTTCTCGTCTTTCTTTATTTTCAAAAACAAATGAGAGCTGCAAAATACTCACCATGCCTCTCAGCAAATAGCTTGGGGTGTCTACTTTCCAAAATGGGGTCATTTGGGGGGGGTTTGTGCCACCTGGGCATTCCATGGCCTCCGAAACTGTGATAGGCAGTGAGGAGTAAAATCAAAAATGTACGCCCTTAGAAATCCTGAAGGCAGTGCTTGGTTTTCGGGGTCCCGTACGCGGCTAGGCTCCTAAAAAGTCCCACACATGTGGTATCCCCGTACTCAGGAGAAGCAGCTAAATGTATTTTGGGGTGCAATTCCACATATGCCCATGGCCTGTGTGAGCAATATATCATTTAGTGACAACTTTGTGCAAAAAAAAAAAAAAAAAAAAAAAATTGTCACTTTCCCGCAACTTGTGTCAAAATATAAAACATTCCATGGACTCAACATGCCTCAAAGCAAATAGCTTGGGGTGTCTACGTTCCAAAATGGGGTCATTTGGGGGGGGTTTATGTCATCTGGGCATTTTATGGCCTTCAAAACCGTGATAGGTAGTGAGGAGTAAAATCAAAAATGTACGCCCTTAGAAATCCTGAAGGCGGTGCTTGGTTTTCGGGGCCCCGTACGCGGCTAGGCTCCCAAAAAGTCCCACACATGTGGTATCCCCGTACTCAGGAGAAGCAGCTAAATGTATTTTGGGGTGCAATTCCACATATGCCCATGGCCTGTGTGAGCAATATATCATTTAGTGACAACTTTTTGTAATTTTTTTTTTTTTTTTTTTTTTTTGTCATTATTCAATCACTTGGGACAAAAAAAATGAATATTCAATGGGCTCAACATGCCTCTCAGCAAATTCCTTGGGGTGTCTACTTTCCAAAATGGGGTCATTTGTGGGGGTTTTGTACTGCCCTGCCATTTTAGCACCTCAAGAATCGACATAGGCAGTCATAAATTAAAGGCTGTGTAAATTCCAGAAAATGTACCCTAGTTTGTAGACGCTATAACTTTTGCGCAAACCAATAAATATACACTTATTGACATTTTTTTTACCAAAGACATGTGGCCGAATACATTTTGGCCTAAATGTATGACTAAAATTGAGTTTATTGGATTTTTTTTAGAACAAAAAGTAGAAAATATCATTTTTTTTCAAAATTTTCGGTCTTTTTCCGTGTATAGCGCAAAAAATAAAAACGGCAGAGGTGATCAAATACCATCAAAAGAAAGCTCTATTTGTGGGAAGAAAAGGACGCAAATTTCGTTTGGGTACAGCATTGCATGACCGCGCAATTAGCAGTTAAAGCGACGCAGTGCCGAATTGTAAAAAGTGCTCTGGTCAGGAAGGGGGTAAATCCTTCCGGGGCTGAAGTGGTTAAATGAAAGAAGTTTGGAACCTCCAATACTCTTCCTGGACCGGGCTGTCAGGCCAAACTCTGCATATGGGGGAGAAGGGCCTTAAAGAGGAAGTAAACTTCCTCTGCTTTTCTTTACCTATAGGTAGGACTTATTATAGGCTTTTTACCTATAGGTAGTGAAAATATCTCCTAAACCTTTACCCTTTAGGAGAGATTTTCATTACATGAAGCCAGTGAAATCACTGGCGCATGCACTCTGAAGGAACAACCACAGGTGCTGTTGTGTTTTTTTTTTTTTTTTTTTCAACATCTTTAATCAGGAAGGTGACTAAGAACCCGATGATCACTCTGAAAGAGCTCCATAGTTTCTTTGTGGAGAGAGGAGAATCTTCTATAAGAACAATCATCTCTGCAGCACTCCACCAATCTGTCCTGTATGGTAGAGTGGCCAGACAGGAGCCACTCCTCAGTAAAAGGCACATCAGTCACCTGGAGTTTGCCAAAAGGCACCTGAAGGACTCTGACCATGAGAAACAAAAATCTCTAGTCTGATGAAACAAATATTGAACTCTTTGGCCATGTCTGGAGGAAATCCAGGCACCGCTCATCACCTGGCCAATACCATCCCTACAGGGAAGCATGGTGGTGGCAGCATCATGCTGTGGGGATGTTTTTCAGCGGCAGGAACTGGGAGGCTAGTCGGGATTGTGGGAAAAATGAATGCAGCAATGTACAGACATCCTTGTTGAAAACCTGCTCTAGAGCGCTCTGGACCTCAGACTGGCGCAAAGGTTCATCTTCCAACAGGACAACGACTCTAAGCACACAGACAAGATAACACAGGAGTGGCTATGGGACAACTCTGTGAATGTCCCTGAGTGACCGAGCCAGAGCCCAGACTTGAACCCGATTTAAACATCTCTGGAGAAATCTGAAAATGATTGCACCGACGCGCCACATCCAACCTAATGGAGCTTGAGAGGTCCTGCAAAGAAAAATGGGAGAAACTGCCCAAAAATAGGTGTGCCAGTCTTGTAGCATCATACTCAAAAAGACGTGCCGCTGTAATTGGTACCAAAGGTGCTTCAACAAAAAATTAAGCAAAGGCTGTGAATACTTATGTACATGTGCTTTTTTTCTTCTTCTAATAAATTAAATTTGCAAAGATTTCAAACAAACCTCTTTCACAGTGTCATTGTTGGGTATTGTTTGTAAAAATTCTAAGGAAAATTATGAATTTAAGCCATTTTGGAATAAGGCTGTAACCAAGCCTCTTTCTAAGATTTGGATTACTTAGAACCCCCAAACATTTATATAGATATAGATATATATAGATATAGATATATATATATATATATATATATATATATATATATATATATATATATATAGATATATATATATATATATAGATATATAGATATATATATAGATATATATATATATATTTATATATATATATATTTTTTTCTAACGCCCTAGAGCACAGGTGTCAAACACAAGGTCCGCGGACCGAATCCGGTGCGCCAGGCCTTGCTGAGTGGCCCGCACAGTGGCCTCCGGCTGACATCTGCTAATACGGCCCCTGATAAATTTGAGTTTGACGCCCCTGCCCTAGAGAATAAAATGGTGGTCATTGCAATACTTTGTCACACCGTATTTGCGCAGCGGTCTTACAAGCACACTTTTTTTGGAAAAAAATACTTTTTTGAATTTAAAAAATAAGACCACAGTAAAGATAGCACGCTTGTGGAATGGCAACAAACTTTTACCCTTAATCTCCATAGGCGACTTTAAAAAAAATTCTACAGGCTGCATGTTTTGGGTTACAGAGGAAGTCTAGGGCTAGAATTTTTGCTCTTGCTCTACAGATCGTGCCGATACATCAACGTGTGATTTGAACACCGTTTTCATATGCGGGTGCTGCTCGCGTATGCGTTCGCTTCTGCACGCGAGCTCGGCGGGGCGGGCACGTTTTAAAAAAAAAAAAAAAAAAAAAAAAATTTTTCTTTTTTTATTTTTTTTTTTTTTCCTTATTTATGTTACCTTTTTTATTTTTACACTGTTATATTAAAAAAAAGTCACTTTTATTCCTATTACAAGGAATGTAACCATCCCTTGTAAAAGAAAAAAAAGCTTGAAAGGACCTCTTAACTATAAGATCTGGGGTCAAAAAGACCTCAGATCTCCTATTTTACACTAAGATGATGCAAAAAAAAAAAAAGAAAATTTGTCCATTTAAAAAAAATAAAAATGTTGCATTTTGACACCGCTTCCGCCCTGCAATGGTATGGAGATGGGTGGGGCCATCTTCCCCCTCACTCATCTCAATACCAAGCCTGGAAGAGGACCCGATCACCTCCGCCGCTACCGACGGCTCCCCCGCTGATGCCGATAAAAGTGAGCTTGCAGCGTGGTTAACAGCTTTCGGACCAGCCGCCGCAGTTGTACTGCGGCAGGTTGGCTCCCCCTGCGCGAAACCACGTAGTTATACGTCGGCTCGCAGGGTCCGGATAGCAGGTGCGCGCCCACTGCACAGCAGGGTTGCCGGTGCTCGTGACCAATGGTAGCGATGACCGCCGGCCACGAGTGATCGTGAGCAGGAGACACAGAACAGGGAGGCAAAACCACAGAGGCGATCAAGTACCACCAAAAGCAAGCTCTATTTGTGGGGAAAAAAGGACGTCAATTTAGTTTGGGTACAACGTCGCACGACCGCGCAATTGTCAGTTGAAGCGACACAGTGCCAAATCGCAAAAAACGCTCTGGTCAAGAAGGGGGTAAATTCTTCCGGGGCTGAAGTGGTTAAAGGTGGAAAAAGTTCTGAAATTTAGCTTCGTCTTATTTTTTTTTCCACAGAAAATCCTGACATTTTAACAGGGGTGTGTAGACTTTATATCCACTGTAACTGACACTTGACGACCAGTGACACTAATAGTGATTAGTGCTAAAAAATATGCACTGTCCCCGTACTAATGACACTGGCAGGGAAGGGGTTAAAGGGGGCGATCAGAGGGTTGAATGTGTTCCTAGGGAGTGCTTGCTAACTGTGTGTGGGGGTGCTTGTACTGTGGGAAGGCAGAGATCCGTGTTTCTGCTTGGCAGAAACACAAGATCACTGCCTTCTCTCATCACAGAACCTCAAACAATCGCCCACTGATTGGCTCCCGCTCTGTCCCATCGGAGCGGGTCAGCAGCAGCGCCTGTGCACGCCCCCGACCCAGAAGTGTAGAATCATGTACAGGTAGGTGATTCTTTGCAGAGGAGCTGCCGCCCCACAGTAAATGTACGTGGGGCGGTCGGCAAGGGGTTAAAGTAAAAAAAAAAAAAAAAAAATCATACTGATCTAGGTGAATGCTGCATCTTCCCCTGGCTCTAAGGCTGAGAACCGAGTTATCAAAAACTGTGTGCAGTGCTGGTCTGTGGAGGGGGCGGGAGCAGCTGGTTTAGGCTCTCCAGTGGCTTGCTGAGCTGGGTGGATCCTGACTTTGTCGCAATCTAGCCCAAGCTGGACCTGTGATGACAGCAGGCTTCAACCTGCTGAAAATGGGTCACGGGAGTGCAGAACGAATTGCACTCCTGTATTCCACAGGAGAAGTACAGCCAGATGAGCTTTGGCTGTACTTCTCATGGCGGATTTGATTTAAATCAAGTTGATTTAAATCATAATTTTTAAAGAGCAGCTGTCATCTCTGTCCTGCAGCGTCTCCTCCTCTGACCCACTGTTGACTGTCCGACAGTCCCATTTACTTTAATGGGATGGCAGTGACACAACAAGGTGAGGGACGTGGCGGCAGCAGGTGAGTGGATGCCTGCTAACGGGCGCTGCCATGATGGATCTGAAATGACAGGTGCTCTTCAAATGTGAGGACTTATTCTTGCTGGTAGTTAGAATCTTTAATATTTGCAAACAAAATGAAGGTTTTATTTAGAATAATAAGCTGTCAGGTTAATAAAACAGCGAGAGCAGAACCGATTACAATGGGATAAAGGAATATTCCTGAACTTTGGAATTTTTTTTTTTATGGTTACTTTGAAATTGTGTGATGCAGTGTATGTTATCTCAGCTTGCAGAGCTTGGATTCATTTAAGGAGTTTACCAAAAATGTAAATATTGCAGAATATACAGCCTTATGCTAAATAACCTCCATTTCATGCTGAATAAACCAAATTATTACTGTATCTTAAATAGAAAACTATCTTTAGATTCTTTAGATTTAGACTTTTACTCCAAAAGCATTTTGTTAACATTTGAAAAAAATCGAAAAAATGTATTTAAATCCAAAAATCCAAATTATTATTTATTTTTTTTTTGTTAAGGGGATAATCGCAGTGAATTTTGCTCCTGCTGCCTCATGTTTCTAACGCAAAAAACCCTACAACGAGAACCAGTTTGATTCTGACTCTAACCGTCTACGTCTCACCATTTGCTTGTCAGTCAGCATTGGCAAATTATCTTTGGCAGCACTGGAACTCTATGCTGCATGTTTTTTTTGGACTGTATATCCACCTCCCAAGGATGTACCCAGACCCCACTGAACTGCATGTGTATGGCTAGACTAGGCTCTGCATTGTGGTGCCTTTCAGACTTTTGTGTTGTGTGTGTGTGGGGTGCTTTTTCAAGTCCAGAGCCATGGCACATCCCCAATTGTGACCCTGTCCTAGAACATGCAGCAAGAATGGCTGGTCATCTACTGGCAAATAGCAATGTTGGCCATATTCTGATGTCATTAGCTGGATGGAGAGCTATGCTGTACTTTGCTCTTTTTTGCCATTCAGCCTGCAGGAAAGCATCATCCTGCTGCTGCTCCTGCTACACTTTGTCGATCTCCAGTCGTCTTCCACTGCCTGCCTACAGTGACTGTCGCCTTTTGATGGCCAATTTTATAAACTATCATAGATGCGCCAATGATCCCAATTAACAGGTTACTACCTGACAGTTAAAGTGATTGTAAGGCTTTATCTTTTCATTTTTTTTTTATTTTTTTTTCCTCTTTTTGACAAACATGTCATACTTATCGACACTGTGCATCTCGTTTTGAACAGAGTGGCCCAGAGCCTCGACTTCTCGCGGCTCCTCCTCTTATCAGATAACCCCCTAGGAGAAGTGCTCTCCCAGGGGGTTACCTTGCAGGAGCGCGCTCCTGAGTCCAGCATTTGCATCCATAGACACGAATGCCGGACTCGGCCCCGACACCCGTGCCATTGAATTTGACAGCAGCGGGAGCCAATGGGTGCGCGGCTATCTATCCAAGAGAGGGAGAGTGCGTCTCCGCCGAGTGAATGAAAGGGCTCAGGTAAGTAAAACGGGGGGGGGGGGGACATTTGGTCCGTCACTGCCAGAAGGTTTTTCACCTTAATGCATAGGTGAAAAAACACAAGGGTTTACAACCCCTTTAAATTACCACCTTAGAACCCACTTTGAATTACCTGTCTTGGCTCTGTTCTGTGTTTGTAGTAACTTAAATCTGTCAGAATGGGTGGATTCTCTCAAAGGAAATCCCTCCACTGCTGGGTAAGCCCCTATTTCAGTGGTTGAAGTAAATGTCTGAAGCATTGTGATTTTAGTTGTGATGGCTTATTACAAGCATAGGGCACGCTGGCCATGTGCTTGTTGTGCTAATGAAGTGCCCAAGGAGCTTCAGGCACGGTTACCCTTTGTAGGAAGTCTTTTTGGCATTGCTCTTGACACCACACATCCCTGAAGTGTGTTCATGCCTTAAAGTGTTTTATTTTTTTTTTTTTTATTTTTTTTTTTTACCCCAAAACATCATATTCCTGATATGTGCCTGCTGTACCAGGTACTTGTATGAGAAGGTATCTTGTTCTTTGTATGCTTCCTTTATGTAAAATTACTGGTGTTCCTGCCACTTCCTCTGCTCTCCTAATAAAAACTAACCACACTAAGCAGGGGAACACGTGGTCAGTTCTCTAGCTATGCTCGGAACTCGGTGCACTCTCCTCCAATGATCAGACTTGTCCTTGACATGTCTCTGCTGCACAGCCATTCGTTGGGAAGCTCAGTGTACTGCTACTTCTCCTCCCCTAGCTCTTATGCAGCTTAGAACAGATTGAATGTGGTAAAAAAAGGAAAAAAGGCATTTATAATGTATTTTTATATCTATGCAAAAATGTTTTGCCTTCATTTTCTATTTTAAACTGAATGGGTTGTTTTACAAGGTGATCTTTTACAATCACTTTAATGCATGAGGACTATGGAGGGGGTAGAGGAATCCCACCCTTCAGCAGTAAGTACATTTAGACACTTAAAGCTTACCTCCTACTCAGGCCATAGAGCTCAAATCTAGAAATCAGCTAAGCCCTCTGATAGGCCCCTCTGTGTGAAGGTCCACCCCACTCTTCAAGTGTGTGGGGGGGCTATTTGTACATCCAGGTTGGTTCTTGGGTAGTTTACCTCCTCAGCATCTGAGGGCTCAAGTCACTCTTCTGTAGCTCACGGGCTAAATCTTTGGTTTTTTTTTTTGGCATCTCCTTCAACTGCCCCTTAGCACTTTCCTGGCCCTTATGTCCACCCTAGTATCATTTGTTGGCATCCTCATTGTAGAACACGCAGATGACTTTCCCTTTTTAAGAGGGTCAGGTTTCTGGATTCGTGCAGTACAAACACTTCTAAATGGTCTTACACCTGCAATCTTCGTCTGAATCAGTCTTCACAAGTTTCTACTGTTGGTAGCTGTGGGTCAACCGCAGACGAGAATGGATGTTACATAGTCTTGTTGAAAAGACTATCTAGTTCAACCAATAAAAAAAAATCACTCAATCCCATATACACAATCCTATACCCACAGTTGATGCAGAGGAAGGCAAAAAAAAAACCCTAGCAAAGCATGATCCAATTTGCTCCAGAGGGGGCAAAACATTTCTTTCTGCAATCCTGAGACCATTTGATGATCCCTAGATCAACTTTACCTAGAAATGTTAGTATCCAGTTATATTATGTACATTTAGAAAATAATCCAGGCCTTTTTTAAAGCAATCTACTGAGCTGGACAGAACCAGCTCTTGAGGGAGTCTATTCCACATTCTTACAGCTCTTACTGTGAAGAAACCTTTCCGTATTTGGAGATAATCTCTTTTCCTCCAGACGTAAAGAGTGCCCCCTTGTTCTTTGTGATGATCCTAAAGTGAAAAACTCAATACCAAGTTCACTATATGGACCCCTTATGTATTTTTGTACATGTTGATCATACCCCTCCCTTAATCTCCAATTCTCAAGAGAAAAAATTACGTTCCTCTAATTTTTCCTCATAGCTGAGCTTCTCCATGCCTCTTATCAGTTTGGTTGCTCTTCTCTGCACTTTCTTCAGTTCCCCAATATCATTTTTGTGCGCTGGTGCCCAAAACGAAACTGCATATTTCAGATGAAGCCTTACTAATATGTACAGGGGTACAATGATATATCTCTCTGTGGAGTCCATACCTCTCAATACAAGGATTTAGCTCGCTTTGGAAACTGTAGCTTGGCAATGCATGCTATTAAGCTTATGATCTACCAAAACACTCAGATCCTTCTTCTCCACCATTGATTCCCCCAGTTGTACTCCCCCTAGTATGTATGATGCATGCATATTCTTAGCCCCCAAGTGCATAACTTTACATTTATCAACATTAAACTTTATCTGCCACTAGGGCTGGGAAAAAAATCGATTTAAATCTTGAATCGAGTTGAGAGGTCAAATCGATTCAAAATTTAAGCAAATCGATTTTTTCCCTTATCGTCTTTCAGGACAGCACTTGAGAGAGTGACTCCTCCCCTTGCCAACAGGAAACACCTCTTCCACCAAACTTTAAAAGGAGGCTCCTTTCCACATCTTGTCAGTTTTTGTGTTTCCTCCGGAGGGAACACTTCGTGGGGAAGTCAGGGCTCTCAGGTGCTGTCCTGGGAGCTCAGGTTTCCTGGTTTTTTCATCAAACACGTTTTTTACCTCATGAGAGCTGTTCCTCCCATTCCACAGCTGAGGTGAAGTGCTGCTGGCTGGGCTCCCTCTCCCTCTTCATATGGGCTCAGGGTGAGTCCGACTGTCGTGGGCATCGCTCCTAGGCGGCGGCAAAACAGGCGGTGGCCGTTTACTGTGTGTTTTTCTCAGGTCCACCGCCTGTTGCTTATTGCGCCGCCGCCATCTTGGGGATGGCAGCGGGGCTCCATCCGCCGGAAGTGAGGCATCCGGAGGGGGCGGAGCCCACGGAACAGGCGAGCGGCGTCATTTCCGCCGGAAATCGCAGAGGGAAAGGGGAGGAATGGGGCTGGTGCTTATTTAGCGGTTCCGGTCCGGCGCACAGGCGCTATTGGAGTCCGGAACCGGCGTTTAGCCACACAAACACAGCAAGCGCTCCTCGATGGAATCGATGGCGGCAGCAAGTGGGACAGGCACAGGCACCAGCAAGGCCCAGGTAAGGGGAAGTTGTATACTGTCCTCCTTGTACTGTGGGGTCTCTCTCTCTCTCTCTCTATCTCCCCCCCCGGTGGCAGGGGCCTGTCTGGGCACATAAGGCAGTTTAGTTCTTACTGTGCACCTGTGGTGAGCATCCTTGGGTATAGGACAGGTTGTCTCATTGGGATGGTTTCTTCTTTTGTCTCATGGCAGGCCAAGAGCTCTGATCCAGTGGCAAAAAGAAAATGTCCTTCATGTAAATCCAAGCTACCTGAAGGATGGAAGAAGACGTTATGTCAAGCTTGTATTGATTTGCTAGTTAAAGAAGAAGCTTCTTCCGCTTGCAGCGACTTGATTGCATCTGTTAAAAAAGAACTTGATGCGACTATTCAATCATTTCGCTCTTCCCTAGCAAACCCATCCCTGAGTCAGCCTACTACCTCACAGTCCTCCCAAGGCTCACTTATAGTCCCGGTGATGGAGACTGAGGCATCTCCTACCCCAGAGGGACATTCACCCTCTCAATCTGAGGATTCTGATGAGGGTGAGGAAGGAGAAAATTTACCTTCAAGATTTAAATTGTCTTTAGAACAGGTAGATGGCCTGTTAAAAGCAATCTATACCACACTGGGTCTGGAGGAGGAAAGAAAGGAGTTATCTCTGCATGATAAAATGTATGCAGGGCTTAGCGAGCACAAAAATCGCAATTTCCCAGTGCACTCTGTTATCTCTGAAGCTATTAAAGAGTGGGCAGAGCCAGAGAGAAAGCCTTTCTTTCCCAAAGCCTTAAAAAGGCGTTTTCCTTTTGATGAAGATCCAGCGGCGGTTTGGAACAAAAACCCCAAACTAGATGCCGCATTTTCCCAGGTCTCGAGGTCTACAGATTTGGCATTCGAGGACATGGGGGTGTTGAGAGATCCCATGGATAAAAGGATGGACCAGGTCCTAAAAAGGGCTTGGCAATCTATCATGGGAAATCTTAAACCTGCTATGGCAACTACAGTGGTATCCAGAAATATGGAGTTTTGGTTAGAGCAACTTAAGGCCCATATCTCAGCAGACTCACCAAAACAAGAGATTTTGGATTCATTCTCAACTCTGTCGGCTGCTGTCGCATTTATATCTGATGCATCAGCGGAATCAATTAAAATGACAGCTAGATCTGCTGCCCTGGCCAACTCAGCCAGAAGGGCTTTGTGGTTGAAAACCTGGCCGGGGGACGCGGCATCCAAAAACAAGCTGTGTGGGATACCGTTCCTGGGTGACTTGCTTTTTGGGCCTGACTTAGATGCGGTTCTAGATAGAACAGCGGATAAAAAGAAGTCTTTTCCCATCAAAAAGAAAAAACAGCCAGTTAAACGTTTTTTTCGTTCCCAAAGGGCGCAAGAACAAAACAAACCCCAGGAGAAAAGAAAAAATTGGGCTTCGCAGAAGGGAAAGGGAAAAGGAAATGTCCTTTTCCATCCTCCTGCAGCCTCCGGTAAAACGCAATGACTTATGCGTACCGGTGGGGGGAAGGCTTCAAGGTTTCCTTCCCCTCTGGGCCAGCATGACAGAAAGTCTATATATTTTGGACATGCTGTCCCAAGGTTACAGGATAGAGTTTTCGGATCGCCCGCCAGAAAGATTCTTTGTAACAAACCTACCAAGGGATCAAACAAAGGCTCTGGCCATGAAGAACCTTTTAAGGGATCTGAGGCACCAGAGGGTAGTGATACCAGTATCCCCAGAAGAACAGGGTCAGGGTTTCTATTCTCACATCTTTCTGATAAGAAAACCATCCGGAAACTTCCGTCTTATCCTCAACCTAAAACCCCTGAACAGGTCAGTCCTATACAAAAAGTTTTGTATGGACTCAATTTTCACGGTCAGAAGCATTCTGACAAAAGATTGTTTTATGGCATCAATCGATCTGAGGGATGCTTATCTTCATATTCCTGTAGCACCTCAGTCCCAGAGGTTCCTGAGGTTTGCGGTGAATATGGGCAAGGAGATTATACATCTTCAGTTCAGGGCCCTTCCCTTCGGCCTGTCGTCAGCTCCTCGTATTTTTACGAAGGTAATGGCGGAAGCTCTTGCCCCTCTTCGACTCCAGGGGATTGCGGTAATTCCATATCTGGACGACCTCCTCTTTTTTGCCCCATCCAGGGAAAAGTTGCAGGAGGATTTGAACAAATCCCGCAGTCATTTGGAGTCAATAGGGTGGATAGTGAATGTTCAAAAATCAAATTTCATCCCAGCTCAGCAAGTACTGTTTCTGGGTTATTGGATAGATTCAGTGGAGCAAAAGATTTTTCTCCCAGAAGAGAAAAAGATCAAGGTCCAAAGGGTAATAACGGCACTACAAACAAATCAACTGATTTCAGTCCGAAAGGTTATGTCGGTTCTGGGGACATTAACCTCTTCAATGCCAGCCATCCAATGGGCAAGGCTGCATTTCAGGACTCTACAGAGGTTCCTTCTAAGGACATGGAACCACAGGACGGAGAGTTTAGATACAAAAGTAAAGATTCCCACCAAAGTCAAACGCTCACTTTGGTGGTGGAAAAGTCAGGTGGTACTGAAAAGGTCTTCTTTGGTCTTTTCCGACCGAGAAAGTGGTCACAACAGACGCCAGTTTGCAGGGATGGGGGGCCCACATGGGTCAGGCCTTAGCGCAGGGAACGTGGTCCCAGTTCGAGGCCCAAAAATCCTCAAATTGGAGAGAGCTGAAAGCGGTTGCTCTAGCATTAGCTTTCTTCTCTCAAAACCTCATAGGTTGCCATGTCCAGATTTTGTCAGACAATGCCACGGCCATAGCCTACCTGAACAAACAGGGAGGCACAAGAAGCAGGGCTCTTCACTTACTGTCAGTAGAGATTCTGGAGTGGGCAGAGAACCACTTACTA
The DNA here is from genome assembly GCA_037952835.1 of Lithobates septentrionalis. NCBI lineage: Eukaryota > Metazoa > Chordata > Amphibia > Anura > Ranidae > Lithobates > Lithobates septentrionalis. Next base: position 83,106 of record JBBDGP010003009.1, read on the forward strand.
TCTCTATCCGCAGTCCATCTAAAAGGCACATTGAACGAAGTAGCGGATTATCTGAGCCGACAGAAAGTTCAGGAATCAGAGTGGAGTCTGAACAGGAAGGTGTTTGCATTAATCACCAGTGTTTGGGGTCTTCCGCAGGTAGATCTGTTTGCTTCAAAACAAAACACGCAGCTCCCGAATTTTTTCTCCCTTCAGAGAGACATTTACTCCCAGGGGATAGATGCTCTGGCTCAGCCATGGGATTTTCACCTAGGATATGCTTTTCCTCCATTCAGGTTAATCCCTCTAGTGTTGAGGAAAATACTGGAAGAGAGAGTATCAATAATTTTGATTACTCCATATTGGCCAAAGAGGGCTTGGTTTTCCACGATTCTTCAGTTGGCAATCAAACCATGTTGGCATCTTCCGCTCAGTCAGGATCTGTTGACTCAGGGGCCAGTGCACCATCCAGATGTAGGCAGGTTAAAACTCACTGCCTGGTATCTGAGGAGCAGTTAATGAGAAGCAAAGGCTTTTCTGAACGTTTAACTACGATGTTGCTTTTCAGTAGGAAAAAGGTAACCAGGGATATTTACGCCAAAGTATGGAAAGTCTATGTTTCTTTCTGTCATTCTGAACATAGGGAGGTTAAGGATCTAGTTTCAGTGCTGGAGTTCTTGCAAAACGGTGCAGACAAGAATCTGGCGGTCAGCACTCTTAAGGTGCAGGTGGCCGCCTTGGGAGTTTATCTGGAGAGATCTTTATCTTCAGAAACTCTGATCATGAGATTTTTCAAAGCACTTTCCAGGTCTAGACCGGTCCCGGTGAAGCATTTCCCAAATTGGGATCTCTCGGTGGTTCTGCAGGCTCTGGCAAAAGAACCATTTGAGCCTTTACAGGCCATATCCCTAAAGAATTTAACTTTGAAGACTATTTTTCTGGTCGCAATTACTTCAGCAAGAAGGATTAGTGAACTGCACGCCCTATCAGTAAAAGAGCCTTTTTTGTCAGTTTTTCCTGATAGAGTGGTCCTTAAAGTAGATCCGGGGTTTTTGCCAAAAGTGGCAAGCTTTAGTAACAGGTCTCAGGAGATTACTCTACCAACCTTCTCTGCTAACCCTTCGGGTGCAAAGGAAGAGCAGTTTCACAATTTAGACGTAAGACGTACCCTATTACAGTATTTGGAAGTAACAGGAGGGTTTAGAGTTTCAGATTCATTATTTGTTCTTTTTTCTGGAAACAAGAAAGGCCAACAAGCATCAAAAGCATCATTGGCTAGATGGCTTAAGACAGCTATTTCTGTAGCCTATTCTCAAATGGGTTTATCTTCCCCGCTGGGAATTAGGGCTCATTCAACAAGAGCTCAGGCCACTACATGGGCAGAAAGAGCTGGTGCCACCCCAGATCAGATTTGTAAGGCGGCTACGTGGTCAAGCTACTTAACGTTTGTCCGTCATTACAGACTGGATCTCCTATCAGCAGGTGATCAGGCTTTTGGCAGAAAGGTTCTGCAGGCTGTGGTCCCTCCCTAGGGGGGTAAGTCTCTCTTATCCTCTCAAGTGCTGTCCTGAAAGACGATAAGGGAAAATTCAAGTTAGACTTACCGGTAACTTGTTTTCCTTGAGTCTTTCAGGACAGCAGCATCCCGCCCTATTGTTTTTACATATATATACTGTGACTAATCATATCTCGATTATGTGTTCCAGTTTTGGGCCGGAGGTTCTCTACTACTACTGACAAGATGTGGAAAGGAGCCTCCTTTTAAAGTTTGGTGGAAGAGGTGTTTCCTGTTGGCAAGGGGAGGAGTCACTCTCTCAAGTGCTGTCCTGAAAGACTCAAGGAAAACAAGTTACCGGTAAGTCTAACTTGAATTTTTTAGATTTTTTTTTTTCACCGCGCCGGTCCCGAGGCGCTGTGGGCATGAGTTTTTAGGCGAGGCCGCGGCTTCGGCCTAGTCCGCGGCTACGGCCGGACGCCGCGGACTAGGCCGAAGCCGCGGCCTCGCCTAAAAACATGCCCGCAGCGCCTCCGGACCGGCGCGGACACCGCGCCGGGCCTGAAGAGCTGCGGGCAAGGAGTTTTTAGGTGAGGCCGCGGCTTCGGCCTAGTCCGCGAGGCCGGACGCCGCGGACTAGGCCGAAGCCGCGGCCTCGCCTAAAAGCTCATGCCCGCAGCGCCTCGGGACCGGCGCGGTTTCCAAAAAAAAAACTCGTTTCGAATCGTGAATCAAGTTTTCTTTAAGAGAATCGAAGATTTTTTTTTTTAAGAAAATCTCCCAGCCCTATCTGCCACATAGTTGCCCAAATTACACAGCACATTGAGGTCGGCTTAGGTCGTAAGTTGGTGACATGTGAGAATGTTATTCCACTGCATAGCTTGGTGTCATCTGCAAAGACTAAAATGGTACTTTTAATCCCAGACCATATATCATTTATAAATATAAGAAAAAGTAATGGTCGCAACACTGAACCTTGGGGTACACCACTAATGACCTTAGGCCATTCAGAGTAAGGCCCCTTTTACACTTGTGTGTGACTTGGTCTGCGACTTGGAACTGCAAAGTCACATGACCAGTCCTACCCCATAATCCAATGAGTACCCTTCATATCTGTGGGACTTCAGGGTAGTCCCTGCACTACTTTGGTCCAACTTTGATGTGGCTTGAGGTCTATAGACCTCAAGATTACACAGGCATTGCTGCAAGTCGCGGCAAAATTGCGCGTCTTTCAGGTTGCACAAGTATGAAAGGGGCCTAAAAATCATTACCCACTACTCTCTGAATTTGGTTTTTTAGCCAGTTTTCTATTCATTTACAAATTCTTTCCAAGCCTGTAGATATTACCCCACACATTGGCCATGTGTGGGGAACTGTGTCAAAGGCTTTTGCAAAATACAAGTATACCACGTGCACAGCCACACCTCTGTCCAAGGTTTTACTTGCCCGCTCATAAAAAGAAATCATATTTAACAACTTCTGTTTTTTATGAATCCATGCTGTCTGTTGCTTAAAATATTTTATATGTTCATCTTCTATGCTCACTAAACTCCACTCCCTGTGGGTTATTGATCCATTCATGTCAGGAAAATGTTGCCCTTCCCCTTTCAGGACTTATAGGGTGTTTTTAAAGAGAGGTTTCACATAAAAATGGAACTTCCATTTTAAGTACTGGTGACTCCCTGACATGCCACATTAGGCATGTAATTTTTTTGGTGGGGGAAGCGGGTACCCAGTTTTAACAGGCACTCAGCTCCCACTTCAGCCCCTGGCGCCGCGGAGCCGGAAGGAGGTTCACCTCTACCCCCTCCCTCTCTGCAATCTTCATCACAGGTCCCAGAAGATTGCCCAGCCATTCACCTCACGCCCGGCTGTGAAGTCACAGCCAAGCGCCCAGTTACAATGCCGGTGCTGCGGAGAGGAGGGGGAGAGAAGCAAGGCTTCGTGCACCCTCATTGCTGGACCGCGGGACAGGCGAGTGTCTTAAGTCAGCAGCTACACTTTTCGTAGCTGCTGACTTTTAAATGGGTGGAACGCCGCTTTAATCCGTACCCCAAGCATCTTCTACCCTCTTGTTGTTGACTCAGTCCTTTTCAGCCTCCCCCTCTGTCTTTTGGCCTAGGTTAAGGTAGAGACCTACAAATGGTCTCTCTGAACCAAGAAGTGACAGGTTAAGCAGCCTGGTCCCTACACTGGACAATGCTGAGCGCGCTACTCTTCTGTAGAGATGAGGCATTGCCACTGTCTCTTCTCAACTGGTGGTCTCCAGACTGAAGAGTGAGGGCTCTGCACCTGGATGCCCTTCATCTTCTGCATGGCAGGAAGCATCAATCACTGAATGGCCCTTTGCTTCCCTGGATTGTCAGCAGACAAACCTCACTTGCCCAGTGCTTGTAGGTTCTCCAGTAGGCGTGCTAATACCCTTGGCAACCACCCCCCCTAGCCTTTTCCAACGATATTTTCACAACTGCTCAATACCAGTGGTTCTTTTTGTTGTGGCTTAAAAACCTGCCGCTGTGATAAGCATAGTAGAAATCCTAAAACTGTTTCCTGATCCATGGGCAAAGCGTTCACTATTCGTGACTTTATCAATTGTAATACCAACAATGTGGTTTATGTTGTAAAATACACTATTTGTGCACTTCAGAATGTGGTGTGCACTTCTAGGTCCCTTCGGGTCAGAATCCATGAACATTATCATGGTGCCACTTACCACTTCCAAACATTTCAAACATATACATGCTGGCAATATGGATTCATTTTGTGTTTATTGGATTGGAAAGGGTTAAAAAAAAAAAAAAAAACCCTCCCTCATGGAGGTGTTCTCCTCTATGGGCTTCTCAAAAGAAGTATAGTGGATTTTCACTTTAAGAACAAGGATCCCTGCCATTTTGAACTCTAGCTGGGATGTGGATCTCTTTTTCAGGTAATTGCACATTTTATTAAGTTTAGTCCTTTTGAATTAACTTTCTGATTATTTTGTTGATTTTCTTCCTTTTTTCTTTTCTTCATGTACTATCACTGATTATGATATTTGGTGCATTTTTATTGCATGCAATTTTGGTATATTTCGTTTTTTTCCTGGTTTTTGCTTAATACTCTTTCCCTGCCAATAATCCAGTGCCATTTCTTTTCTGTCATATACCTGTATTTTGTTTTGAATTGAACAATGGTAGAATTGTCATTACCCCTCCCACATAGGGGTGGAGTTTGTAATATATACGGTCTGTCTTTCATTTTGTAATGTGCTGTGATCAAGGCTATATGCCGAAACGCGTCCTCGTTTTAACTTACCATTATGTAGCAATAAAGATCTTTACATGGACTTTGGATTTGCTGTCCCTATCTTTTGTTTGACTAATAGCTGCAGCAAGGGGCTCAATTGCCAGTGCAAATAATGAAAGCATAATCAAGTGGTGCCTGGTACCCTCTGCATACAGGGTCTTTTTGCCTTCCCTATTGGGCCTGGCATAGCTCCTAATATTAGATGTTTGACTAATGGTTGTAGCAAGGTGCTCAGTTGGCAGTGAAAATAAAGCTGAGTCATATGGTGGGGGGGGGGGGGGGGAGTATATATAATCTGAACCTTTTTTTTAATACATTTTGGGCCATAACAATTTTCCAATTTGTGTGCAGTTTTACCTATAGCAGCCATCTTTCTGTTAAGGCTAATATGTCTGCCAGTACTTAGAATGCCCACAGGACTGGGACAGCAACCCTTAGAGAGAAAGTTCACGTACCGTGTGTCAGATTGCTTCATGATGAAATGGTGTAAGGCCGGTACCATATATAGGAGTGATGAGGACAAGTGGCTGGCAGGTTACCAAGTGTACAATGGTCAGGGGGTGACAAGAGGCCCATTCAGGGTCCATGGACACTGGCTGCTTCTACCAGAGTTGTGTTTTGCCAGTAAAAGCAGCTCAATGTTATCCTATGTGTCCATGCACATTAGAACGTTTAGAGGCATATTTTAGGCTCAGCGTATAGAGGCAGGAAAAAAAACCCTTCTGGTTTGCCTTTTTGATTGGAGTTTTCTGGCAGAAAAAAACGCTAAATATACTCCTAAAACGAGTCTAAACCTGTACAAAAACGCTCCTATATAAGGAACTGGTGTTTTTTAAGCCAAGTCTGCATGGAGCCTTTGTTTGCTTGTCAGAGATGAAGCAGTGGAGAAAGCCTTCTAGTGACTGGTTAGTGTGCTCTGTTTGCACATTAGATTGCAGGAGATATGCAGAATAGACAAATAGGTCAATTAACAGCTGAGGACAGAAGGCATTCCAAAAACAAGAGATGAATTGAAATCTTCAGTCAGAAAGTTTACTGAAATGTCATGAAGCCTGACCATTTCTAGTATGAAAAGGGATAGAGTTGTTTGACAAAAGGCAGCTTGAATAATTCCACAAAATAGGCCATCTTGCTAAAGTGGTCCACTATCAACCAGATGGCAGCATTGCCCATGGATGGAGATACATTGGCTATGAAATCTATTGAGAGAGGTCCACGGACATTTCGTGGCAGGTAGTGTTAAGAGTAGGTCAAAAGGCTTAGTCCTGCCAGACGTTGACTGTTTGCCGGTCTTTCAGGCACTGACATAGGCCATGCCATCATCTCTGAGAGATGGCCGCCAGACAGAATGGGAAAGAAGGGCCATTTTGTGAATGCCATAATGAGCAGCAGACTTGACATGATGTTTGTTGAAGTACTTTGAAAAAGAAACAACCAGTTCACATGAACACTGCTAGACACAGAATTCGGGGCTGCCTAGAGCAGAGAGGAAAGGTCGTGAGGTAGAGTGGCAGTGATCTGGGCAGAATGGGGTGCTCATCACCAAAGTAGAGCAGGGTATGAAGCTCTGAGAAAATATCTGCCTTAACCACTTCAGCCCTGGAAGGTTTACCCCGCTTCATGACCAGGCCATTTTTTTGCGATACGGCACTGTGTTACTTTAACTGACAATTGCGCAGTCATGCAACGCTGTACACAAATAAAATTGGTGTTCTTTTTTTCTCCACAAATAGAGCTTTATTTTGGTGGTATTTGATCACCTCCTGCAGTTTTTATTTTTTGCGCTATAAACAAAAAGACAGACAATTTTGGTTAAAAAATCCCAATAAGCGTATATTGGTTTGCGCAAAAGTTGGCGTCTACAGACTATAGGATATTTTTATGGAATTTTTATTTATTACAATTTTTTGATTTGTGGCAGGACTGAGACATTGCGGCGGACAAATCGGACACTAAGTGACACTTTTGACACTTTTTTTTTTTTTTTTTGGGGGGGCCAGTGACACCAATACATTGATCAGTGCTAAATATGCACTGCAACACTACTGAGGGTTAGGGTTACATTTGTCCCTAGGGAGTGCTTTCTGACTGGGGGGGGGGGTGCTTGTACTGTAAGAGGACAGAGATCCGTGTCCCTGCTTAGCAGAAACACATGATCTGTCTTTTCTTGTCACAGAACGACGACCTGCATTGCTTACATAGGCAGACCGCCGCTCTGTCTGCCTAGGGAACGATCGGTGGGCAGGTACATGATTTCGCACAAAGAGGCTACCCCCGCTGCAGTAAATGTACGTGGGGTGGTCCAGAAGAGGTTAAAGTGGTTGTAAACCCTAGGGCTGAAACAACTAATCGATTAATCGACAACTAATCGATTATTAAATTAATCGATTACTATTTTCATAATCGATTAATCGGCCAGTAACATAAAAGGGTTAAAAAAAACTAAAATGAGCCCTTTATAATACAAAAAGAGCAAATAATCGCTACTGTAACTATGCTTTTTTCAGCCGCTGCATATTTGAAAAGGGTCAGGGACTTTTTTTTAACACAAAACGGTGCTTTTTTGGTTCAATATACTTCAATGGAGAAGCTGCAGAAAAACATGTAATGCGTTTTTGCAGCAATTTGTGTTTTTTAATCGGCCCAACAACAAATTGTCCAAAAAAAATGCAAAATCATGTGCGCAAAAAATCAAAACGCACAGCAAAAAGCACTGCAGAAACAGATCAAAAGCAAACTGCAGAGGTGTGTACCGAGCCTTATGCTGTCCACACGGATCAATTTTCAGACGAGGAGAATATTCATACGAAAAATCTTTGTACATTCGCTGAATGAAAGAATTTTTCAGTTCATGAAATTTTCACTTATTTTTAACAGTCTGTTTTTAAAATGAATGTAACTTCTAAACGCAAACCACATACACTGTCTGAAAATTCCTTTGACCAAGAAGTTTTCTATTATTTCCAAATTTTCCCATCACTGTGGTTGAAAATGAACTTCGATTTGACCCCACTAACGATTAGAAAATTGAACGAACTTTCTTAAAATGACATTTTTTTTTAAGGAAGATATTGTTTGTTTTTTAAATAAAATAAATTTGATCTCTGAGTCTGATATTTACCAGATTCACCCTTTAATATACTGTTAGAGGATATATACTGTATATACTATCTCTCCTCTAATAGTATATATACAGTATATCTCCTCTAATAGTATATACAGTATATCTCTTCTGTCTGTTATTCTCAGATTGGATTAGAGATTTTTCTCCCTATCCATATAGTTGGTTATTTACATTTACTACTGCATAGAGATATTTAAGAATAAATTTCCTATTTTTTAAACTTTACATATTAACTAAATTATACACCACACTTTTTTTAAAGGTTATTATCCGATTAATCGATTAATCGAAATAATAATCGGCCAACTAATCGATTATGAAAATAATCGTTAGTTGCAGCCCTAGTAAACCCCCTCCTATAGCCAGTGAAGTGAACAGCCTCAGATGATACACAGAGATGAAACAAATCTCCCTACATAAGTTTTACATGTATATGTGCTGTCTTTCCCTTTCTACATTGTTTGGAAAGTGCAGCTCACGTCTCAAATCTTTCCTGTTTCAGCCATGGGTGTGGAGTCTGGGCTAACCCTGTGTGTGAGTTGATTGGAGGAAAGCGCCCCCCCCCCCCCAAGGGGCGGAACCAAAAGTGACGAGCTACTCATCGATTCCGGGGTTACAGAGCGGAGCGACATCGGTTCCTCTCTCTGTACAGGGCTGGCCGCTAGCCGCATCGCTCCCAGTCTCCGCGATGGTACAGGCGCACCTGGGAGTGGGTCCCCCTTTTGCCACCCGCAGAAGTGATCAAGTGGCTAAATTGCCAAGCAGATCACTTCTGCATGAAAGAGAATCGCTGGCTGAAAAGGATGATGCCTGTAGGCGCAGGCATCATCCCAGTATAACCACTGAAACCCAAGGACGTTCAGGTATGTACCTTGGGTGGGAAGTGGTTAAAAGTGTTATTAAAAGCTAAAGCAGTCTGAGCATTTTTAGGCATGGCACTGGTCTTCCCTGTATGAACTAAACCAGATTGATATTTCACTCTTGAAGTCTAGTGCCCTTTTACAACATAGATACCAACCAACTCATAGCTTGTCCCATAAGATTTGGTTGCATATAAAAACAAACCTTAAATATCAGGATTTCAATCTTTGTTAGATTTTTTTTATTTTTATTTTTTATCCAACATGATTCGAGGGCTTAGACTTTTGGAAAACCACTAGGAATGATCAATATTTTAGTTATACCTCACTAAGTCCTTCGAGCAACATCAGAGTTCTCCCTTCCAGGGTCAATGTTCTTTAGGTACATATGTTTTTGGGAGACTTACAAGACCGCATTGTTGCTTTGTTGCCTCAACCAAACTTGAACCTGTGTATGCATGCTGATGGGTAAACTTTGGCTTCTTGACTTTGCTACCTCATTTTTTTTTCCAGGCTAATGCGCTCGTTGTGAGAGAAGTTGATGTGGAAAAAGTGTGTACATTTGAACAGCCATATATTAGTGCAATCAAAACCTTGTGGAATGACCCAGGTATCCAAGAATGCTATGATAGACGCCGAGAATACCAGCTGTCAGACTCTGCCAAATAGTAAGTCCACCTTTTTATGTTTCATTTTTAATCCTTTACATGCAATGAAAGTTGTAAATACCAAAATGTAACACCTTTTATATAAATGTGTCTAGCTTTGGGCCACATGGTTGTTGATATAAAAGGTGTTAGTTGATTTTTTTTTTTTTTTTTTTACCAGCACTTTATTACATCTCTTACTATTTTTATATATACTATTTTTTGTACATGCAGTGATTACATAGTTCAGCCTGTTTTATACTGGCCATATAGCAACAATGGAATCTGATTATGAACATATGAAAAGCCAAAACAAATTATGAATTACTGTATTTGAGCCAAGCAGTCAGGGATGGATATTTTGGATTAACAATGTCACTTATTTGGCCATGCATTGCAAACAGGTTTCAGATGACCACAGTAGTTCACACCGTTGCAGTATATTGTCCTACAAGCGGAAAGTGGTTGTAAAGGCTAAAGGTTTTTCACCTTAAAGCGGAGTTCCACCCATTTAAAAGTCAGCAGCTACAAAAAATGTAGCTTCTGACTTTTAATTATCAGACACTCACTTGTCCCACGGTCCAGTTAAGCGCGGCGTACGAAGCCTCGCTCCCCCCCCCCCCCCCCCTTTCAGCTGCGCTTGCATTCTAACTGGGCACCCGGCTTCACAGCCGGGAGCGCACTGAGTGCTTTGAATGGCCTGGGACCTGAGACATGTCCCAGACGATTGCAGGGAGGGTGGAAAGATGGTCTTCCTTCCGGCTCTGCGGCGCCATGGGAGGAAGTGGGAGCTGGGTGCCCTAAAAACAGGGTACCCGCCCCCCCCCCCCAAAATGACATGCCAAGTGTGGCACATCAGGGAGTCGCCTGCATTTAAAGTGGAAGTTACATTTTTGGGTGGATCTCCACTTTAATGCATTGTCTGCTTTAAGGTAAAAAAAAATCCATAAGCCCCCCTCCTCCCCAAATCCTCAAATAATTACCCAAGTCCTCTCTTGATCCAGCTCTGTGCCCAAGAGTGGGGCCCCCCAGAAGAGGACGTTTTGAGGCCATGCCTTGCAAAACCATTGTACAGAGCAGGCAAGTGTAACATTGTTATTATTTTAACCACTTCAATACAGGGCACTTATACACCTTATTGCCCAGACCAATTTTCAGCTTTCAGTGCTGTTGCAGTTTGAATGACAATTCAGCGGTCATGCTACACTGTACCCAAACTAAATTTTTATCATTTTGTTCCCACAAATAGAGCTTTCTTTTGGTGGTATTTGATCACCTCTGCGGTTTTTATTTTTTGCTAAACAAATAAAAATTTTTTGAAAAAAGTAAAAGTTTTGCTTTTTGTTTCTGTTAAAAAAAATTTGTAATTAAGTTTTCTCTTTCACTAATGGGCACTGATAAGGCGGCACTGACAGGCACTGATACAGTGGCACCAATGAGCGGGCACTGACGATGGGCACTGGTAGGCGGAACTGATGGGTGGCACTGATATGCAGCACTGATGGGCATTGATAGGCGGCACTGATGGGCACTCATGGGTGGCACTGGTTGGCACTGGGGACTGATGGGCGCCACTGATGGGCGCCACTGATGGGCGCCACTGATGGGCGCCACTGATGGGCGCCACTGATGGGCGCCACTGATGGGCGCCACTGATGGGCACTGATGGGCGCCACTGATGGGCGGCACTGATGGGCACCCCTGGTGGCACTGGCAGTGTTAGGCAGTGGAGTGGGCACTGATTGGCATCTGCCTGGGCACATATTGGTATTTCCCTGGGGGTCTAGGGGGTATACCAGGTGGTCCAGTGTGGTGGCCATCCTGGTGGTCCTGGGCAGCTTCCCTGGTGGTCCTGGGTAGGATCCGAGGGGGGGCTGTGCTGATAAACAATCAGCACAGCCCCCCCTCCCCCGTGTCAGGAGAGCAGCCGATCGGCTCTCCTCTACTCGCGTCTGTCAGACGCGAGTGAGGAAAAGCCGATCACCTATTTACATCGTGATCAGCCGTGATTGGACACGGTTGATCACGTGGTAAAGAGTATCTGTCGGAGACTCTTTACCTAGATCGGTGTTGCGGGGTGTCAGACTGACACCCCGCAACAACGATCGCCACGATGCGCGCCCCCGGGGGCGTGCAGCGGCTCGATATCCTGATCACGTCATATGACGTCCGGTCAGGAATATCAAACCACTTTGCCGCCGTCATTTTGTAATAGGGCGGGCGGCAAATGGTTAAGATAAAATAGTTAACCTTTACAGCCACTTTATTAGCCATTGTGTCACACCCGGGGGACTATTTTATAGGTGTTTTTAACATAGGAATAATGCAACTCTCATCAAAGACTTGCGCGTTTTTCAAATTTGGATTCAATTAAAGTGGAACTTCACTCTCTTAATCAACATTGATTATTATTAATTCTCGTGCTGTTAGCAATAGTAAATAGGGAAGTATATCAAATTTACTTGTGTTAAACTTTTTAAATTTTTATTTTTATTTTTTGTTACTTCCTGGTTTCTTGCCTAGACAAATGATGTCATACATCCCAGGAGTCTCCAGGATTTGAGGAGGGGCTTTCTCAGCTAAGAACACTGTTACTGCATGCATGCTTGAGCTAAGGGCAGATGGATTCAAGAAAGTAAATGCTACATGAATCATTTACCCTTACTCAAGAGGGCCACAGCCAGAAATGCTAGGGGTTTTTTCAAAGTGATTTCTCAACAAAGTAAAACATGGAGACCTGGATGGATGGGGGAGTTTGCTTTGAATATGAATCAATTGGTGTGTTCGGCTTGTGGTGCTCAGATACAGTGAAGCTCTGCTTTCAAAATATGTGGATCCTGAGGGAAAGCTGTGTAAATCTTATCTGGGAATGTTTGACTAGACCCTTGTTCTACAAGGGGTTACAGGCGGTATAAACGAGGACAGATGCAGATACTATTTGAAGAAAAAAGACAAAAGGGTTAAAGAGTGGGGAAGGGTTACTGTCTGTAATCCCCAACAGGGAAATATTTCTCGTTGTTTCTATCTCGGTGACACCTGTACTTGAAATTTTAGATTGCTGTCGACACTGACACAGGACACGGACAGCAATTACACATTTGTCAGGGATTTAGAGAGATTTCCCAACACTTCTTTCCTGATATAGATCACGGTAAAAGCCTGATAGAGGCCTCTAACTCTTCATCATTCTATCTAAAACAAATTATACTTCACATTTTTTGGTTCATAAGTAAATTCTAGTGTTTTTTGACAAAGAAAAACCTTATTGTTTGTTTTTCCAGATAATGCTTTTACTTAAGAGTGCTTAACTCCTTATTGTTCTTATTAAGTGTGGAGTTCTATTTATTTCTGTTCTTCAGTTACTTGTCTGACGTGGAACGTATTTCCAAGCCTGGGTACCTGCCCACACAGCAAGATGTATTGCGTGTCAGAGTGCCAACAACTGGTATTATAGAGTACCCCTTTGACTTGGAAAACATCATTTTTAGGTAAATGCTGTATTGCTTACCAATTTTGTTTTTAGTTCCAAAGTTCATAGTGTGAAAGTTTTGCTGTTGAGTCTGAAATTTTAGTGTCCTTGCATACGGTACTGATGTATTAATGCCAATTATTACTGGCAGAAGGTTCTGTGTATAAATACGGTCCATATAGTGTGAGCGTTTACATGTAAAAGTGGAAACGTCCATACGTGTATATGCTCCCAGTATTGAAGGGAGTGTAATCTTATGTGTGTAAAATTCTGACCAGTGATACAATTTTTTTCTTTTCAAAGTAGTGGGCTGCAAAACAAGAAAAACGCCTGAACGCCGAAAAAGTGGCATTTTTGGTGCTTGTGTGGAATGCTTTACATCTCACACTGCAGATATACAAATATGAGGCTGTAGGCACACTTACCAAGAAGTGCACTGCTGAAAAACCATGTAGCTGTTTTTGCCCTTTGGTAGACAGGGCGTTCAACCCTCCCTTACTCTATCCAAAATGAAGAAAAAAAGGTTTTCCTTCTTAGTTCCACTTTAAGTTTAGCACAAACCTTAACACCGTCCTCAAAGCTAACCAACCAGGATAAGATTCTCAATTAAAAAAATAATATATATATATATATAAAAAAAGTTTAGCTTCTACTTTTGGTACATAAAAATGGAACCCTTCCTTTATTTTTATTTCTTATTTTTCTTAATTTGCACAGTATTAGATTTCAGTAGTGTATCGTATATTACATTTTTACATGAAGCAATATTTGCCAAGAAGTAGGGCTGAAACAATGAATCGATTATGAAATGAATCGATTACTATTTTCATAATCGATTAATCGGCCAGTAACATAATGGGGTTAAAAAACTAAAATGAGCCCTTTTTATAGTACAAAAAGAGCAAATAATTGCTACTGTAAATATTACTTTCACAGTTCTAGAGTAAAAAAATGAACTCCTTACAGTAGTGATTATCTACTTTTTTGTACTATAAAGGGACCATTGTAGTTTTTTTAACCCCATTATGTTACTAAACGTCTTAGACCTGGTTCACATCTGTGTTTTTTTGGTGCTTTTACAGAAACGCACTACAGTTCATTTGCATGGTTTCCTATCAGCTGCTGCATATTTGGAAAGGGTCAGGGACCTGGAGCTGCAGAAAAGAATGTAATGTGTTTTTGCAGCAATTTGTGTTTTTTAATTTGCCCAACAACAAACTGGCCAAAAAAAAAATGCAAAAATGCAAATCGCAGCAAAATCATGTGTGCAAAAAATCAAAACGCACTGCAGAAACAGATCAAAACAAACTGCATAGGTGTGAACCGAGCCCTTATGCCGGCCACACTGATCAATTTTTGGATGAGAATATTCAGACGCAAAATCTTTTTACGTTCGCTGAATGAAAGAATGTTGTTTGAAATTTTCACTTGTTTTTAACATTCTGTTTTTAAAATGTAATTACTGAACGAAAACCATATACTGTCTGAAAATTCATTTAACCAAGAAGTTTTCTATCCTAAAATTTTCCATCACTGTGGTTGAAAATGAACACCGATTTGACCCCATTAACGATTAGAAAATCGAACGAACGTTCTTAAAATTACATTTTTTTTTATTTGAAGGAAGACATCTGAATCTGATATTTACCGGATTCACCCTTAAATAGTATATACAGTATATCTCTTCTGTCTGTTATTCTCAGAGTGGATTAGATATTTTGATTATTATTATTGAATCATATAGTTGGTTATTTATATTTACCACTGCATAAAGCTATGTAGCCTCCCTGGCAGTTTTCCCGAGTGTGGCTCGGGGTTAAAATTTCAGTCCCATTAGCGGTAACCCCGAGCCACACTTGGGATTACATCACAGGATCCTGGTGTGGCTTTACTTGCCTTGTCCCCGGGATCCTGCGATGTCCCCCGCAGTGTCCGTGGGCTCTGTGCTCCTCCGAAGCCTCTCCTTGTCAGGCTCCGTTCCCTGCGAGCGTCGCGACGCACGGGGGCGGAGCCTGGCGGCAAATTCAAAAAATTGTAAAAATCATAACACATACAGTACTGTAATCTTACAGATTACAGTACTGTATGAAATGATTTCACATCCCTTTTTGTCCCCAGTGCTTTGGCCCATGCCCTGCATGCAGCTTTATTATATATACTGTTCTTTCTGCCTGGAAACTGGAGATTGTCCATAGCAACCAAAAAGTGTCCCTTTACGTCAAAAGTGGCTTTAGACCAGCTAGAAAACAGCGATTGTAAATTAGAACACTTGCAGAATTGAGCGATAGTGAATCGTAGGGAAATTTATTTTATTTTTGTTTATTTTTTTAATTATTTATTTTTATTTATTATATTATAATTTATGTTTTTGTGTTTCAAACTTTATCATACCCGGGATATCTACTAGACTCTTGTTTGGACAGATTTAAGTGTGTTATTGTTAAGAATTACAGACCTACAATATAAAACGCCAAATTTCCATGCAAAATAATTGTACCGCTTTCAGCACCTAAAATCCGAAAGAATCATACCGCCAGGGAGGTTAAGAATAAATTGCCTTTTTTTAAAACTTTACATATTAACTAAATTATACACCACACTTTTTTTTTTTTTTTTAAGGTTATTAACCGATTAATTGAAACAATCGGCCAACTAATCAGTTATGAAAATAATCGTTAGTTGCAGCCCTACAAAGAAGTTCTTGGGGTTTGAGCCTAGCTGTAAAAACACTCTTAAAGGTATAAAAATCAAAACAATGTGCAGCACATAAATCCTAAGTATTTCAAAGCCTTATCATATAACTTATCTTATTGAGTTTGAAAAACAGACATATGTTTATAAATACTATTAAACACTATAAATGTGATCAAAAAGATATCCACATATATCAAAATTGTCCACGAAAATTCATTTAATAGTGACACTTCCCAGTGCAGCAAAATAAAAACGTGATGCGTCTCCAGTGATCTTCTTTCACCAATATGCACTCGCCAGAGGGTCATTAGTAAACAGCATTGCACAACATTCCAATTGAATGAAATGTCCAGCAATCGCTCTTCTGTGTGTCAAACACTCAGGCGGTGGAGTCCTAGTCAAAAGATGCTCACTGTACGGAGCCCGAGAGGTAATAGTGTAGTATTTATTTTATAAATTTCTCGATTTTAAAGCATCCACATGATGTACACCAAACAAAATATGTCTGGACTAGGTTAGGCGTGTCCCCCCGAAGACGTGCGTGCACTCGAAACGCATTAGTTGGTGCCTTGCGTGCTGACGTCACGCCGCCACTTCCAAGTTCCAGATCGGCGGCCATCACTGTAAGTCAGGCCATGTTTTGTGGGGTGTACACCAAGTGGGTGCTTTTAATTGTACTTTAACCACTTCCCATAGCAGAATGACGGCCAGGCGGTGGTTCAGTTATCATGACTGGGCGTCGTATAACGTCCAGCAGGATAACATGCCGGCGTGCACCCACAGCGATCAGTGGTGCTGTGTGTCACTTTGACACACTGCATCTCTGATCATAGTAAGGAGCTTCTGACGGAGGCTTCCTATCACGTGATCAGCTGTGACCACAGCTGATCACAGCGTGAACCAGGAAGTGCCGGTAAACGGCGTTCCTCTGTTCGCGCTGATGGTGAGCCAATTGGCGGCTCTCCCGGTCAGAGGGGGGGTCTGTGCTGATAAATCGACACATTTGATTATCAGCACAGCCCCATCAGATGTGCCACCAATAATGGGGATCATTTCCCCATCAAACGCTAGTCAATGCCCATCAGTAAAACCTCATCAGTGCCCATCAAGTCTACATATCAGTGCTGCCTCTTCAGTGCCTGTCAATGAAGGAGAAAACAAAATTTTATAACGGAAACAAAAACTTCTTTTAAAAAAAAAATTTCGGTCTCTTTTAGTTTAGCAAAAAATAAAAACCCCAGTGATGATCAAATACCACCAAAAGAAAGCTCTATTTGTGGGAAGAAAATTATACAAATTTAGTTTATGTACAGTGATGCATAACCACGCAGTTGTCAAAGTGCGACAGTGTTGAAAGCTAGAAATTTGTCCTGGGCAGGAAAGTGCCCAGTATTGAACTGGTAAAAGTGGATGTAAACCCTCACATATACCCGGTAAAGTGAACAGCCTCAGATGATACCCATGATGAAACAAATCCTCCTACATAAGGTTTACATGTATATCTGCAGATTTATATATTCTTTAGAAAGTGCACGTCCTATTAGAATTTTCTATCCAGATTCACCTGTGGGTGTGAATTCTTGCCATACACTGTGAGACAGCTGATTGGATGGAAGGCACACACCCCCCTCCACATAGGTAGAGACTTACAGAGCTGTGCTGTGAATAGACCAGCTCTCTGCTAATCTATTTATAGCACCCACCCTGACACAAAATTCAGGCTGGTTTATCACAGTTGACAGAGAGCTTGTCAGAAGTTATGCTGATAACAGAAGAACAGAGCAGGAGAAAGCCATGGGACTTAGGGCTTTGGAGAGAGATAAGAAAACACTGCAGATATGTGCCCATCTCAAATTTCATAAATCGGGTTAAGGTTTACATCAACTTTAACGGAGAAATCTATAAAATAAATACTACACTATATATTACCTCTCAAGCTCCTTATGGTGAGAATCTTTTGACTAGGTTTCCCCCCGGCTGAGTGTTGCACACACGGAAGAGCAATTGCTGGAGATTTCATATGATTGAAGTGTTGTACAATACTGTTTACTAATAACTAGGGATGAGCCAAACACCCCTGGTTCAGTTCGCAGCAGAACTTGCGAACAGGCAAAAAAAATTTGTTCAAACACCATTAAAGTCTATGGGACACGAACGTGAAAAATCAAAAGTAGTAATTTTAAAGGCTTGTATGCAAGTTATTGCCATAAAAAGTGTTTGGGGACCTGGGTCCTGCCCCAGGCGACATGTGCCAATGCAAAAAAAAAGTTTTAAAAATGGCCGTTTTTTCGGGAGCAGTGATTTTAATAATGCTTAAAGTGAAAAAATAAAGATGAAATATTCCTTTAAATATTGTGCCTGGGGGGTGTCCTATAGTATGCCTGTAAAGTAGCACATCTTTCCCATGTTTATAACACTGCCACGGCAAAATGACATTTCTAAAGGAAAAAAATGTCGTTTAAAATTGCTTGCGGCGGTAATGTATTGTTTGTTGGATCCCCGCAATATAGATAAAAATACCCCAAAAAAATGGTGTGGATGTCACCCCCCAAAATCCATAACGGGCCCTCCAGGTCTGGTATGGATATTAAGGGTAACACCGCACCCAAATTTTTTTAATAAATATTGTGGGGGTCCCCCAGGCACTATATAATCTGAACAGCAGTATACATACTATACAGCCTTCCCTATATATCGTCTGCAGAAAATTGGGCCTTAGATGTTGGTGGTATCAGAACACTAACCCCCCCCCCCCCCCAGTTACTCTTGTGGGGCGCAGGATCGAGCCCTGCTGTGAAATATTATTATATCAAGAATTGTAATTGAATGCCCCTGTTAAACAGGGGCAGAAAGATTGGGCTTTGGGTAGTGGTGATGGTGCCACAACACTGTAAGCTCTGTTACTCTTGGGCACAGGAGTGGGCCCTGCGTTGAAATATATCAAAAATTGTAATTACATGCCCCTGTTACTGTGTACACCACCAGAAGTGTAGTAGAAACCGTACACCACAGAATGCACTGTAGATATGGGCTGCACTGGATGCAGAGTGTGTGTGTGTGTGTGTGTGTGTGTGTGTGTGTGTGTGTGTGTGTGTGTGTATGTATGTGTAGATAGATAGATGGATAGAGAGAGAGAGAGAGACAGAGGATCCCCTAGTTACAAACATCTGACTTACAAACGACTCCTACTTACAAACGGAGAGAGACGAGGAAGTGAGAGGAAATCTATTATGGAGAAAAGGTACCTCCATTGATGCTTTGTCACCAAGGCTTGTTTCCACAACAACCCAAAATGTTCAAAATCCAACTGTCATTGGGACAGAAAGTGAGGTGAAATCTTCTGAACAGGGGCACACACAGCAAAACAAATGTTACAGGGGTGTTGACCATATATATATATATATATATATATATATATATATATATTTATATATTCTCTCAAATACACTGCCACTAACTGAATAACCTGCCTGCTTAACCAACAACACTACACACGGCCGCCGTGTAAGCAACCTTTATATAGTGTGGGGCATGGACTGGGTCCCTCTGAGCCATGATAGGCCAATGGCTCTCTTAGCAGAGCGCGCTGTGATTGCCCATAGCATGCCGGTCAGATGCATACTTTGGCCAATCATCCATACAGCAATGCACTGTGATCCCGCAGTGCATTGTGGGGAGTTCCACAGCGCTCAGATTTTCCGCGAACGCCCCACAATGTTTGCTGTTCGGCAAATGGGCAAACACCCGATATAAGAGTCGAACTTATGTTCGACCTGAACATTGAGCTAATCCCTAATAATATCCTTCTGGTGAGTGTATATTGGTGAAAGACGAGCACTGGAGACACATTACGTTTTCATTTTGCTGCACTAGGAAGTGCCACTTTAAGAGGAATTTTCGTAGACATTTTGATGTATGTGGATATCGTTTTATATAAATATTTTTTTTTTTTTTTTTAATGGAGACTAACACATTTATGGTGTTTATTAGTATTTTATAAATATGTTTTTCACATTTATTAAAGTGGTTTGTAAACCAACCGAACAAAAAACAACAAAAACCTGTAATACTTACCTTAGATCGAAGCCCCCACAGCGGTCCTGGCACACTGCTCTGGCCGGCGACATCTCTCCTGGATTTTCTTCCTGGTATCGCGGGCTCCGGCGCTGTGATTGGCCAGAGCCGCGATGATGTGCGCGGGAGCCGCCGGTAACTGCACACTAACTGAAGCAACAGCACGAACAAGACATTGCTTCAGTGCGCATGTGCCGATGATGTTGGCACATGCTTTTACAGTGGATATCTCCTAAACCTGCACATATCCAGGGTAGCTACAACTAAGCCTTGTTATAGGCTTACCTGTAGTGAAAAGTGGTCTGTAAGGGTTTACAACCACTTTAAAGCGGTAGTAAACTCTCCAAAAGATAAACGACTTAAACAATATTGGCATCAAAATATTTATTTACAATAAAATGGACACCAAGAGTATGGCCAAAAATCGTTCTTGCTGTCAAAAATCCTTATATTCGATACGCTGCTGCTCTATATTAGCTGGCACCATATCAACTCTGGTCTTCCGCGTCTGTCTTCTAATTTACTTCCGTACGCAGTAGCTTTTTCTCTCCATAATCGCACGCATGCGCAGTAATAGCCCTCAACCCTGTGACGTGAGTCACAAGGTGTCCACGATCCTCTTCTCAATGAGGAAGAAGTATAAGGATGTATCGCTGGATGTCGGGGCTGACGTCGACACTAGGAAATGACGCAGCCTCGGCATAGTCCCTGCATTTTTCCAGCAAGGTCTATGCTTGCTTGAAAATTGGGACATACGGCGCATGCACGGGTGACGACATTAGACAGAAATATACAGATTACTCGCAAGGCAAGTAGGTGAGACATTCTTCTAGCATAACTAATTTTATAACCTGCAATTCTCCTTGTAAAGAAGTGTCGTTGGAATGGGTATACAACCGCTTTAAATAAAGTTTTATATGATTTATAAGGTTTTGCAATACTTATGATTGTATTTATGCCCCGCACATTGTTTTGATTTTTGACTGGGTACTAGGTTGGTCACTTTTTTTATGCTAGAAGCTCCACCTCCCTAAGCACTCACTGGCTTTTACTATATTCTTAAATGTATATTTATTTATTATTATTATCTCTTTAACAGAATGGTTGATGTAGGAGGTCAAAGATCTGAGCGGAGGAAGTGGATACACTGCTTTGAGAATGTTACATCCATAATGTTCCTAGTTGCCCTTAGTGAATATGACCAGGTTCTTGTGGAGTCTGATAATGAGGTGGGTATCCTAACTTTTTGGCTTCCGAATTCTTTCGAAAGGACCACACATGGCAGGATGCCAATGCTCCTACTTGCAAGTCAGTGCTTTAGGCTGGGTTTACATATATGTGGTGCCAGTTCCTGTGCAGAGCCCAGTGTGGTTTCCATTCAGCTGACTGAAAAATGCACAGGACCCCTTTTTCATTTGCAGCGCAATCAGTCCGCATGTATGTGAACCAGCTTCATTGAAAGTTGGTCTGGTTCACGTTATGCAAATCGGATGTCGTTCAAAATGCATGCAATTTGCATAACTCTGAACCGAGCCTTAGTGTTTTTTAAAAACAAAATTGATATTTGGTATGATTTAGATGCCTGGTGTTTTGACTTTTCACCACTGATATTTTGCATCCAACCTTTGCTGGGCTTTGTGCTTTCTCCACTTACCCCCAGCATTTTGCACTGCATGACCTTGTATATCTTTTTTTTTTTTTTTCTCATAACATCAAAAACTGAACCATTGAAATCCAGCCTCCTTACTTTATCTGATTCATATGGGATCTCTGCTCAAACAGAAAAACTTCATGGTGGTTTTATTTGTATTTTCTTTGTAGAACCGGATGGAGGAGAGCAAGGCTCTTTTTAGAACGATTATCACATATCCCTGGTTCCAGAATTCTTCAGTAATCTTGTTCCTCAATAAGAAGGACCTTCTTGAAGACAAGATCATGTACTCTCACCTTGTAGATTACTTTCCTGAGTTTGATGGTAAGTATTATGTGAAAAAACTTGCCTTTTTCAGCAGGTCAACATAAAACATTCTAAGTACTAGAAAGATTACACCAGAGTACTTTCTCTCCATTAGGCTTAATCTGTGTCAGCTTTGAATTTTTGACTCTTACATGACTCTTGCAAGGCTGGCATTACAAACTGCCTGCAAGTGCCTTTACATGTATTCGTAGTTTTGGAGTGTATGCAGAGCCTGATGACATCCTCCAGCTTTTCTGTGACTTTTTGTAACTGATGTTTACCCATAGGTTTCTATAGTTTTGAAATCACAGTAATCGCACAGAAATCAAAGTATGCAGATCAGATGTTCAGAATCTCTTCACTACATTCTTGTCCTGTGTCGGTACATAGGTCAGAGAGGTGGAGTACAGACAGTTGGGATATTGGGTGTAAGGAGGAAGTCAGTAATGGTAGCCTGTGTATTTTTCCCATTACAGGACTTTTTTAGGACCGGGTTATCAGACTGGTATTTTTGGGACCTCGTACAACCCTCAGTATTTTAAGATTGAAGATAGCTTTATTTTTTGTTTTCAAACGTTTTTATTGTAGGAAAATATAACATTTGGGTGTACAGGCACTGTAGTGACATAAATTACATTGGCTAGAAAGCCCATAACAGAGAAATGATATATCACACTCAGTGCGAACCATAATTCGCATAATCGTACAGTATGAGCCCAAAAAACAAAGATAATAAAAAAAATAATAAAGGAAAATAAAGAAAATACAAACAAATAAAAAAAGAATGAGAAAACATAAAGCAGCTAGTTGTGATAAATGTGTACTTCTAATAAATTAAGTTTACAGTCAGGGAGTACAAAACAATGTGTCTAATATTGTACAGATCAGATATGTTGTGAAGGCCCTGGAATATCCCCTTGCGTGTTGTTAACAAATAGGTTTGATATTTGCATTAAGGGGGGTCAGCTGTGGGTTCCGAGGGGTCCTCCAGTCTGTCACTAAGCAGCAGAGCTGTCCAGATGTTCCATTTTCGGTCAAATATAGGCATGGAATCTAGGAGAGTATGATGTATTCTCTCCATGGATCTGATAGACTCCATACGAGAAATCACCTGTGACCAGGATACTTGGGGCCTCTTCCAGTTCAATGCTATTGCCCACTGAACCGCACTGAAGAGTGTATGGATTAATTTTTGTAGGGGGAGGGGAACATCTGGAAGCTCCGCAAACAGCAGACACATTTGACATGTCAGTGTAAGCGACATTCCGGAGAGAAGCCTTATGAGGGATGTAGTCTTGTGCCAAACGGTGTCTAAGGCCTTACAACTCCAGAACGTATGCAGCAATGTACCCCTGTCCTGGCACCCTCTAAAACAAGTGCCAGAGACCAGGGGATACATCCTGTGAAGACGATCCGGAGTGTAGTACCATCTAGTGTGAAGCTTAAGTACCGTTTCCTTAATTGACACAGAACGAGTGCATTTGTGCATATTGTCTATCATGTCCTGCCAATCTCCGCCAGAGATCTCCTTAGCCATCTCCACCTCCCATGCTGCCATTGCTAAGGATTTTTGTGGGGAGTTATGATCATTGAGGTATTGATAAAGTACAGAGATGGTCCCCTTATCCCTCGCCTCTTCTCCACACAAATGTTCGAAAGGGGTTTTCGACAACTCCACCCTCCCCTTCATAAAAGTCGAGTAGAAGTGTCGAATTTGCAAGTATTGGTGAAACTCGGATCTGCCCATACCATAAGTCTGCTGCAGGTGAGTGTAGGAACAAAAAGAGGCGTTCTGTAGCAGCGATCCGAGGCTCACCAAGCCCAGAGCAATCCATTTAAGATATGGCAAACTGGAGGAAAAAGCAGGGGGGAATGAGGGTTCTCCCAGAAAAGAGGATAAGAGGGGGACGTCAGAATGCAGCTGGAACTTTTTGCGGTAAAGGGACCATAGATAAAGTGATTGACCAACTATATTGTTCAGTGGGGTGATGTCTCTGGCGGAGACCGAGCGGGACCAGAGGAGACCGGGGAGGTAGTATGGAGTTACCGAGATCCGTTCAAATTGTAGCCATGGCACAGAGGTGGGAATGGTATGCCACTGCGCCGTTTGGATTAGCCGAGATGCCAGAAAGTATTTCCATAGATCCGGGCATCCCAAACCTCCCCTTCTCTGGGCTCTATACATTAGTGCACGTCCCATTCGTGGCTTTTTATTTTGCCATATAAACCTGAGCAGGTCCAATTGAACCTTCTGAAGGACTGATCGAGAGACATATAGAGGAAGGGATCTAAAGAGGAATAGGAGCTTGGGGAGAATGTTCATTTTCACTGCCTGAATTCTCCCTAGGAATGATATGTGGTAGGAGGACCATTGACTTAAAAGGTACTTAACATTGGAAAAAGCTGGAGGGTAGTTCAATGAGTATAGTTGTTTCAGGGAAGGGGCCAGTTTAACTCCAAGATATTGTAGAGAGATATGGTTCCATGAGAATTTAAATTTGTCTGTGAGGGTGGTCAATAAGTGTTGCGGGAGGTGAATTGGTAGAGCCGAACACTTGGAGGGGTTGATGCCCAGACCCGATACTTTATAGAAAGAGTCAAGGGAGGACATTAGGTTAGGGAGGGAGATGAGGGGGTCGGAGATGAAAAGCAATACATCATCTGCGTAAAGGCTAAGTTTGAATTCCTGATCCCCCTTCTTGTAGCCCTTAATGTTTGGGTCATTAGAAATGGATCTAGACAGGGGCTCCATAGCCAGCGCAAACAGAAGCGGAGATAAAGGACACCCCTGTCTAGTGCCGCATCCCAGAGAAAAATAATCTGAGTAACATCCTGGAAGCTTAATTCGGGTTTTTGGGTTATGGTAAAGGGCTTTGAAGCCATGTATAAATGCCCAATTAAAACCAAATTTGGCCAATACCGTATCTAGATACGTCCAGAGGACACTATCAAATGCCTTGTTTATGTCTAAACTCAAAAGCAATACTGAGTTTGAGTTCATATGAGCGTCCTGCAGGATATTAGTGGCTAATCGTATATTATCCGTGATCTGCCTCGATGGGATAAATCCGGTTTGATCGGGCGATATCAAGGAAGTAATGACTTTGGCCAGTCTGTCAGCTAGGATCCTGCCGAATATTTTAAGATCATTATTTATAACTGAAATGGGGCGAAAATTTTGGGGGAGGGTATGATCTTTGCCGGGTTTGGGAATAAGGGACATGTTAGCTAGCAACATTTCTGTAGGGAAACTTTGACCTTTGAGTATTTGATTATACATATTAGTAAGTGTGGGGAGCAGGGATTCAGCAAATTTTTTATAGTAAACGGGGGAGAAGCCATCAGGGCCCGGGGCTTTGGAGGGTTTAAGAGAGGAGATAATAGAGGCAATTTCCTCGGATGAGCAGGGGGCATTAAGGGTATCTAATTGCTCCTCCGAGAGACGAGGAAGCGAGAGAGTATCTAGCCAGGACCGCATAGGGGGAGGGTGTGAAGGGTCCGGGCCAGAAAAAAGTTTTTGATAGAAGGTGGAGAAAATCTGCAGTACATGTTTAGGATGTGAGGTGAGGTTGCCGTGGTTGTCTTTTAATTTGTAAAGATGGGTCGGTTGGGTAGACTGTTTAAGCTTTCGAGCAAACATCGTGGAAGCAGAGTTACTATATAGGAGGAAGCGCGCTTTGGACCATCTAAGAGATTTCTCGATGTGACCCGACAGTATATCATCTAGGGCTCTGCGTTTTTCGGTAATCTGAAGGATCAACTCCTGTGTAGGGGTCTGAGTGTGTCTATGATATAATTGTTCTAATTCTAGGGTGAGTTTGTGGGTGTCTTGTTGTTTTTGTCGTTTTTGGGTCGTGGAAATTTCTATCAGATGGCCCCTCATCACAGCCTTATGGGCTGCCCATAGAGAGATAGGAGAAATGTTCTCTACATTATTAAGCCTAAAGTATTCTTTAAGATGTCCCTCTAACTGAGCCATTATCACTGGATCGGTGAGTAATGCTTCATTAAGGCGCCAGGACCTGGCTACATGTGAGAGGCCTAAACATGAGATATGGGTGGATACAAGGTGATGGTCCGACCAGGGGCAAACATGTATGTTGGCTGTAGTAGAGTTCACCGTTAAAGAGGGGGTACCAAAAATATAATCTAGGCGGGAGTAACTGTCATGAGGGTGGGAATAGAACGTATATTCCCTAGAGCCGACATTGTGGGCTCTCCAAATATCAATGAGTTGAGAGGATTTTAGGGAATGTTGTAGGGATTTGGGAAAAGCTTTAGATGTGGGGCATGTTCGGCTTCTATCAAGTCCTGAGTGGGCCACTAAATTAAAATCCCCACCGATTAACATATGAGGGGAGTGGAACCTGTCTAGGATTAGAAAGAATTCTTTAAAGAATGTTGCCTGTGAGGCGTTCGGGGCATATACTGAGGCCATAGTTAGAAGTTTGTTTTGGATAGTACCCTGAACTATCACGAAACGACTGTTGGGGTCTTTATAAATTTTATGAGCCTGAAACATCACTGAATTTTTGATAAAAATGGCCGCCCCTCTAGACCTGGACCCATGGGTAGTGAAATAGCTTTGATTGAATGCCTTGTCAAAGTATGATGGGTGATTATCTCTGGAGAAATGCATCTCCTGGAGAAAGACCACATCTGCACCAAGAGATTTGTATGTTTTGAAAGCTTTTTTCCTTTTTTGAGGGGTATTAAACCCTTTAACATTATGGGAAATTATTTTAATCCCCATGGTTATTTATAATGAATTTGCTGGGGTCAGTAAGGGGTCCAGGCCGAGAGGGAGCAGCCATACAGCAACTAGGCTTTTTCAGAGGTATAACATAGCTATGGCGCTCAGTCCAGTGGAACCTCTCGCATCTATACTCTGAGTTAGTAGCACATAAATCACTATGATATTGCCAATTGGTGTGCACAACACAAAAAAAAAGCAAAAGCATAAAATCATAAACATAGAGAAACAAAAGAACTAGAAACCTGAATACTAGGCCAAAAAGTGGCCAAACAAAGCACCGGGGGGTCATGGGGAAAAACATCCCATGGACCCAAAAAAAAGTGTCCATTCGGACCAAAAGGTCCGACACTCTGAGTGGTAGCGTTTGTGTCATCCGTACAGACATAAATTCGGCAGAGGAATTTACCTGTGGGGAATCAACCAGCTCTAACATCACTGACCAGATGGGGAGCCAGCCAGTTCTCATTGATAAAGAGTGTAGGGACAATCATACGGGCGCAACCGGGAGTCCGTAATGAGCCGGGAGAGTCCAATCTTCTTTCAGCATGTTGGGAGATGTTCAATTCTCGATATCCTGGAGGAAGAAAGGTAAAAGAAAAAAACAAGGGTAGGGGGAAAAAGGAAAAAAAAAAAAAAAAAAAGGAGTCCCAATAAAAGTGTGTCCTGTCGTCAGTCACGGCGTTGTTCTCTGCGGTCTCTTCTAGGTGGAGGGGTTGCCCAAATAGCTGAGTGACGTGGAGTGGAGGGTAGTCTGGGCAGGGAAGCCGCATCAAGGAGACCCATCTTCACCAGTAATTCTTTACCTTCTAATAGGGTGGTCACAGTGTAGGTTGTGCCATTGTGAGGCACCTGCAGCTTGAAGGGGAAGCCCCAGCGGTAGCGAATACTGGCCGTTTGAAGAACAGAGGTAACCTCCTTCATCCTCCTGCGCTTATCCAGGGTGGTAGGAGAGATGTCCGGGTAGATTTGAATCGGGGTACCTTCCAGACGAATATTAGGGGTGTTCCGTGAAGCTCTAAGAATTTCCTCTTTGACCAGGAAGTCCTTAAGGCAGAGTACTATGTCCCTTGGTGGTTTCTCTGGGGGAGGGGGAGGGCGAAGGGCCCTGTGAATCCTGTCACAGGAGAAGGCCGACAGTGGGGAGTCTGGCAGAAGGGATTGGAATATCTTCTGTACCGCAGGTAGTAGATCGGTGACCGATTCAGGCACTCCACGCACCCTAAGATTGTTCCGGCGGTTCCTGTTATCGAGGTCCTCAATGTGAGCTTGGAGCTGTAGGACCGTGTCAGATAGGGACTCATGTTCCTTCCTTAGGTCAGAATACACTAAGGAGAGCTCGTCGTGCTTTGTCTCTAGTAAGTCAGTTCTGCTACCCAGGGCCGCAATCTCCAAGGACAACGTGTTAGTAGACTTGTGAAGCTCTGATTGGAATTTCTGGGCGATCTTATCATACATTAGAGTCAAGCTCTCATCCAGATCAGCTTTAGTCAGTTGAAACGTGTACTCACTGTCTCCCTGGGAGTGCGGTGGTGAGGAAGCTGCTGTAGGAGAATGTGCCTGTGACTGTGTCTTCCGGGCGCCATCTTGGGCCTGCATGCTTCTCTCCTTCTCTCTTAACAGATAGGTCGTTAAGAATCTTTGGGCCGGTTTTCCACGGCGATTTCTAGTGCCCGTCATGCGCTGAGTGTTCCGCCGGGGGTGCGGGGATAATTTAGGTAGATAGCGAGTGTTAATCGCCCCGGGGAAGTGCCGTTAGTCTCCGCGGCTCACGGAGCTCTCAGTCCTTGCTTCCTCCTCGGTTCGCGCCGCGCATGCGCCCCCCCGATAGCTTTATTTTTATTGAAGTTGCCCTCGGGTGGGGGTTGCCAAAGTGGAAGATGTCCTTCAAATTGTAAGAGGCCCTAGCTGCTGTCCAGCTAATAACTGCAACAGCTTACATAATTTTTATGTGCAAATTAACTCCATTTTACAATGTAATGTTTCTGAAACAAAACAGGTGTGGCCTTCGCTGCAGACAAATTTTGATCCCTGGCATGGTCCACCAATTTTGAGTTTGACATGCCTGTTTTAATAGCTAAGGCAGTATTTAACCACTTCAGCCCCGGAAGAATTTACCCCCTTTCTGACTGGGCCATTTTTTGCGATACAGCACTGCGTTTTAACTGACAATTGCACAGTCCTGCGACGCTGTACCCAAACAAAATGTATGTCCTTTTTTTCCCACAAATAGAGCTTACTTTTGGTGGTATTTGATCACCTCTGTATTTTTTATTTTTAGCGCTATAAACAAAAAATTCAGAGAATTTAAAAAAAAAAAAAACTTTTTTTTTTGCTCTAATATCCCAATTTTTTTTCTTAAAAACAAATTTCTTTATCAGTGTAAGTCAATATAAACACTTCTACATATTTTTGGTAAAAAAAATTGCAATAAACCTATATTGGTTCGTTTGCGCTAAAGTTAGTGTCTACAAACTATGGGAAAGATTTATGACATTTTTATTTATTTATTTATTTTTAACTAGTAATGGTGGGGATATGCGATTTTTAGCTGTACTGCGACATTGTGGCGAACAGCTCGGACACTTTTGACACATTTTTGGGACCATTGACATTTATACAGCGATCAGTGCTATAAATATGCACTGATTACTGTGTAAATGTCACTGGCAGGGAAGGGGTTAACACTACGGGTCGATCAAGGGGTTAAATGTGTTCCCTCGTGAGTGATTTTAACTTTATGGGGATGTGACTGACTGGGGGAGGAGACAGATCGTGTGTTCCTACTTAGTAGGAACACACGATCAGTCTCCTGTCCCATGACAGAACCAGGATTTGTGTGTTTACACACACGCATCCCGGCTTTCACTCTCGTGCCTGCTATCGCGGGTGGCCGGCGCGATCGTGCCTGCCAGCCATGCGCATGGGGTCCCCTGCCGCTCAGCGGGCCTGCTATGGCTCTTAAAGAGGTTTACGCAGTGGTGCCATTCTGCCGCCGTATATGTATGTGAGGCGGTTGGAAAGTGGTTAAAGCTGAACTGCAAACAAAGCAAAAAAATAACTCTCTCCAGCACCCTCTCTATGGGCAGAGCAATGCAGTTAAATGATCCATTTCCTTTTTGAGGGGATATTCCTCTGTATATTTATTGTGACGTTGTCATAGGGCCCCTCAGTTTCCTCAGCAGGGGCTACCAGAGGGAGGATCTGCAGGGTGGTTCTGTGTGTGAGTTTGTGGGCAGTTACAGGGTAGGAAGGAACCTGTCACCCCTATATCCAAGTAAAATCAGCTAGTAATGTAATGGTACCAGAGACTGACCACACTCTCCCCATCACTAAATAGTAAATTATTTACGTGTTACACATTTTAATAACAGACCAATCATGAACAGAATTTTTTTTTTCGAAACTGAAGTTTTACTGCTGCGATTAGGATTTCTGTTGCTGTATCTTCTCAGAGCTCCAGGACCATTGACTAAATTACTGAGCAAGGATTGAGGCTCAGGGAAGCAAGCAGCAAGAGGAACAGCAGAGCAGATACCAAGTCTGCTCCATTGAAGCCTCACCCACTGTACCCAGAGCTCCCAGGCAGCTGATCAGTAGATCTAATTAAAGGGGGAGAGAGAGAGAGACAGCAGAGAAGACACCAAGTCTGCTCTACTACAGCATCTTACTTTGCTGTCTATGTCATGAGCTCCTAGCCAGGAGGTGCAGGTTCTTGATCAGTGGTTTAGCAGAAGTACTCCACCGTAGACAGATAGGTCTGCTACATTGAAGCCTTATACTCTGCTGCCAATTTTCAGAGATCCTAGATACTGATCCGTGGATTAAAGTTCAGGGGTGCAGAAAACGGCACAGCAGACAGCAAGTCAGCTCCACTAACGTTTTATACCATTGTGCATTTTCTTCCACAC
Source organism: Lithobates septentrionalis (assembly GCA_037952835.1). NCBI lineage: Eukaryota > Metazoa > Chordata > Amphibia > Anura > Ranidae > Lithobates > Lithobates septentrionalis. Next base: position 113,354 of record JBBDGP010003009.1, read on the forward strand.
AAGAGCTGCAGGACACTGTTTAGTGGATTAAGGCTCAGGGACAGCGCAAGACAGAGAGGCATAGTAAAGTGCATCAGCAGCTAGTATCTTCCTGCTTCCATTATGACTTCTGAGCTGCTTAAAATCGCTGGGTGGGCAGTGAAGAGACCAGTCACCCAGCACATAGATGGCACACTGCGAATACTGGTCTCCACAACAGGAAATAGCAGCCAACAGCTAGCCTGAAGAAGTTTTGAAGATAATTTATATCAGTAAGCCTCATTCTCTTGTAAACTATCTGAAGGTAAGCTTGCTGCTACACTATTGCATGTTATTTATGCTTTAAGGAATTTGTGAAAAAGTAGATGGGGCCCCATAGAAATGTACACTTTTAGCTTTTTTGAACAGGCAACTATTAGGTCACTGTTCAAACTGTGCCTACATATAAGGTGATATACTTGAACAAACCACATATAATTTCCATTCTCATAATCAAAATGAACAAAACTGCAGATTTGTCACATGGAAAAAATTGTCACACCCGCCAGCATCTAATTCGGTCCGCTAAAAACAGACAGATGAGGATCCCCATCCATCGGATGGGATGACAGTTGGATGGAAATGGACAAGCAGTCAGTTTCCATCCGACAGTCTCATAGAGAAGCATAGTGATCAGCGTACAGATCCCTTGTTGAGCAGGCGGATCTGCTTGGCAGAGTCTGCCCCATCTGCATGGGGCCTTAGGGAGTGTGCAAGTGGGACATGTCTAATTTAAGCCACCAATATCTAAAGTCTGGTGTTTTCTTTACTATTGATGTGTGGTGCGTTGTTATGCCCAATATCAATGGAGTTCTCTGAGGCGCACAGAAGCTTTTGGGTGCCTGGAAGTATTTACTGAGATCACTGAGTTAATTTAAAATCGATCTATCCACTATAAGGAAAATGACACTATAAATGAGGGAGATTTGTCCTGGGCTCGTTGGCCTACAAAATTCAGACCAAGAGCTGTCTTTTTGATGCTAAAAGAAATCTTCCAGATCTGCAGGTAACTTTTAACAGTTGGTGTCAAACTGCATGCATCTAAAATTAGAGCTGGCATAATTTTATCCTATATGGGAAGTGTGCCAGCAAAAAAATGCTGTTCAAAAATGATATTAGAGCAAGATTATAGTTTGCCAATGAACATACAGGCAATGACTAGGCCTTCTGGAACAATGTGCTATGGCTTAATGAATCCAGGATAGAGATGTTTGGCAAAAGGAACAATTGACATATTTGGCTCAAACCAAAGACAGTATTTCAGGAGAAGAACCCCATACAGACTATGAAGCATCGTGGTATAAATGTTATGGGTTGGGGTTACCGCCTTGGCAGCGTGCAGCCATTGAATCAACTATGCATTCTGTATCATATTAAAGTGCGAGAGTGTGAGGCTATCTGCCACAAGTTGAAGTTGATCTGGAACTGGATTTTGCATCACAATAATGATCTGAAGCACACAAAATGGCCTAGTCAAATCCCTGAAATGTTTTTTGAGGAATGGGCAGTTATGCAAGGAAACCTTCAAACGTCTTGCAACTGAAGGAATTTTGCATGAAGAGGTGGTCACATTTTTCAGAGTTGATTTGAGATCAATGGGCAGTTATGCAAAACATCTACAAGGAGTCATTTCTGGTAAAGGGACAATACTAGTTTCTGAGACCAAAGTACTTGTGTTTTCCACAACACAGATAAATCTGTTGATATTTTATAACGGAAAAGGCATTTTTTACTTTGTGTTGGGGCGCTTTCACACTGATGTGGTTCAGTTTCTCTGCAGCTTGGTGTACTTTTTCATGCTGGGTACCTGCTCTTTGCGTAGACTTATTAGATCAGGCGGCTTTGATGTGTTCTGAAAGCGCACCAAAAGTCCTGCATGCAGGAACTTTTGGTCTGCTTTCAGAAAATGAACCAAAACCACACAATGTTATAGAAGCCGCAAAGCGTAGGTTACTTGCACGAAAACCACAGGTACACTGCGCTGCACCCACGCTGCAGAAAAAACGCACCACATCAGTGTGAAAGCCCCCTTATTAAAGCGGGGGTCCACCCACACCGCCAAAAAAAAAAAAAAAAATATTAAAAGCCAGCAGCTACAAATACTGAAGCTGCTGACTTTTAATACAAGGCCACTTACCTGTCCCAGGGTCCAGCGATGTCGGCAGGGGACGCCGAGAACCCGCTCGGTTCTCGGCAGCTGCCGCCGCCATCCTAGGTGAGGGAATCATGAAGTGAAGCGTTGCGGCGGTTCCCTACTGCGCATGCGCGAGTCGCGCTGCGCGTCCCAAGTGGTCCTCACTCTCTCCTGGGAGCTGTGTGATTCCCAGGAGACAGCGCGGAGGGACGGGAAGTGGCGTAGACTCCCATGGGAGTCTATGCCGGAAGTCGGTGCAAATACCTGTCTTAGACAGGTATCTGCACCCCCCTCCCCCCTGAAAGGTGCCAAATGTGACACCGGAGGGGGGGAGGGTTCCGAAAAGCGGAAGTTCCATTTTTGTGTGGAACTCCGCTTTAAGCATATAACCTTTTATATGCAGGCAGTATTTAAATAAAGATATAATGTTTGGCAATTTGAATATGTTGAAAAAGTCAGCAATTTCCATCAGATATACTTTCCACATGACTGTAATTGGGCCATTTTCATACCAGCAATAAGGTAAAGTATTTGTGTAACTCATAATCACTGGTAGATTCCAGAGCTCCTTGCATTGCCATTTATAGTCATTTAGATTCCACCCTCAGGATTTCAATTGTGCTTTAGAAATCTTGTTAAGACATGGAGCTATTGTAGTTTATTACAACCCCCCCCCCCCTTCCTTATTTGTATAAATTTAATAGTTAAACACAGCCAATACCTGTATGGCTGCTTTTTGTAGTTTCTTTGTTTTTTTGCATTGCAAAACTGGAACCGGCACGCCTACATTGGTCCCATGCCATTGGGTGTAAAGTTGGCTAAAAACGCACATCTTTCTGAGAACGAGAAGTGCACAACCTGCTTGTGCTCACTTGCAATGTCAGGTTCCACTGAACCCCTTCTCCTCAATTCAGCCTACCACAGTATACATTTTCAAAGAAAGAGAAACAGTCCTTAAATGATCAGATTTGCAATAATAGATGCTGGATATGCTCACAGACTTAGATTAAGTACTAAATGTCTGACCTTCATCTGCAGTGCTTGAACCAGTTGCATCACCTGAATTTCCGGTGTAAAGGCTTAAGTGATATGACCAGAAGTGGGAGCAGGTACCTACTAAGATTAGGTTCCCGCTCCCAAATGTCCAAAAGCGTTCTGGGGGGGGGGGGGGGGGTGGACATTAACAGAATTGCACCCTAAAAGGTGCACCTGTGCCCAGACTATGGACATTAACCACTTGGCCACTGGGCACTTAAACCCCCTTAATAACAGACCAATTTTCAGCTTTTGGTGCTCTCACATTTTGAATGACAATTACTCAGTCATGCAACACTGTATCTACAGTGGCTTGCGAAAGTATTCGGCCCCCTTGAACTTTTCAACCTTTTGCCACATTTCAGGCTTCAAACATAAAGATATAAAATTTTAATTTTTTGTGAAGAATCACCAACAAGTGGGACACAATTGTGAAGTGGAACGAAATCTATTGGATATTTTAAACTTTTTTAGCAATTAAAAAACTAAAAAGTGGTGCGTGCAAAATTATTCGGCCCCTTTACTTTCAGTGCAGCAAACTCACTCCAGAAGTTCAGCGAGGATCTCTGAATGATCCAATGTTGTCCTAAATGACTGATGGTGATAAATAGAATCCACCTGTGTGTAATCAAGTCTCTGTATAAATGCACCTGCTCTGTGATAGTCTCAGGGTTCTGTTGAAAGCGCAGAGAGCATCATGAAGACCAAGGAACACACCAGGCAGGTCCGTAATACTGTTGTGGAGAAGTTTAAAGCAGGATTTGGATACAAAAAGATTTCCCAAGCTTTAAACATCCCAAGGAGCACTGTGCAAGCGATCATTTTGAAATGGAAGGAGTATCAGACCACTGAAAATCTACCAAGACCTGGCTGTCCCTCTAAACTTTCAGCTCAGACAAGGAGAAGACTGATCAGAGATGCAGCCAGGAGGCCCATGATCACTCTGGATGAACTGCAGAGAACTACAGCTGAGGTGGGAGAGTCTGTCCATAGGACAACAATCAGTCGTACACTGCACAAATCTGGCCTTTATGGAAGAGTGGCAAGAAGAAAGCCATTTCTCAAAGATATCCAAAAAAAGTCTCGTCTAAAGTTTGCCACAAGCCACCTGGGAGACACACCAAACATGTGGAAGAAGGTGCTCTGGTCCGATGAAACCAAAATCGAACTTTTTGGCCACAATGCAAAACGATATGTTTGGCGTAAAAGCAACACAGCTCATCACACTCAACACACCATCCCCACTGTCAAACATGGAGGTGGCAGCATCATGGTTTGGGCCTGCTTTTCTTCAGCAGGGACAGGGAAGATGGTTAAAATTGAGGGGAAGATGGATGCAGCCAAATACAGGACCATTCTGGATGAAAACCTGTTGGAGTCTGCAAAAGACCTGAAACTGGGACAGAGATTTATCTTCCAACAAGACAATGATCCCAAACATACAGCAAAATCTACAAAGGAATGGTTCACAAATAAACGTATCCAGGTGTTAGAATGGCCAAGTCAAAGTCCAGACCTGAATACAATCGAGAATCTGTGGAAAGAGCTGAAAACTGCTGTTCACAAACGCTCTCCATCCAACCTCACTGAGCTTGAGCTGTTTTGCAAGGAAGAATGGGCAAGAATTTCAGTCTCTCGATGTGCAAAACTGATAGAGACATACCCCAAGCGACTTGCAGCTGTAATCGCAGCAAAAGGTGGCTCTACAAAGTATTAACGCAAGGGGGCCGAATAATTTTGCACGCCCCACTTTTCATTTTTTTATTAGTTAAAAAAGTTTCAAAAATCCAAAAGATTTCGTTCCACTTCACAATTGTGTCCCACTTGTTGGTGATTCTTCACAAAAAATAAAAATTTTATATCTTTATGTTTGAAGCCTGAAATGTGGCAAAAGGTTGAAAAGTTCAAGGGGGCCGAATACTTTCGCAAGCCACTGTATATGAAATTTTTGTCCTTTTTTCACACAAATAGAGCTTTCTTTTGGTGGTATTTAATCACCGCTGGGTTCTTTTATTTTTTGAGCTATAAATAAAAAAGACCGAAAAATCTGTAAAAACATGCATTTTCTTCATTTCTGTTATAAAATTCTGCAAATTAGTAATTTTTCTTCATTTATTTTGGCCAAAATTTATACCGCTACATGTCTTTGTGAAAGTTAGAGTCCAAAAGCTATGGTGCCAATATCTGAAAATTGATCACACCTGAAGTACTGACGGCCTATCTAATTTCTTGAGACCCTAACATGCCAGAAAAGTACAAATACCCCCCAAATGACCCCTTTTTGGAAAGACATTCCAAAGTATTTAGAAAGATACATGGTGAGTTTTTTTGAAGTTGTCATTTTTTTCCCACAATTCTTTGCAAAATCAAGTTTTTGTTTTTTTTCACAAAATTGTCATATTAGCAGGTTATTTCTCACACACAACATATGCATACCACAAATTACACCCCAAAACACATTCTGCTATTACTCCCGAGTATGGCGATACCACATGTGTGAGACTTTTACACAGCGTGGCCACATACAGAGACCCAACATGCAGGGAGCATGCAGGTGTTCTGGAGCACCCAGGCCAGTTCTGACATTTCTCTCCTACATGTAAAAAGCATAATTTATTTGCTAGAAAATTACATGGAACCCCAAAACATTATATATGTTTTTTTTATTATCTCGCATGGTATTTGCGCAGCAATTTTTCAAAGCGTTTTTTTTTTGGGGGAAAAAAACCAGTTTTATGCTTTAAAAAAAACCAAAACAGTAAAGTTAGTCCAATGTTTTTGCAACATGTGAAAGATGAAGTTACGCCGAGTAAATAGATACCCAACATGTCACCTTTCAAAATTGCACACGCTTGTGGAATGGCGCCAAACTTCGCTACTTAAAAATACCCATAGGCGACACTTTAAAAATTTTTACTCGTTACATGTTTTGAGTTACAGAGGAGATCTAGGGCCAAAATTATTGCCCTCGCTCTACCGATCGCAGCGATACCTCACATGTGTGGTTTGAACACCGTTTTCATATGTGGGCGGGACTTGCGTATGCGTTTGCTTCTGCATGCGAGCACACGGGGACAGGGACGCTTTTAAAAAATTTGTTTTTTTTTTGTGTTTTTTTTTTTTTTTTTTATTCATTTTACTTTATTTTAGTTTGCCGCTTTTTTCCAAAAAAAAAATTTTTTTTGATCGCTTTTATTCCTATTACAAGGAATGTAAACATCCCTTGAAATAGGAATATGGCATGACAGGTCCTCTTTACCGTGAGATATAGGGGCAATAAGACCCCACATCTCACCTCTAGGCTGGGAAGCCTAGAAGCACCGGCGGGAGGGGGGGGACGTCCCCTTTCGCCTCCCGTAAGAACGATCAAGCAGTGGAACAGCCGCTATGATCGTTCTTATGGTGTAGGGAATCTCTGGCTGAAAAAGCTGGTATCTGAATGATGCCTGTAGCTGCACCCATCATTCAGATATCCCTGCACAAAGTCAAGGACGTCGTATGATGGCCGGCGGGTGGGAAGTGGTTAAAACGCATTTTTTAAAGAAAATTTTTTTAACACAAAGTTGTCCATTTATACAATATTTCTAACACATAGCATGTACATACCAAAAATGACACCCCACAGCCTGGCCACATACAGAGGCCGGGTATGGCGGGGTATTACAGAGTAGCGCTGCTGCCATCCGATCCCTCCTTTTCCGCTCACACTGTACCGATCGGTACAGAGAGGAGAGGATAGGAACTGGCGTCATGAGATGACGCCAGTTTGTTTACATGTGATCGCTCCGTCATTTGACGGAGCGATCACATGGTAGACGGCCGCGATTAGCGGCCATTTACCGGGTTCCGTTCCAGAGGACCCGGCGGTCATGGATGTTCTCGGGGGCGCGCGAGAGCAGAATTCTGGGAGGACGTCACTGTCGCCCTCCCAGAGTTAAGCAACCGCCCTGTAGCCTTCATTCGGCTATGGACTGGTTGTTAAGTGGTTAAATTATTTATGAATTATGAACAAGCAGTAAAAGAGGCTTTAAAACAAGTCACACCTGACTTCTAGCTGCTCTTACTGTAAAGTTATTTTTTCCTAAAGATTCTTAAAGACCACAACAAATAGAAAAGAGCTGAAAATGGCTCTAGAGTAACAGCTTAGAAACAACTGTTGATTGTTTATTATACAGGGATGATAGCTTGCTGGAATCTGCTCTTATAGAAAAAAAAAAGCAGAATTTATTACTTACAGTATCTCACAAAAGTGAGTACACCCCTCACATTTTTGTAAATATTGACAACACTAAAGAAATTACACTTTGCTACAATGTAAAGTAATGCATGTACAGCTTGTATAACCGTGCAAATTTGCTGTCCCCTCAAAATAACACACAGCTATTTGTGCCTAAAACACTGGCAATAAAAGCGAGTACACTCCTAAGCGAAAACATCCAAATTAGGCCCAAAGTGTCAATATTTTGTGTGGCCACCATTATTTTCTAGTACTGCCTTAGGCCTCTTGTGCATAAAGTTTACCATAGCGTCACAGGTTGCCACTGGAGTCCTCTTCCACTCCTCCAAGATGACATTATGGAGCTGGTGGATGTTGGAGACCTTGGGCTCCTCCACCTTCCGTTTGAGGATGCCGCACATATTCTCAATAGGTTTTACGTCTAGAGACATGCTTGGCCAGTCCATCTTTAGCATGAGCTTCTTTAGTAAGGCAGTGGTGGTCTTGTAGGTGTGTTTGGGGTAGTTATGTTGGAATACTGCCCTACGGCCCAGTCTCCGAAGGGAGGGGATTATGCTCTGCTTCAGTATGTCACAGTACATGTTTGCATTCACGGTTCCATTATAACCCCTCCCACTCCCAGCATTCCCCATTTTCTGCTACTGTCCAAGGAGAAGAGGATGTCTTCTCACTGCTCTGATAGAAGCTACAAACTTTTCTTTTCATCAAGATTATTTTCTTCTAGCAAGTTTCTTCAGAAGCTGCAGAGCCACTGGTGCTACAGTTTGAAGTTTTCCAGATCAGGTGACCCTTGGCATACCCTTGGAGGCTGTATCTGATCCCCCGCCACAATGAGGAAAATGTGAGGCCAGCCTGTAATGTGTAATCTAGCATTGGACTCTACTAGAGGTGCTTACCTAGGCGCGTAGTGCAAATTGAAGAGGCAGCCAAGAAGTGCTCTCCAAGGCCAGGGCTGTGGTGCACCCATCTGATGGAACCCTGTCCCTGCTGAAGACCCCTTTGGGGGTATGGCCACTGTAAAGGTTAAAATCCTAAAGATAGGGGCCTGTCCATTCCTCCCCACCCTTCTGCCTGATGGGAATCTGCAGGAGAAGATATCTATAGTAAGCCTGGGCCTTGCACCCCTATGGGAGCCTGAGTATCATAGAGGTCAAAAGGACCGCGCTAATAAAACAATGATTAATCATTTTACAATATTAAATAATGCAGTGATACTATAAAGTGTCAATACAATTTTCTCCCTTTACGAATAAAAGTCCAAGTGCAAAAAATGTAATCCTTCCTCCTCAGAAATGTTTAAAGACAACGTATATATAGTGAACATCTATCACCATTACAAAATCCCAGCCGTGACACTATCGCATCAATAAGGAATGCATGCTTACCAAATTCATAGGACTCTCCAATGAAAGAAGTCATTGGAACATATGGCCAAACACCCTGGCCAGGGTTGTCCCAAAGCCCTACAGGATTCACTCGAGGACCATAGTGTGTTTACTCAGCATGGATTAAACATGGATGTAGATGTAAATACTTTTTATTTATATATATATATATATATATATATATATATATATATATATATATATATATATATATATATATATATATATATATATATATATTTTCATAGGATATGGTTTTCTTCTTTTCCTCTTATTCCTCTCCTTTTATACTTTTCTTAGCAGGCCCTCCCTTTTTTGAGGGGATGAATGTATGTTTT